>VWYP01034608.1:0-47588 GCA_013400435.1 Pycnonotus jocosus | reverse complement strand
AAGACTTCCCCAAACCTCTTCTCCTTCCTCTGCCTCAACCTCTCCTTCGCCTTCGTGGAGCTGCTCTACGGCATCTGGAGTAACAGGTAACCGGGGCGGGGGCGCGGCGGGGCGAGCGCGGCTGCAGCGCGCAGGAAGCGGCGCGTCCCGCCCGGACAGTGCCACGTCTGCTCTCGGCGGGGCCCGGCCTCCTGGCCCGCCGTCCGGAGGAGCCGCTCGCCAGAGCCTTGGGGGCCGCTGAGAGCTTCCCCCGACCGGGACCGCTCCCGTGGGCAGCGACCGGCGCCTCCGTCCCCTCTGCCGGGTTCCGGCGACGCGGGGGAGGCGCTCCGGCGGCGGGGAGCGACTCGGCTCGTTGCGGAGGAATGCTGTCTGGAATTGCTGTTATGCTCAGTGCTTTGCTGAGGGGGAAGCCTGGCCTTGGCCCTGCTTACGGGACTTGGGGGCTGTAGCTGCTGCTTGCCACAGAGATCCTCTGTTGGAGAGTGTGGCTTCATCCGTAGGTTGATACTTGGATATCGCTGCCTCGAGCATCCTTGTCTCGAGGGAGAAACTGCATTTGACACATCCTTGTATAGCTGAGTGGTACTTTACATAGCACCAAAATTCACAAGAGTGGAAAAAATGGAAGACTTGACTAAGTTGCTACTGAAAAATCTGTAGCAAAATATAAGAAGAAATGCAGAATAACTTCAGTGTTGGTGTACAGCATAAAGGTAGACAACAAGCAATCGTGCTAGTGTTTCTGTCACACTTCATTAGTGATGGAGAAGTTGTTTTATGATGATACTTCAGTATCTGTTAATAGGTCAGTTCAAAGTGGACTGGCATGGAGATGCCATTTAAGTCCAGCAGCGTCCTCCTTACCAAAAGCTGTAATATGGACACAAATTACTGGAGCTCTTAAGAGCCCTGAGTGAATGCAGTGATGTGGATTTGGAAAAGGTTGCATCCTAATACTTGCCATGTTGTTCTGCATCTCTCAACACTATAAAATCCTCAACTTTGATTAGAGTAATTGCTACTCTGGCACCAGTGAGCATGCAGTGCTGTCATGGGGACAGACTATCTTGGCAGCACCCAGACTGTTTTGTTTTGGCTTTGATGTTGATTCACTTTGCAGTTGTGTGAGTGTTACTGTATGCATAGTTTGTCTATTTGAGTATGGATTTTTTCGTAATAACGCAGGAGATGTAAATATTTTACTTAGCTGTTCTGATATAAAGAGCTTTGTGTTCATATGACGTTGTTCTGATGTCTGTCTCTTAAATGTAACAAATTTTTTTTGGTAGTGTGACCTTAAAAAGTCCTGTATATGAGATGACTGAACTGAAAAACTTAAGTGACACTTGCAGAACTTTGTCACTGAAAAATATGGCATATTGGAATTCAGAAGACACTTATTTTTCTGCATACTTGAGGTTAAGAATTGGGATTTACTGCATAGCCATTAGTTGAACCTTTTGTTTATATTTCAAGTCACTAGTTTTGGGTATCCCTAAGTCTAGATTTTGGGCTAGAGCAAAACAGTGTCTCAGGTACTTCTTTAGCAGAGAGGGGGAGCAGAGGATTTGATGAGGAATGTCTTCAGTGAAAGCAGACAGGTCATGCCTTGGAAGAGCAAACACATAACAAGCAAACAAGGAACTGTCTAGGGAGAAGCATTTTGTCATTTTGAAGACACAATTCCATTGCTCCTCACATGAGAAAGTCTCCTGAGGTTCTGTTTGCCAAATAGATTGTTTCCTGAACTCACAATAGAGTGTTGTCCAAATGCTTCTTGAACTCTGTCAGGCTTGGTAATGTGACTACTTCCCCAAAGAGCCTGTTCCAGTGCTCAGCCACCCTCTGGGTGAAAAACCTTTTCCTAATGTCTAATCTAAACCTGCTCCAACCCAGCTTCATGCTGTTTCCTCGAGTTCTGTCACTGGTCACGAGTTTGCTGGCTGAGAGCTTGTTTGCTTGTTTAAAGTTGAAATTTGCTACGTATGCACATTTATTTATTTGATGTTAAACTAAATCAGCTGTGGAAGTGTCTTTATTTAGACACAGTGTGTTTGAGTACAGGGTTTCTGCTAGTTTATACTCTGGATGGTGTGTTTGGTTCTACAGGAGTTCTTGCATGCATTCCACATTGCTGGTGGTTCACTGTATTGCTGGTCATTGACTGGATCACTCGATTAGTAATCCCTTTGCACTTGTTTTTTCTAAGGTCTTGTTACGTTACAGGTCACTTTAAAAAAGCCTCAGATGTGATGAGATTGGTCTCTTACCAGGCTTCCTGCCATTTGTACAGCTCAATCTCTTGCAGCTGTACCTATGATACAGAGCACGGTTATGCCACCAGGTGAATTGCAGTGCAGATGCAGTCTGCAGACCCCTGCTGATAAATCCACGTGCCTCTGGCCACCTGGAATTGTTAGCTTAGGTCTTGAAAGTAGCACAGCTATACTGGTGTTGCCCCTAAGGTAAGTCTTGCCTTAGTGAGATTTGCAGGTGTGAGTACAGTGCCATGGTAACTTGCATGATTTCTGGTTATAGAACTTGTATGGGATTTTGATAGAGTAGCAGTCCTTATACATTTCTCCTTCCCAGAAGGTTCTATTAAAAATACAAAACAAAACAAACAAACAAAACCAACCCAAAACCAAAAAACCACCAAAAAACCCCAAAAGCACTCGAAAAGAAAACCACACCAAAACCCCAAAACCTCAGAAAGCAGTAGCTCTCTCTGCTTAGCCATACTTATTCCTTCCACTTCATAATCAGTATACCTTAGGGTTACTGTCACTAATTACCTTCTACCTGAATGTTTGATGTGCTTTGTGGTGGGTTTTTTCCTCCCTGGATCTTCCTAACTGCTCAGAACCAAACCTAAAATAAGCTGTTTCCCTAAAGATGTCACGTGGTTTTGGGGAGGGGGAAGATGTCACCAAAACCCTTCAAGAATTCGACAGCGAATTCCATTTTGCTGCTTCGTAGGCATCCAGCCTATGGGTCTTGTTTTAAGGTTTGTTCAGAACAGCTTCATCTCTCCTGCTTTGGTGGCTACAGCACCTAAGGACAGTATATCATGGCTTCATCCCTCTGCCTTAAATGATACAGTTGTGTGTATATATAAACTCTGTATGTGTCCATAAAGTGTATATATATAAATATATAGAGCAAGATACTTGATCTTTCCTTTTCAAGCCCTTCTTCCATTGCTGAGTGTTTCATCTGAAACACTTAAGATTAATCTTGTAATCATTTTCAGAAAGGCTGAAATGGTTTGACTTTTTAATGTGAAGTGGTTGGAACTTTGGTTAAACAAACTTTGTATTTGACTTCAACCTGAATATGTGTCTATCCTCTAGAACTTGTTAAACCAGTAATTGCTTCTTATGTTTCAGTTTCCAAGAACTGAGTTGTATGTGTAAATATCCTTAGATAACCAAAGAACTGGGGAAATGGAACTTTTAGGACTGTTGTTTAGCAATTGCTCAACAGTACCTCTCTATCAAATGTCTTTTAAAATATGAACCATTTTTTTCTCTTTCAATGCACACACTTCCCTGCAGACTTACAGAACCTGTTCATGAGTAATTTGGTAAACTTTGGCAATGCTTGTGTGTGATGTTAACCCTAGCTGACCTATAGTCTACAAACTGATACGAGTTCTACTGACTGGCTAACTCATGAAATAATTTAAGTTGCTTTGAACTTTTAGCATGCTGGTTTACTTTAACTGTATTTCTCAATCAAGACTGACAAACAGTTGTACATTGTTTTTTGAAATAAGCCATTTAAGATGTGGTCTCTCAGCCTCCCATTTATTCAGCCTCTAGATCTCAGAGTTGTGTATCTCCTAGTCAGTGCCTTGCCACTGCTAAGGCAAGGATTTAAAGCTGGATTATGTTGATGAGAGATGTGGCTGTGGGTACATCTGCTCTGGGGATTTTGGTTTGTGTCTGTGGAAACCACCTTTCACTGTCACCAAAATCGTACACTAGGATTTTTTTGCCAAGCACTCTTCCAAAGTGCCTTCTCTAAGCTGACAAAAGCAGTTTTGGTATCATATTTGTGTTGGTGATGAAGTGTGGATTTCTTCTCTGTGCTAGCAAAACCATGCTTGAAGCTTAGAAACACCGTGTATTCTGCTAGTGTGTAAAAGATTAATGTCTGTGGGGTTTTGTTTTCATACTCAGTGTGTAGCATATGGAACATAACACTTTTTTCCTGTTCTCTTTCAGTTTAGGTCTAATATCAGATTCTTTTCATATGTTTTTTGACTGTACTGCTCTATTGGCTGGATTAGCAGCTTCAGTTATTTCAAAATGGAGGTCAAATGATGCTTTCTCATATGGGTAAGAAACTTCAGGCTGTTACCTTAATGTATTATAGTAAATGTTTAGGTAGTCATTTTTCACTTACAAACAAAGCCTTTTTGCAGAACGTGGAAAAACTATGTTGAAAGTGAGGGGTTTTTTAAGGTGAGCTATGTGAACATCCAAGTTAATAGAAATAATAAAAATATGAAGGCATTGCTTTTGGGGAGGAGGTTTATCACTTCCAAGATCTCTCTGGTCATACTTGGAAACAAGTTAGAGAGCAGAAATTGCCCTGCATTGTATTAATGGCAGCAGTGAAGAACAAGCAGCCACGTCCTGGATTTGTCCTCACAGTGCAGTGAGGAGCATTACAGGGATTCCCACACTGCTGGTGCCCCACTCCTCCTTTGGAACAGAAAGTTACAACTGAAAGGAGCCAAGTCTCAGTGATGCTGCTGCATTGGAGATTATAATCCATGATTCTTGGAAGCAGCAGGATTCAGGAGCTGTGAGTGCCATTAACACAGATCCTCACACTATCTTGGTGGATTTACCTGCTGCAGCTGGCATTTGACAGCACTTGGTTCCACTGAACATGGTAGCTGTGCCCTATAAAACAATACTGGTGGTATAATAGTATTAATTGGTAATACTGATCAACAGTAAATGAATTGTAGCATGGGCATTCCCCATAGTGTTATTGTCTTGTCAGCATTTAGCTTCAGCTACCTTGCTTAAGTGTGGATCATATAGTTTGAAACTTAAAACACAGTTTAATTTAGGTGGAAGCTCCAGTGTGCATAGAAATCAATTTAGAGAGAATCATACCATGAACTAATTGCAGTGAAAGCACATTCTGTATTAATTACTGCTGAGCATTTAAACAGCTGGTGTTCCATTTATCAGAGAACAGCCACACTTCATTAAATCTGATGTTTGCTACATTGAAATTACATATTATTCTAACCTGGCAGTTTGTAATTGTCAGAATTTGATGTTTGAAATAATTAATTTCTACTTAAAACTTTTACTGAAAATCCACCTTCTAGAGGGGAAGCAAATTAATACATGTCTGTTTGCTATTAAACATAACACCAGAAAACTTTGATTAGATTTTGCATGCTTATCTTAGTTTGTGGCTTTCAAATCACATTTATACCATAACTTTGGGTAGACATAATCTTAAATGGAAAGATTTTGACATATTGAAAGATTTCTTTCACCTAGATCAGGGAATGGCTGATGTGGATCAGGTAGTTTCTGTCAAAGCACACCATGGTCAGTTTTATATACTCATCTGTAATTTATATGCCATCTTCTATTTAGCAAATTCCTGTGTAATATAATTGTTTGAGAATTAGAAGGTTGCACTCCAATCTCTTAAGTTCTAATTTTCAGCATTTAAATGAAAGTGGTATTATCTGCTATTACATTTTTTTGTTTCTTGCAGTTATGTTCGAGCAGAAGTACTTGCTGGTTTTGTAAATGGTTTATTCCTCATCTTTACAGCATTCTTCATTTTTTCTGAAGGTGTTGAGGTATGTTATGAAATCAATTACACTGTTACATTCTATAATTAATATGGATAAACATTTCTGGGTTTAATAGGAATAAATTATTGAAATTAATTAATTGAAATTTTAAATTATGTTCATAATTGATTAAAAATCTGTGATTTGAACAGAGAGTAGGGCCATCTGAAATTGCTTTTTCATGACAGAGAAACCCAGCTTTTTCAGTGCATCTGTACTAGCTTAAGTAGTGTATTTTGTTTATGTGTAATGATTCTGTGAGATGGAGCTTGTCCCTTTTTTCAGCCATTTAAGGATGTCATATATCTTAGAAAGATCTTCACTTCTCATTGTTAAAAAAGAAATGAGCCCAAGAAAGAAAGGCCCAAACTAGTCATTTAGAGAAGTTAGTCATAAGTAACATGCTGAGAAGTTGGACCAGCTTGTTAAAGAAAGAGCACTGTTCTCTAAATCTTGAAGTCTGATATAAATACCAAGTAGTAATAGCTTAAACATTTACAAGAGCTCTTTTCTTGCATTTTTTTACATGATGGTTCAGGTAATAATTTCAAGATTAAAATTTAGACAACAAGGGCAACATCAGGGATTAAGAGTAAAACTGGTAACTATTTCTAATCAGCTAGAACTAATGCTTTTACTTTTTAATTGGAAATACACTATAGATTTGTTTAGACTTCTAGTTCAGAGTAAGTCTATTGAGTTTTTCTTTATTAACAGAGAATTGGGAAGAGCTTTTTCTACACAGAACATTTTTCTACATTGATAGGCTTGTAAAACTTCAAAGTCAGTTAAGGGTGGGCTGAAATTGCCTAAAAGCCTGGGAAAACTTCAAATCTAGAAACAGGAGCAAAACTTACTAGAAAAATTAAACACCATGACAGGGTCAAGGGTAATATTGAAGCATAATTCCCTTCTTGCTCCTATGCTAAGTATTCTCTTTGCTTGTGATGGTGACTCTCTTTCTCTCAGTTACTTTAAAATTTCACTGTGCTAAATGTTTTATTGTCTTGCTATTTACTGCCTGTATCTTTCATCCTTGTGGAGAGATGGTGAATGTTTCTCCCCTCTGTCAGTAGTAATTTACACTTATCAACACTTCGCTTCAGATGCAAATTGTATTAGTTCTGTAATGTCTCACTGAGAAAAAAAAATCCAGAAAAAGTAGGGTAAAAAAGAATTGAAAAGAATCAATCTAGATTTGAGAATTTCTAAAAATATTGTGAGTCTTCATTTCATTCCCCTCATTGCCCCACCTTTCTAAGGAGAAAGGAAGAAATGGCATTCCAGACTCTTAGAAGTCTAATAGGTGAATTAAGCAATCCACATACTGGAAAAAACCTGAATATTTTCAGATGGTGTTGAGCCACATCCCACAGCATAACCAAATCTTATGATAAAACTGAGCTAGACTCTCAGAATATTCTACTGTACTTTCACAGCTTTAATAACAGAACTTTATTTTCAGACATTGAGAATTGGTCTGTGTAACATCCCAAAAACTGGAAGTCCTGAGTAGTTTTTAATTATGTCTATATATATATATGTTATGTATGAGAATGTTCCTGTATCTAAGTAGTTTTGTGGTGCCTTTTAATAATATAAAGGGATTGTAAAACTACATTTGGTTTGTTTCTTTTTTTTTTTTTTTTTTTTTCAGAGAGCACTTGAGCCTCCCGATGTGCATCATGAGAGACTTCTTCCAGTTTCTATACTAGGATTCATTGTAAATCTTATAGGAATATTTGTTTTTCAGCATGGAGGTCATGGGCATTCACATGGCTCTGGTAGGATGTAACTTCCAGTATTGTTTCCTTTCTTGGCAGCTGTGCTCCAGGGCCTGATTGTGCCCCAATGAGAACCCCAGTATTACATTTGATGTCTTGTTAATGGCAATCCTAGCCAAATGTGACCCCTTGCTATGTTGATTCTGTGTTTTATTGCCAGCCCTGGTATGCCAGTGTTGTACTTCTCATGTTAATATCCATTAACTGGAACACCGAGGAGTCCACAAGCTGCTTTCTGGAGTTCATGCACCTGATTGAAAGAGATTTGCAAAGCATTGTTTTGGAAAAATTTAAGCTGGGCATAAGCAAGGTTCTGGCTGGAAATTTAGAAACAGTATTTGAACCAAATTTTAAGCATGAAATGATTCTGCTTCAGATGCTTCTCAACTTAGTGTCTTTCTTGAATTGAAATGCAGAATTTATTTGCCTAAATACACATGGTAAACACTCTGGGGTTTTTCCTGCAAAGCCTGTGGGTCTCTCTTTGAGCTTAATGTACAAATTTAACAAATAGACTGGTGTAAGAGCATAGTCTTTGGTCTTTAAGCACCAATCTAACCTTGAATTTTTAATCTGCAAAAGACAGTCAATTTCTGCATTCTTAAAAGGTATTTTTAAAGTGCTTATATCTTATGAGGTATTCATTTTTCAAACTGTACTAGAAGTCCAGCACAACAAGTCTCAGAAGTGAGAATGTATAAAAGCACTTGACTTCTCAAACCTGGTATATTTTATGTGTCTGTATATATAAAATATGTCTACATAGCAGAGCTGTAGATAACAAACACCTTGTGTTAAGTTTCTTATTTAAAGCCATACCTTAAGATGACCTAAAAGATTAATAGGGTTTGAGTAGCTGAGAAACAAATGTAAGTGTACTTTTATTCATCGTTTATGTGATCATAAATTCACTCTGATGGTGCTGTTTGTTTATAGGGCATGAGCACAGCCACTCTCTGTTCAACGGTGGTCTCAGCCACGGGCACAGTCACGGAGATCATGGACACAGCCATGAACATAAACATTCCCATGGACACACTCATGGTCATGGCCATGGACACTCTCATGGTCAGGATTATTGTCATGGTAAGTGCTGAGTTGATATCATAGACCATCCTGACTCAATCTAAATCTGCAATTAATAACTTATTGAAAAATAAAAAGAGAGTGTTATCAGCTTGTGATCATGCGTGGAAGTGGCTTCACTAAATGTCTGGTATGCTCTGGCACCCCACCATGTTTGTGACTCATTTTGTGTTTCACTTGCAGTAATTTCAATGTTAGTTTTTAAAGATTTTGCTTTACCTCTGGTTTTTGAGTGTACACTGTAATGTTGTGTGTTGGCAGAAGATGGAACAGCTGTATGCTATTGCAGTATGGTGAAATTAGTTACCAAGTGCTCTGTTTCAATTTTTTCAATAAAATCAATTGACAAAGTTGAGCTGCTCTCCATTTGTATAATTTTACAGCTCAAGATATTAGGAAAAATGAACGAGTGAACTGTGGGTACTTCTGGGTTGTTGGTTGTATTGGTTTGTGTTCTCAAATAAGACTTTACCCATTTTGTGTAGCTGTAATCTGTTTTAAGATGGTTATGGAAAAGATACTTGTTCTGTTAGCTATGCTGAAATTGTCTCTATGAAGGCAAACAATCTGAGAAGAGGCATTCATGTAACATATCATCAGTAGCCTTCACTATGCGAGAAGAGCTTGTGCAGGTACCACCTATTTGAAACAATGCAAATGAAAGCCTTGTGGTAACAGGGGTGGTCAGTCCTTCCTGCCTAAGCCATAAACTGAGATCTGACGTTACTCAAAATGTGCACATCCAGAGCAGGAATAGTGTGGGAACTGGCAGCCAGGAGATGACAAAGAGTATAAAAATATTTACTTGTCCCTTCCTTGCTATTCTGAGAAAATTGGCATTTGTTTTCCAGTAGTTTGCCTGAAATTTGGTTGGAAAGCAGGAGCTCCCTGCTTCTGCCTCTTCCTTGCCTTTCACATGGCCCCCACCCTTGCAGACCAGTGAATGTAGCTGTGTGTCTTGTGCAGTTTGATATTCAAATCAGGTGTTGTGTAAATTATTGTATATCTTCACTAGAAGCCTTTTGCTACCCTTTAACAAGTTTTTCTTAAAATATCTTTCAGATTAATGCTACAGAGGCATTAATCTGCTTGGATGAGAAGACTTTTTACTTACTTGTTCCTTCTCCAAGTCTTATTCTTGTTTTTTGACATTAGGTATAAATGCTTGCTTAAGTGAAGTATTTCTGGTTAGCAAATTTATTTGAATCTACTCTTCTCACTTGTGTTCATGGCTTGGGTTCTTGAGGGGTCTTATTTTGCTATATAATAGCAAGGTCTTACCTCTCAGTTTGTTTTAATTAAGAACAAAAGTAGATGATTAATTTTTATATATACCTATGTAGAAATCTATTGTGTAAAGTGATGTTATATTCAAAAAAACCCCCAACATTTTAAGACTTCTAACGTAATGGCTGCATTAAAAAACAATAGCTTGAGTAAAAGCTGGTGATTGTGAGCAGCCTGCCTATCCAAGACATTTCTGAAAGGAAGAGTGTAACAGAAGGACCATTAGAGAGTGCCTTTGTCTAGGCTAATATGTCAATAATTGCCTTCACAGATGACCATTCCCTTGAAGTAATGCCTGGATCCAGCAAACCAAGTTTACAAGGTATGATAAGAATAAGTATGATGGTTTATTGGTTTTATCACAGTCTGCCTGCCTGAGTCTGTCACACATCTGTTTTAGAGGGTTCCTCTGGATAAATGCCACATTTTTCTCAAAGGAGCTATTTAATGAAGTTCCCTTCCCTCTGTAAACAGCTCTGCTGTATCCTGTATATGATTAGGTGTTGAGACAGTCACAGAAGTCTAAACATATTGCACTGTCAACACCGTTTAAAAGAGACATCCCAAAAGCTGGGGTTCAGCTTCTGTTATTGATGCTGAAAAATTGATGAAAAACTAGGAAAGAGTGGCTAAAAGCAGAAACCTAAGGAGCCTAATTACAATATATGTTCTGTAACATGAAGATGCAGATTGATACAATGCAGATTGATATAATTATTAAAGAGTACCAGAGCTTAAAACTTGCATTTCATCAAGCTCTTAGTGTTGGTTTAGAGCAGATGGTAATGCATCTAAATTTCTTGAAGTAGTATTGGAGCCTCTGATCTGCTGAGCATTAGTTATGGATCATTTAGATGTTGGTTTTGAGCTTTGATTGGCTGTTGGTTGGTTTTATTTTGCTTTTTTAAATGTTCAGAAGTTAAAGGGTGTCAATTATGAGATGCAGGAGGTAGTAATTATTTGGTATACCCAAATGTACATAGGGTTTTTTCTTACTGGATGATTTTCTGACTTGTTTGTAGTCCTTGAGAAGGAACATTATCAAGTTCTTCCAGAATTTACAGTACACTGCATAGTGTATATGTATACTCAGTACAGCTGAAGATATTTGAAATATCTTTTTGATATCAGTCTTTTCATGAAAGACTCATTTTAATTGAAGCATATGAAAAATACCTGATTTATTTAAAATTTTCAATACTGAGGGAAAAACCCCACCTAGTGATGCAAAGACAGTCACTGTCAAGACAATCACAAGAAATCACAACCCACCATCTGATCAATGCTTGGGGAAGTCTGAGCAGCAGCAATTTTGGAAAGACAACACTCTAGTGTTATTGGGGAGCATGGTGTTGGATGGGATGAAATGTCCCTCTGGTCCCTTTGGATCAGCTGGCCTGGCTGTGTGCCCTCCCCCAGCCTTCCTCCTGTGGGGTCATGAGGAACAGAAGGCCTTGCTGCAGGCTGCTGTGGAGAAACCCAGCTCTGGCCTAGCCAGACCCAGTACAAATGTGGACTTGGAGAAATCCTCAAAGAGCTGGTTTATAGTGGTGTGTTGTTTTTTCAAGAGGGGATTACCTGTCTGGAGAATTGCATTCAAAAATTCTGTTTCTGAATGACTTCCAGTCACTGCCAGCAGAGAGCTCCAAAGGCTAAACTTTGACTAGCTGCAAAGTATGTGTTCCTTTGTAGTTGAAGGCAGTGTTGCTCTTCAGAATAAGAGTAAGGCTTTTCATGTCTACAGTATTGTTTAATTCTCAAAACTATTTGTCTTGGATTTGTTTGCCAAATAACTTCTAGAAAATGCTGTCAATTAAACATTAGCAGGTATCAAAGCTTTACTCTGTTAACAGTCTGTCCATCTTATACAGAACTCACTACTGTAGGCATCAGGGAATATGAGTTTCTGTACTATAATAAATGGGTATTGAATGAACAAAGTCCAGCTGCAGCTGTTAATCACTTTTCAAATTAATGGCTTTGCTATGAAATACCCATTACTGCTAAGTGCATAACAGGATGTAAATTCTTCAAATGGCCCATGTTCTACAAATACATGAAAATCTTCTTGTGTTTGACCCAAAACTGACCACAAATTTTAAAAGTATGGATCATGTTATCTAGTTCTTGAAACTCCTTTTTGTAAAACATCTCTGAACTGCTCCATTAGCTTTAAGAATAGCAAGTTGTAATGGTATCCCTTGGTCTCTTACAGGTGTATTTCTGCACATTGTGGCAGACACGCTGGGAAGCATTGGTGTAATCATATCTGCTATACTGATGCAGAACTACGGTCTAATGATAGCAGATCCTATCTGTTCAATGCTGATAGCACTACTTATAGGTGTAAGGTAAGTGTTGCTGTCACTGGTATTTGGTAGGGTTTTTGATGCTAGTTACAGCAGAAATTGTAGCTCAGAAGAAAAAGGGGTTTTGTTATGCTAATGACTTATGTTTACTTTTCTTCCAAGGGTGGTGTGTTACCTGTGTTCTGTGCTGCCATTCTGGTGAGCTCTTACATGAGCTATCTTTCTTTCCTTTTGCTACACCTACAACTTTTGCTTGTAAATCTGCATATTTTGTCCTTCTTTGCATAATACTACAAAAATGTTTTTCAGGTTCAAACTAGAAAGCTTCATCTCTGTATTTAGTACATGCTTATATAAACCAATGTACTCCAGTAAATGGAGCAGAATGGTTTCAGGGCAGCACAGTTGAGACTGCTGGCACAGGATGTGCCCTTGTCCTTGACAAATCAAGGCTGCTGGGTTTTAATTTTGTTTTCTTATCTCAACAAGAACGGTCTTTTCTTTCTATTTGCACTCTGAGACATCCTTACTCCTTTTAAGAGCTGATGGAAATGCTTCACGTACTTCTGGATTTCACAGTTGTTTCTTACCAAGATCACTGAGAATGTGAAGCTATTTAGATTAGCCTGGTCAAACAAATATTTCATTCAATGACGTTATGAGGCCTTTTTGGCAACAAAGGTGCCATAGGGCAGTGTGCCACAATTCCAGTTACAATCTAATAACTGAACACCTTTGTCTGTTCAGCAGGGTGGGTGTCATCTGATGAACTGCAGCCACTTCTGCTCATACCATGTATGGCATGTTTATGGCTTGTGCATGGCAGCATTTGCAGGATTATTGATGTGAATCTCCCTGTTAGTCAAAGTAGGGCAGCAGCCTTCAGACACAACGCCCACAGAAATGTCTGTGCTAGAAATCACTGTTAAATCACCGCTTTAATATAAACTTGGAGATTTTGACTTCAGCATTCTGTAATTTCATAAATGACAAATTATTGCAAACTACTTCTAGCACTGAAGTTTCAAAAATGGGAAAGAAAATGTGCAAGTTTCCAAGGAGGAAGAAACCATTCTGAGGCAGAGGTAGTAGCTGAGTAAAACACAGGTTTTCCATACACTTTGTATTTTAAGGGTCCAGTTTTTTGTGTACAGCAGAAAATACCACATGGATGACAATTCATTTTCATCTTCCATTCATCCAGTAGTTGAAATAACACTGAATGCCATAATACAGGTGTCATAATAATGCTATTTATAGGTTTTCTAGCACAGATAGAAGGAATGTTTGAGACCCCTGTTCTATGCTGAAAATGCTGGAGAAGTTCACTATTGGATGTTTTTTGGTCTGGTCCCAGACTTCAGCCTGTAACATTATTTTGTTGGTTCACAATGCTATAAATGATCAGTAGAATAACTCTGCTGTCAGTGCAGTCAGCTGCATCATAGTTGATAGAAGCAAGCCTGCATTTCTTGCCAGCTGACACATCCTGGCACATCAGTGGAGCAAACACTAATTGCAGGGTTGGGTGGTTTTGTGTTGGTATTTTATTTGTTTCCTAAGCAGTCCAACAGACTGAACTATTGATGGTTTTGCTTGAAATGCACTTTAAGATCATAAATAAGATTACTGGCATTTTCAGATGGCTGGTGAGAGCTTGAGTCCCTTTTTGTGGTGTTTGACTTTAGTAATCTTCATTTGCACTTCTGAACATAATGTTAATTTTGCCTTATTCTGCACTATGCTGTGTTTGAAGTGTCCTTTCAGAATTAGTGCAAAAGGGTTTTCAGGTTCTCCTGTACAGCTGTCTTCTGTAACAGTAATATGAGAGCCCAGATGATGCTTGCTAAGATATGTAATAGTTTTGTACTTAGTCTTTTAAAGTTACCTAAATCTAACCCAGAGAGAAAAACTATTGAAGTTCTGTGAAATTTAAATTTGAGGGAAATAACATTGCAAAAATACTTTAAATTGGTAGTGGAAGGAACTGTGCCTAGTTTGGGGTGTGTAGAGGGGGTGTGGATGTTTGGGGTTTGTTTGGTTTGTTTTTTTTAATTGTCTGTCCACTCATGGGGTACTTGTGGGGGGAAGGACTGGAATGTTCAATTTCTAGTACAGGAGTTGCTGTCAGTTTCTGTGGGCCAGTTTGAAACCTTGATAAATAAGTTTTGGGGTAAATTTGGCTTCAGATTAAATACTTGTCTTCTGTTTCAAATGAATATTTGTCAATTTTGTTTGTGTCCCTTTTACTGTTAAACCAACTTTGGTAAGGTAAGGTAGATTAAGAGTATGATGTGTGCCCCAACAAACAGACCATTCATGTGTGTTTAAAAATCAGCATCTGTCCTGTAATCAGGATCTTTGTGGCTGTAATAAAAGAAGCATAGGTTTGAGCCACAGATGCAAAAGCCAGTCATTCAAAAGTTTGAATGGTGTTTGGGGACTTGGCCCTAATTGGAGCTGTATCCTCCAAGTTATTGCTTAATGGTTGAGTTTGACTTACAGAGTCTGCAGGGTTTGAGCAGGGGGTGGGTTAGATCCAGGACTTCTGTTTCTCCGTTGCTTTGTTAGGGTGTTTTGTTGTTCTGGGTTTTTTTTAGTTTGTTTTAGTTAGGTTTTGTTTGGGGTTTTGTTTTCATTTTTTAATCTGTATTCTTTCTATGATACTTTTGTATGCAAAGAAAGAATAAAGGCAGAACAGAAATCCTTATTGCCTTTTATGGAATTATGTCTGATGATAGAATATCAAAGCTATTGCATGAGAATGCAGAGGAAAACCAGGATTAATCCAAGATTGCTTGTATCTATGTGAGATAACTGTTCATTCATTTTATATTGAGTATTTGTTTGCTTCAGTGTTGGGCAGCTCTCTCTGGTTTTTTTGAGCATTGCCTGCTCCTGTTAGTGGGTATTCTCTGTTCAGATTTCTGAAATGATGGCCACACTTGCCAAAGCAATCATAAAAATATCTCTATAAGATGCCTAAAAAACTCACTGGTGCAGTGTAAAGCTGTACAGACTCCACTTTGTGACCTGTTTTGCCTTGTGCATGTGCAGAAGGGATAAGCAGTGCTGCCTCAGAGAAGTCAGGCAGTGCTTTTAAATCAACTGGTTGAGCCTTCTTGTAGACAGTTCTAATTAGTGCAGATTGTCAGCTGCTGACACAGTTGCTCTGTTGCTCCTGTGATCCTTGCTAAGGGTGCAATAGGGTGACCTTCTCTGCCTAACTCCTCATGAGTTAGCACAGAACATTCTGACTGCACAGTGAAAATCCTCTGTGGGATCTGAATTTTCCTGGATGCAGCCACTAATATCTAATGATTCTTTCCTCAATTACTCTCTACTATCTCATGCAAGTAAAGCATAAATAGGACATGCTAAAAATAGACAAGTCTGTCTTACTAGCATTTCAATATTTTTTAACAAAATCTTGACTATTTCTTTGTAGTTTAGGCTGACATTCTTCAGGTTTTTCTAGAAATGTTGGTCACATAATTATATGTGACTTGAATCAGTAAACAATTTTCCAAGTCTCTAGATTGCTTTTAATATTTAAAACTAAATACCCATTTAGCTTTTAACCTTAGTATTCTAAGCCTTATTCTGAAATGTTGAAGCAATTTTAGTATTTCAGTCAGCTATGTGAAACTAGTCACCACGCAAAAGCCACAGCTCTGGTATAAATCAAGTTTGTCCTAAACCACTATTAGACCCACATGTTTCTAGAAAGGCACAGTAGACTAAATCTGATGCTAGATTGCACAGAGCATGCAGACTGCATATTAAGTGGTCAAAGAAATGAGGCAATTTACTTTAGTCATTCAGTGAAATTGTTTCCATGGGTTACATAATTTTTTGCATAAAATCTTGAGCTGCTTGAACATGATATAATATGAAAGAGCTTTGGGGGAGGGTGTGCCTGTAACATTTGAGGCCTTTCATGTTTGGGGTATAGCAGTATAAAAAAAGTTACTTTTTTAAAATGGAGTGCTGCATTCATTAAGATTCAGAAGGAATTTTCTATAGCAAAACTCCTCCAAACTAGTGTGTTTGTTGTTGGTGTTATTTTAAGCCATTATTGCTAAATGTCAAGCACTACCTTTATTTACAGGGCAATGGTACCTGCCAGCCTTGCTTGAGAACCAAGATATGACATTGTTATGAGAACAAAGAATTCAAAATCAGTAAAGCAAATGTTAAACCTGTGGTCCTTGTCTTGAGCAAAACTTGCAGCCTGATTAAAATTGCCATTGCCTAATAAAAAAAAATTATTAAAGTTCTGAAATAGACCAACAGTCTTCACACTGCGGATATGGATGGTGGCTGGGAAAAAAACCCAGAATCTGGAAAATTGGCTGTAGATTTTAAGCTATGGTATTTGAAGAACCCTAGCTGGGTTTGATCCTTAGCAATGTTTGTTTGCCTTCCACAAGACCTGTCACAAATCCCCCCTGTTTTCTGTAGTGCTGAGAGCACTGAGTGAATTTCCTGCTGTGCTCTGAATGCAGTTTCTGTCTAAAGGGTTCTTCACCCTGAGTTGTTTCCAGCTTTGCAGTCCAAGATCATGACAATGCCAGGGTCTTGCTGGCTGGGACATAAACAGGATGTCTCTGGAATGGGCATGAGTATTATCTGAATGTGATGCACGTTAAATAAGAGTCTGATGCTTTCACTCCTAATTTTTAATCAATCCATGTGTAGTAGTGGCAGGCTGGATTTATCAGATTCATGTCAATAGTTTGTTTTGATTTGTTTGAACACCTTGCACTTCTTCTGTAACAGTGTGTGTGCAAATGTGATGTGCTGTAACGTTAGCTGCCTTTGCTTTTCTGGTTTTGTAGAAGATATATATTTATTCTAAATCTTGCTGTGGGTTAGTTCCTCTTTCAAATTTTATTGTCTTGTAAAAGAGTGTAATATTTTAGATTTAAGGCTTGATAATCAGAAAGCAGTGGAATTGTGTCTGCCTTAATAGCAAAGCTTAAGGACTGCTTATGCATGAGAAAACTTTCCACTTGGTGAGAATTCAATGTTGTTTTCCTCAATAATCCTAAAAATTAAAATAAACAAGGGGAGAAGCACCAGTGCAGTAGTTGCTGTGGAGGCAGCCACTTTTTTTTTTTTTTTTCCTGCTAATGACTAAGCCAAAAAAAAAGAGAAAGCTTGATGGAAATCTCTACCCGTATTTTCAGCCAGCTTGGTTTTATCATCTTTAAATTGTTTTCTTATGTGTTCTTCAGTCACATGAAGTGGAACTGATAATTCTAGTGCCTCCTAGTGATTAAGTAATACTGGTTTTAGTTAATGTTTGAGAAAAGAGCATACTCTGTGGACTTTTGGTTTTTAAATTAAAGGTTTTGTACTTGAGTAGTATGCATGAAACAATGGAAAACATCAGGCATCATAAAAGTGGATTCTGTTTGTTGTGTTAGTTTGGCTTACAGTAAGATACCATGTGAGTTGGTATCCCTTAGGATGCAGAGGGGCATCCATGGCTGCCTTTGCTCTGAGCAGCGTCTTTGAGGGCCTGTCACATGGCTGCAGCTGTCTTTTGGCTTTGCAAAAGATGAACTTTGTGTCTGAACAATGGCTCTAAGATAGAGGAAGAAGGTGTGACCTGGGATATGCTTCAACTTTCATCAACAGTATCAAGCCACATCCTGATTTACCTCTGTTCTTTGGACTTTCAAGATGTTCTTGTTTCATAGGCTGTCTCTTCAAATCTACTTTACAATTAATTTCTCTTCCATCAGATAATGCACATCAGTTTTATTAAATAGTGTAAATAAGTTGTACAAATTAGACATTTTTGTTAGCTTTCTTTCATGGCTTTTCTCCCTCTTAGTGGTATGTTTCAACAAAAAGGCAGACTACTACATTCTCTATTCCTTTAGTTGTTTCCCTGGGAAAAAATAAGCAGCCTGTATGTGTGTGGTTTTTGAAACCTTTAGATGCATATGCTAGAGAGGCCTTGTTGAATTTATGGGCATGGAGTAGTGTTCAAAATTCTTGCATTCACTTTGCATCCTGAACTTGTATATTGGTCTTTCAAGGTTTTTATTAAGAAGCAAACCTGCATTTTAAATAGGGAGTTAAACTGAAATCAATTCACCAGTGGAGTGTGTTGGCAGCTCCAGCTCCCTTTGATGTAATGCTTGTGACATGGACATTATTTAGTGAGATGGGTCCATTAATAAGAGAACCTTTTTTCCCTAAACTTCTGTAATCCACTGTAGAATGTGACACTCCAATTAAGCTTCCTTTAGACAGATTGACAGTTATTGCATTGCTAAATGTTTGTCTTGATGACAGGTCTAGTTTAGGCAACTCCTGCTTGCCCCTAATTGCTTCTTCCTATTTCTGAACCGATGCCTTGGTGGCAGTGCAAACGTGGGAGGCCACGTGCTGCAGAGCACCAGGGCAGTGAATTTGGCTGGAACAACCATTGTGCCTGCAAGAAGACTTAATTTTAGGGTGGTGGTTTTTCCAGGGGTTCATTAGACAAGAGTCACGCAGCCTCTCGCTGCTCCCACCCTGGCCAAGGTTTAGCCAGGAGTGAGCTGAGCAGGCCATCAGCCAGCACTGCCCCATGCTCAAATGGAAACATGTTCTTAAAAATGATTAGGTCATTTGTTCACATCTGCAAATACACAGCTGGTCTGTGCCATGCATTCCACATCACTTCAGGAGATTTTAAACAAAGGTCCTGCAGTGTCCTTTAACAACTGGCCCAGTTAATCTCTTACGAATGTTTCAGGTGTGCTTTTAATGCCATAACTCCATGTAGAGCAGCTGTGATGCCAGTGCTGAACTCTGCAGCTTACAGTTTCTGAAATGTATAATTACTTCTGGTCTGGAATGTTAGGTGATTTGTATGCTCTTGAAATTAAATTGCTGTTTAAGCTTTACTGTTGGGCTACATATATTTGTCATCCACTCGAAAATTTTAGAATGCTCTACTGAACCAGACATGATGCGCTACTCCTAAACAAAAAAATCACCATGCTGAATACTTAGTAACAGTAAAACCTGTTAGTGGTAGCTTCAGGATATAGGCTTACTGGTCTCCTGGTTTTATTAAAAAACAAAAAGTAATAATAATAAAAAAGGGTATTAAATGTCTTCTTAGTTTGCTGATTAAACAAGATGATTTGGCCAGGAGGGAACCTCTAATTGCTTCCAAATGTTTAACCCTTGAGCTTGGATGAGATTCTACACTTAGTTCACTTCAAGAATATGCCAATATTCTGACAAAATAACTCCATTCTAGCTGGACTGTTCCACACTAATTTTGTTTTATTATTACCCCATTATTATCTTAGTTCATAAGAAAAATATGCCTTAAACCAAACACAAAAGCAAGCCCAGTTTCAGCTAAGTATTTTTATGGTTGCTTGTGAATGATTTGCCATTGAAGTTGGTTTTGAGCTATACAGCTGCTTTGTTGTGTAACTTCCAAGACACCAAGAGATTTCATCTCAAATCCCATGATTAAACCATTAATCCTTTGTGACTGACCACCAGTTGACTCTGGAAACCATAGGGGAGAAATAATCTTGCCTTTGATAGGACACCATAGCAAGTTTGTCAATCCTTTTACTTTCTGTACTGGGTTTTCATGGCGACTTTATAAGCTTCTGGTGGAAGACCTAAAGAAAAATTTCTCAGCATTAAGGAATCTTAGGTTTCTCCTTGCACCTTTTGAAAAGGTAATAATAGCTAATTTTGCTTTTTCTTTCTAGTATTGTTCCACTTTTGAAAGAGTCCATTGGGATTCTGATGCAGAGAACTCCTCCTTCCCTGGAAAATGTCCTGCCTCAGTGCTACCAGAGGGTGAGCTCTTAAGCTGTTCTTGCTCTGATCAAGCTGCTGACTGACTGAGCCTCAGCTGTGTGTATGAGGATGTTTTAGGATGTTTTTCCAGTAATGCCAGTCAAAGGTAACTTAGAATGCACAAATGGAGGTACCAGTTTAATTAATACTTTCCCAGAGTCCTAAATTGCCCATAGCTTCACCTCAGTTTGTGTTTTAAAAATTTCCTATGTTAGATCAGAAAAACAGATCCTGAAGCTATTCCTCTCAAAGTACTTTGTGCTTATAAATAATGTTGGAAGTGTATAAGAATACAAAGATTACTCTGGATTTGACCTGTTCCCCTACTTAATTTTTCTATTAGTACGCCATGAAGTGCCCTTGCAAAATTAATACAAAACACTTGAAGGAGTGATGCCTTTCCTTGGAGTTACAGGTTATAGTCATCACATAGAAGTTTGCTGAAAGTGGAAACCAGAAAAAACAAAGGGATTGGCAGGACACATCTAAGCCCTCACAAAAGTGTAAATGATATATGAATATATTTGTTAAAAGTTAGAATCTCAGTAATTGTTTCATGGCAAAATTCGCACATTTGCAAAAAGGGCAGTTTTAACTGGATGCCATCTCAAATCCACTAACTGTGACTTTTCTGTTGTGAACACCTCTATTTTCAGAAATTGTTTCAGTAAAATATATGTAGAACGTAAATGCAGCAGGTTACAAAATCACAACACACAGAGAAAATTGTGACATGGACACAAATCCATATGTTTTCATCTTCCTTACAATAACTGAGAAAGTAATAAGAAATTTTGGTAAAAGATGGACAAAATGCACAGTGAACTAGAAGTAAAAGAATGCATTGGCTTTTATAATACTTTCTGTAAAAAAACGTAATACAGACAAGTATTTTCTGAAATACACTTTCTAAAATTTGCCTCTGTTTTTAGGTGCAGCAGTTGCAAGGGGTCTACAGTTTACATGATCCACATTTCTGGACCCTCTGTACTGATGTTTACATAGGGACTTTGAAGTTATTAGTAGCTCCTGATGCTGATGGAAGGTGGATTCTAAGCCAGACTCACAATATTTTTACTCAGGTATGTGTTATCAGTGGAAATCACATCTCAAAGTGTCAATTGCTTGTTATGTGATGTGAAATTGTAATTCTTATCAAGAAAGGTTAAGTATTTCTGAGTTTGGTATCTCTTCTGAAAAGCTTCCCTGCTCCAGCTGCGTAGAACAATTTCAAAATACTCAGTTGTGCAGATGGAATTACTGTACCTCTCTGCATTAGTTTTTTATGCCACTTTATGGAAATAACAGATGTAGTTATCTCAGGTGTATCAAATAGGGTTGATCTATATTGGCCTATAAGGAACTAAGAAAACAGATGAGGCTTCTCTTAGGATAGAGTTTCCTCACCATGGACTAGATCTACTCAGGCTTCTCATTGCCTTGGCAGCTTGCACATGTGATGGCTTTCTGGATAGATTCATAATGTGGAACTGGTTTGAACAACAAGTCCCATGTTACGCTCTTGTGCTTAGCTCCATTTTAAACTGACAGTTCTTCAAGCAGCTTGCTTTTCAGGAAGTTAAACTGGCACAAAAGAAAGTAAGAATTGCTTTTGTGCAGCTTCACATGTGGCAGTTATTTAGGATGAATCAGAAGAGGTAATGTGGCAAAGCTAATGTTAATACATCATGATGTGTGTGCACCTGACTGTGTGAAGAACTCCTTACTCAGCTGGTGTTCTCTGAGTGATGTGCTAAATGTGGAGATGAATTACAGAAAAATAAGATGTGGATTTTGCTAGGTCACTTACTGATATGGGCAGATGCTGGGACAGGAAACTGCTTTGGCTTTACAGCATTTTAACCCTCTTTCCCTTTTCCACAGGCAGGAGTAAGGCAGCTTTACATACAGATTGATGTTGCAGCCATGTAGTCAGTTCCTGGAATGGCGCTGTTGGACCAAAGTTTTCAGTACTGTACTGGTGTAACAACACTTCTTGAGACAGAGCCTGCCTCCACCACATCTGGAATCAACTGAATAGATTTCTGCCCTCAGGCTACGGAGGGAGTTCACTTCTAAGGAGTAAATATTGAATGAATGTTATGGACTTTGGGTCTTGGTTTTTTTTGGGCCCCTAAACTTGTACGTTTTTGAGGGTTTTTTACTTAATAAGATTGTGGTACTGGAAACCCTGTCATGTCTTCAGTAAAGCTGCTGAAACCACTGCTCATTCCCATAAAACCAGTGTTATCGGCAATTGGAAACTTGTTTTGTAGACAATGTCACAATGGCTGACATGCTTCAATAGAACTGTATGTTTGTACAATTGTTTGTACTTTGCAAACTTAATCAACCAAACCATATTGGGTTTTCAAAGTGCCTTTTATATCAGGAGAGCTATTTGCCAGCATAAATATGGAGCATCAAAGGGTTTTATTACTTTTACAAATAATCTTGTATGCAGTCTGATTATTTACTAGTGATGTATGTGGGGGGGTTGTGTACTTACAGACCTGTAGATGTTAGACTTCCATTATATTTGCATCTTACCTGACGGAAAAAATTCTAAATGTAAAAGATAAAGCTGTTGTGAAGAGACTTGCTTCTGAGACAAGCTGGGTATTTTGTTGCACATATCTTGTGAAAATTATTTAGTCCAAGTATGAGATTTGACTCCAATTCTTAGTCTCTTCATACTGTTGGGAGTAATGAGACATTATGTGATGCTGCTCATGTTCAGTCACTTAAACAATCGGCAGTTGAAGGAAGATGCTGGTGATGGAAGCAATGCTTGAAGTTTTTTATTTTCCAAATTATGTGGTGGAAAGAACTAAATCCTGAAATTGTGAAAGCTTAAGTCTCCTTCATTTTAATAGGTTGTTATAATTTTTATTAAAGTGATCAAGTTCAAATTTTGCCTTTCCAAATACTGAAAATAGTTGTTTCTGGTAGTTATACCCCAAATGGAAGTAAGGACCCCTTTTCATGCTGTTTTAGCTTACACTTTTCCCAGGTTGACAAATCTTACACCTTCAACTACTTTACTGTAGCCTTGTTTGTTTTCACAGGGGAGAAAGTTCTCAGCACAATAAGGGTTGTTGGATTGGGTTTTTTTCCAGAAACATTCTTCTGTCATATATTTTCCGGCATTTGTAATCATTTTACTCAGATATGTGTGTCACTTTCAAAAGCAATCTGCTATGTTTGGTATTACAAATGAGAGTTCCACTATGCTGTAGTAGTTCACTTAGTAATGGAAGACTTTTTAAGAGACATTTTACAAACAGAGCATGGTGAAATAAAAATCAAAACAGGCCTTTTTCTGAGAAATCACAGCCACCACTGACTGGTATGGATTTTATTTTTATTTTGGTACCTGTCAGAGGTAATACTAAAATCAAGGCCCTGAGAATCTGACAATGTCTGTGTAGTAAGTGCTAGGCACTATGAAATTACTGATTTGCAGAAATGATTTGTTTGCCACTGATATTGTTGAATCCATCACAGATGTGAAGAGTTTCTTGCATTTATTCAGTTGTTCCTATATAGCACCTCATTTCTTTTTATGTGAAAACACAACACTTGCCAAATTTGATGGTGGTTCCTGAATTTTCCAGTTGAGATACTGAAACATGAATGTTGATATTGTCCATATCTTGGGGGTGTAATCTTGTGCTCGGAACTGGAAACTGGGTGCAGAAAAAAGGCAGTACAAAGCCACCTATACTATTGGTTTTAATCTTTGCTGTCTCTTCCCTTGCCATTTCCAATGCTGTTTGCTTTCCCTGGGGATGCAGGCACAGAGTGCCCTCCCAGCAGCTGCACGTTCCATATCTCTTTCCTGGCCTCTCCCTGTCCCAGCTGGCAGAGGCTGTGCCAGGCCCAGAGCTCCTGACTGGAAGATGAAGTTTCATGGCACAGGGTGGGGTGAATCAGGAATCTGCAGCTGCAGTTTAGGATACCATGTGCGTGTGTGTTCACAGACAGGGGGATGAAAATCCAGTTGTGATTATCATAGGGTGGAGGTGCTGTTTTGTAGTGTGGTGCATAGACACTGCTGCTTGCTGGCTGCCAGCAGGACATCCTCATTTTTTAATAGTTACTATGACTGCTATTTGAGGCTAGAGAAGATCAGCTGATATCACTTTAAAGGCAAGCACCAGACAGATTCATTGCAATTGTGTCATGATCCAAGAGCAGGCTTTGGTTTAAGTCATCTTTTCAGCAGCATGTTTCAGGACTGATTGTTCCAGGACTTGTTGAAATACTACAGTGCTGCCCAAGTTGCTGAGCTTGGCTGCTATTTTAGTTTCTTAATGAAAAGACAAGTGCTACTATTTGTTTCCAATTGAGAACCTGCCAGAGTGGCTGTTTGTTTGGTGCTGGTGATGGTGTTCTTTTAAATGTACATCTACCAAATTTTTAATGTGGGAAATGGAGTGAAAAGGCCTATAAACCTGTTATAATTATACAACGATTATAATAACGTTTGATAATTTTTTTTGCTTATTATGATTACTTTATTGTTGGAAGCATATGTGCAAGTCTAAGTTTTCTAGCCAAGCAAGACAACACTTCATTATGTTTAAACTTTTGTACTAAGAAATTTATCATTTGTTTGTCAAATATAATTGGGGATACTGTAGGGAAGTCAGATTCAAAACAGACTTTAGCCTTTTTAGGCTTTCTGAAAAAGGATAAACATCACAAAATTCTACAAACACAGTGTATGACATGTTCAGTCAGTAGCTGCAGTCATGTGTAGTGTGCCAGTAAATGAGAGACATCTGATTTTTTTTCACCTCCTAAGGGGGTACTCGCTCAGGTTTTAGGAGAGTACAAACCATGCAGTTGAAAGCAAAAGCACGGCTTTCCTTACCCTGAGAGCCAAAGCACCATTATTTGTGTTTTGCTAATTACTTAACACTGGCTGCTTATGTAACACTTTGCTATTGACACTTTACTGAAGATGCAAGGCACGACTTAAACCAAGGCTTGTGTGAATGACTGACATCCAGAGAAGGGTGAATGTCTGCAGATCATGTGCTAAAACTCAGCTTCCTGGTATCCACTTCTGAATTTTGAATCAACTTTTCAAAGTGTGGTTTTCTCATGGTTTCATGTAGCTGATAGTTACTGTAGGGTTACTGGTCTGTCTTTGTGGGTTCCTTTTTTTCTGTGATTGAAACCAGTAACTTAAAACCCTCTTGTTCCAAAGACCAAGCCTGCAAAATGCATTATTTTTACCATATCTACAGCAAAATAAGAAAACAAATGTTACAGAGTGTCTGTATTAAATAAAATGCCTCAATGTTTTTTGTGCTAAATAACTGTGGAAGAAAACTCCTCTTATGAATATGCACAGTAAGGACTGGTCCTTTACAGGCTAATCTGGTAAGTGTACAGCTCTGGATAGACTGGATCCTTTCATCAGGAGGGCCCCTACAGAGAGCTGAGTTACTCTTGTGATTTGCTAAGCTAAGATGAAAAGTAAATAAACAACTCTGCTTTTTATGTGATAATGCCTACTAAAGCAAAAGTTTAGTTGCATCATTAGTAAAAGCTGCTGACACCATTTTTACACAAAAATTGAAGCTGCTACTACTAAAAAAAATGGATCTTAGTGACTTAAGATTCTTATTTTTTTTTAAAGTAAAGCTGGGTTTAAAAGTGAAGGAAAATTTAACAGTTTCTCTTTTTAACTGTTGTAATTGAACCTGTTCTGGGAATGTAAACAAGATACAAGAGGAGAGAATCTGCTGCTGAACTGCAGTTTTCCATCTTCTGCATGTAGTATGCAAACAAATTGGAAAGTCCATGGGTTTTCTTTCACAGTGCAGATTTCCAGTTGCATGCTTTTATAAAATGCAAACCCTTATCTTTCTTCGTGACATGAAGTCTTTAAATACCAGTTCAAAGCAACAATTTTAGTTAATAGTTAAACCCTGTCCTGTTTTCTACAGCAGCCATCAGATTGCTATGATTCTTGATTATCCCACCCCCTTAAGCAGGATATTTTTGGTTCTTTTTTTACTTTCTTCCTTCCTTTTTTTTTTTTTTTTTTAAATAATCTCTCTGATCCTCAACACTGACTCAGTATTTAATTCCTCCTTTACCCCTTTGTGAAAATCCCTATCTGCAGCTTGCTGGGGTTCCCTTTTGGATTTGTTCAGGCTTTGTTGCAATGCCCACCCCTATGGGGACTTCCTTGGCCAGACACTGCTATAATGTGAAGCGATGCCAACCATGCTATGCCTGGCACACGAAGACTGAGCCTTGCTGGGTGCAAATAGTGCTCAACCTACTTGTCTGTTTCAGTGAGCCACAAAAGGCTCCTGCCTATGTGGTAATTTGGTGGAAATAATGTGTAAAAGGAGCTGGCTATTTCACTTCCCATGTGCATTGGAGCCTCACATGTATGCTGGGATCTTGTACAAGAGTTAAGTGAATCGCTACGGTATCTTGGCTGAAGTGTGAAATAATGTGAATGAAGCAATTGCCAAAATCGTTCCTGGTAGCATACAGCATATTGCTTGCCTTTACCTTTAAATTACAGAATTACTCTTAGCAGTGAGCTTCAGTTCAATAGCAAAGTGTGTCAAAGGTACCTGTGAAGAAATCCTGCAGGTAACACAAGGCAGCTCACTACAGTTCTGAAGACTTATGTATGATTTTGCTCTGGAATGCTAATGTTAGTAGCTTAGCCACGGCTTGTCCCAAGTGCAATATTAAGAAATTTTTAATGTAATCTTTTCTACTTGAATACAGTCTATATAAAATGTTAAATATCCTATATTGCTGAAAAGATATAGGATCAAATTTCTTTCCAATAAATCTTCAGTTTTAAAAAAATATGCATACAGGTCTGCTTTGTTTTCATCATACTGTGAAGAACAGTTGAAATAGCAACCACCATCATCTACAAGCTGATTGTAAAGAGAATTCTTGCAGTCTGTTTGCTGAGACTTGGCTTGAGATTAATTGTGGTTGCTGCAGTTGAGTCTAGCCCTTCATAGATGCTAGCATTAACATATGAAGAAATCCAGTTCTATTTTAAGTCACAGTCTTCTGAACTAAGAGATCCTGTGCAGCTTCTCCCCCTCTTTCACCAGCTGTCCAAAGGGAAACTGCTTTAGAGCATTCTCACCTGTCTGTATTTACTCTCCCAAGGCAAAGGTGGACACAGGCCTAACAGGTTTTGCACACTAATGTTTTCCATTGGTAAGAGAACTCCTGAGTTTCTGTAAAGTTGAAAGGCAAAATTTAACATGTAATGCATTTACAACAATTATGCACTGCAGTAAGTGATGCTACACAGATACCTGGTGCTCTTATCCTAGTCAGCAGCCCAAGGCTGGTGTGGATGTCAATGAGCTGAATCAAAGGTTTAGAAGTTCTGGAGGTGTCTGCAGGTCAGAAGCTGATAGCAGCAGGTGCAGTTTGCAGCCTCGGGTAAGAGCAGGTCCATGTTCCTGCAGCATTGTCCTCTGAAGCAATACTGAGTCTAACTACAGTTAAACAAGCTTTTATGCTGGTATGCAATTAAAGATGGAATAAAAATGTAAATGCCTCATTTTTTATTTAAGTAGTCCTTTGACATGCATTATTTTCAAAACTGGAACTATCTACAGAGAAAAGTTTAAGCATTTCCAATTCCAGAGGATGCATAGTGCCTGTAACAATCAAGGAATGTAGTGGAGCACCCAATTCCACAGTGGACATCTGCTGTAGTGTGCCTGAAGCAATCTTCTCATCTGGAGCACCCACACGAGCAAGGCCAACACAGATTGTGTTTTCAGTAATTTCTGTAAGAAAGAAGATTAAATGTTTAATTTATTGACTAATGGTCCTATCGTAAGAGGAAAAGTACTCAAAATGCTTAAACCTTAACACTGGTTTCTTAAGCCTTCAATTATTAAATTATTGGAGTGGCCTAGAAAGAAACTTGCTCTTAAAAGAAAATAAAGCTTAAGCTGATAAAGAATAATTTATTCAGGAATTGTGTTCACTTTGAGGAAACTGTTGCTTCTGATTCATTCTATGTAAAGGATAAAATTAAGGGATTTTTATTTTAACAGTATTGAAAGAATAAATTTTTTAAATGAGGAGTAGATCTAGCTGAATTTGTTAGAAAAAAATTCTGTGACACGACTGCATCATCTTTCTTAGCTTTTACCCTTTATCATTTTTATTATCCTTTTGCCCTTGTGATTTTACCCTGGGTCTCAATAAATATTTCACAGTTTGCTCTGGACTAGTGTTAAGAATCACAGTTCTGCATCTTTGGGTTAACCAAGATTCGTGCTGGTGTTCACACAGAGCAGAGTGTGACCAGTCTAAGTAAAACAGAGCTGAGATTTTTTTGAAGCTTGACTGATCTAAAATGCTCAGAATCCTCCTGCCTCCTGCATCTCCAATGGCTCAAAGAGCTTCCAGTTGCACATGGATAGAAACAGTGCAGGGTTTCCAGATTGAGGCTTTGACTGGAGCCACCAGTGCACCCTCTTGGATGCTCATGGAACTGTGCTGTGCCCAAGCTTGGCCAAATCCAGCTCGTGACCAGGATTTAAGGCAGCCCAAATCCACTGCAGAGCACAATTCTGGGAGGCAGAGGAAGGGAGTGGAGTTCAGAGGCTCATCAAGAGGTGTGGCTGGAGAGGGATGGTAGCAGACAGAAGCAGTGCAGTCATACCTGGTTTTTCTCCTTGGAGCCTTCTGTTTTGAATAATGGCAAGAAGCTGTTCTGCAGCTTGATTCACGCTCATGTAGCGTGGTGGCTCATAAATCTTTCTTCCTCTGCAGGGAAGCAAAAGCAGAGAAATTTCACATATAACCCATTTTGTTATCCCCAGCGATCCTACAGCTTACTTCAAGAGACCTCTAGACCAGCAGGTTGAACTTAAACAGGCCTAGGCTCTCAGGCTGGGTCTTTCAGACAAGAGTGGAATTTTTAAAGAATACAGAAATCTGTTGTGCTCTCACTACACCTGTGAAACAGCTGGGCTCCAATTGCCAGATCATTTAGATCCTAAAAGCAAATTCAGCTGCTAGAAGCAAGATGCAGGTTTTGCAGCTACTCTTGAAGGATGCATTAGACTTAAATCCAAGGGCATACAACTGTTTTTCTGTTAAATGCCCTGTAGACAGATGATTACAGACTAGAAATATATTCTTAAATAAAATGCTGCTTTCTTTGCCAACTGTGGGTTCAGTCAAACAGATTTTATTTTGAAACTCCAGAATAAACAAACCTCAATGATACTGTGAGACTTCACAAATGTTAATTTAGACCAGTTACAGCATGTGTATAAAGGAGCCATTTATATTCACCACTGTCAAAACATACAGATTGCAGAGATGAGTAAGATGTGGCAAAAGCTCTTTGAATACAATTAAATGAACATAAGAGCATTTTCTGTATATTGCTTATTTAACTCTTTAAGAAGGGTGTTATGTATTCTGCACTTTGCACTGTTCCAGCCAGTGTACAGAAGAATAAATTTAGAACACTGTTTCAGATACTAATCTGTTTCAGGAGGTGACAGAACAGTAGAGAACACCTCATTCATCAAGAGGAAAGCCTACCCCTTTCTGACTTAGTGCTTCTCACAAAAAAAGATGATGTTCTGCTGCAACTCCATTCAGTTACTGTAAATAAAGCCAGGCCCCATTGCAAGGAACAAAAGAGTTTCACTCCTTGTAAGAAGCAAAAGACAGTGGCCATGGAGAAGCAAGAGAGGACAAGGCAGGTAAGTTCAGTATCAGACTATGGGCAAAGAACCTTTGTTCCTTGTACAAAAAACCTTTGTAGGGGCACTGTGTGTTTCCATGTATTTTCAAAATGGTGACTCACTTCATGAGATTCTCCAGAGACTGCTCCTTCACCTTAATATCTGTAGAACAAAACACATTAAAACACAGGTTCCCTCCAAGGTTCTACTTAGTTTTCTATGTAGGTAAAGCTTTAACAACATATTAGCTATTATTACTATTATATTATTATATTTAGCTATTAGAATATGGATCACACTGTACTGTTTTATCTGTTAGTTAATTTCAAAATCCTGTAACTTTATGCATGTGATTTTACCCAACAACAAATTTCAGAGCAACACAGCCAAATAAAAATCCTGGTAAATATATAAATAGGCATATTTCCCATAAGATAGTTAAATACTACCACCTTTGAGCACACCAGTACACTGGGACTACTCTTAAATTATGGGCACATTACATCACAGAAGGTAAAACAGTCTGACTGCTCGACAGTGATTACATCACTGCCGTGCAGGAACCTGCCTTTCGTTAGCACTTCCTTCCCATCCCAATCAAAATTTAGAACAAGCTTCTGTTATGGGAAAAAAAAAATGAATTTGGGCAAAACTGAAATAGAGAAGGGGTCAGGTAGGTAAGACTCTGCATAGCTGCAATTTTATGAAACAAACTGACCATAATCTTTCCAAGAGGAATTCAAATGTTACCTGTACTCAAATGCCCCCTAAACTATCATACTGAAATTTGGATACATTTTTATCCTTGAATAAATATTCCTTGTTACATAATCAACTTCTAAACCAAAGTGACTCATATGAACGGGGTTAAAATGCAAAACCCCAAGATTTTAAGTGCCCAGTGTACCAAATTGCTTCTACATCCAAGACGTCACTTTCAGTTCAAAAGTTTATCAGCACTAACCATTTTCATGTCACATTTGCTTATCTGATGATCTACTCAGTTGGTAAACTCTCAATACATAGACTAAAAGGCAGGAGAGTGGCTGCTGCTCACCGAGTAAGCACAGGGTGTGCATTCCATTCTGCCTGTTCTTCTCTATCTTGTCAAAGAAGCTCTCTGGCTTCCACGTGTCTGTCCAGAACACTATGGAAACGGTTTCTCCAAAATTGTACAGCTGCAAAACACAGCAAATGCAGGAACACACATGTGCAGTAAGAAAATATAAGAGCATGCAATAATGTTAAAAAACCAAGTCATGAACTACCTGTAAAATTTTCACTGCATTCACCTTACCAATGCATAATTAATAACTTTCAATAGACTTTCTATTGTTACTTAATTCTGAAGTCCTTTTAAAGGCAAAATCTTTGTAAGATTAGCACCAAAATTATAATTTGTTATTTCTTACTTTGGTTAAGAGTTTTTTATTTTTTACTTTGCTCAAGGTTAGACAGCTTTGAATAATGCCATAATTTGATGTTTTGATTCTACTGATACTGATTCTACTGATCTACTGATACAGCAGTGCTTATATTAAAATGCTGCAGATGGCAGCTCTAGCAGACAAAAGAAGTCACAGTCTAAGGAGACAGTGGATATGAAGATCTGAAGACAGATTGTGCAGAAAGCAGAGAGGTACAACATGGTTTATGCACATATGGTAAGAATATTGCTAGCAGAACACTGCTAGCAGATTCTGTGTCAAGCAAACCCACTGACTCTGAATCTTAACACATTCATTACTCTAAGTCTCTCATCTTGCTGAAGGCATTTGAAGCAATAATCTTGCCAATCATCTCTGGTGATGCAAAAGTGAAAGTCATATGTAACTTAAGGCAGTATTTGGCTTGGAAGTAATTTCTGCCCTGAAATAGGGGAAAACCATGCATCAGTTTTGGTCTATTTAGCTCTGGAATGGGGCCACCCCAGATGGATTTTACAGCTTGCCAATATTCTGTCTGCTCAAGCCCACCAGAGAAACAACAGCTCCATGGACTACCCTTCCCACTTTCTCTGTACTCCTGGAAGGAAAAACTGCTTTTCCAAGCCCACAACAGGAGACAAAGGCACTGTGTGTGCTTTGGCAGAGAACCCTGTGTAGAAGCAGCTCTGGCAGCCCTGTGCCAGGTGGGGATTCCCCTATATATACTTCTGTTATTGTGGCATTGGGCTGTGGCTTTAACTCCTTTATGCTGGTAGAGCAGAATTTGAATCATGGCAGAAACACGTTTATTTTCAAAAGCTCAAATTTTAACCATTCATGCTGATAAAATGTGTTCAAAGACTCCTGGAATATAACTGAAAACATTTCCTCTTTTAAGTATTTCATTCTAGCACAAGGACAAGAACATACTGTGTATATTTCACAACCTAAAGGTTCTTCCAGTAAATACAGGTTGAACCAAATAAGCTGCTCCTGATGTAACTTGTCAGCTATTTCAAGGCTGTTCTAGAAAACGAAAAAAAATCAAACTATTTTTTGCCTATTTTTCTTGTGGCTGCCTGGAATTCATTCCCATTTTTGTACCAAATCTGTAGAAAAAACATCAGTACAAGAAGTTTCTTTTTCTCCCCTTCACTGCTAGAGCATCTGGGAGCAAGACACCTTTAATCTCCCTGGAAGCATTCCTGCAATCTTCCACAAGTGCTGCAATGTCTGATACCAACCCAAGTGCTCCCCATCAGCACCTGAAACCACTGCAGCCACTTCCCTAAAACAGCAGCCCTTGTTCAGGACAGAAAGTGGCCTCAATTAACCTTAAATCTCACCTTGTTCCTTTAGCATTTTGATAACCCAAGGAAGAAAAACTTCCCTCTGCCCTTTAGGAAAGGAAAGAATGTGCGGAACTGGGAAAAATGTTATTATCTGAGAGGTATTTTGTTGGAAATCAGAACTCCTAAACCACTCTGCCACATGTTAGGAATGAGTTGGACATTCAGCTCCATACCCTACAGTGCTTGTTCCGATTGTTATCGTTCTCTTCTCCATTACTCATGACAAAGGTTCTCCATCCTCTTTGCCAACAAGAAGTTATGCAAGTTATCCTTTTTTGTACAAGCCCTGCCAGTCATTCACTTATCTGTCCTTTGTTTACTGCGTTTTGCATTAATACTGAAGCCTGGATACCAAAAAAGAGTAAAAACTTTTTGTTGGAAATTGCCTGTCTATTCAGCAGAAATATCTTCAGAACACCTTCATGAAGTATTGTTATCACAGAAAACTGTATTTACAATCTCAAAAAAATACACCTGTATTCTCAGCACCTGGAAAGCACAGAAGAAGTTTGTACACCAATAAGATAGAAGGGGACATATTTTAATAACCTCTTAGAAATGCTTTTCTGGTTTATACCCCGCTACTAGCTAAACTTGTGAAGAACAGATTTCCTAGGATTAATGCATACATATTTTTGCTTTAAATTACAGAGGGAGGAATACTACTTTGGAAAGTCCCTGGTACACCATCAATCTGAATGCTGGGGAACTGAAGTAGTAAGTTGATACCTCTGTTGTGCTTGAATATTTGTAATCAATTACCTTACAAACACTTCTACAGACATAAACCAATATTTCTTTCTCATCCAGTGTTTGATCTCTGCAGATGTGTGACAGTTAAGCAAACATAGGAACTGCTCTTCACCAGAGCAAGCCTGCATTAAAGCAGGAACACATGACTGTATCAGAACTTACACTTTAAATGCTCTCCCTGTACCTCATGCAAAATTCAATTTGTTCCTAATTTAGTTTCCTCTGCTGTGTTCTAATTTCAACCTCTTGAACTCGTGCATGAAGTATTTGACTTTCAAGAAAAGCCTTGCAGCACAGAGCAGTAAATGCCAAAAATTGCACTACTACTAAGGATTCAGGAGTTACAGAAGACAGCAGGTCCACTAAAGACAAAACCCACTGAAATTAAAAAGCATGCTTTCCACCAGCCATAAAAGGCTGCATAGGGTCCCAAAATTCCAGGAATTATGCTTTTCACTGAAACAGAACTGTCTGACATGTTTGTTAACCAAGGAGTGTTACAAGCCAGCTAAGGATTAGTGCCATGCTTTGAGACTGTTCCCAAGTTCAGTAAGATGATGAGCTGCAGACAGGATCAGGCTGTACAGTGGCTGGCACAGCTCTAAAGAGAGGCAGCAGCAAATGAAACCGCACAGCCAACCTGTGTGTGCTGCACTCTCCATGAAGCACGTGGGGTTTAGGAGTGGGCAATGTGTGTTCTGTACAAGTCCAAACACCTCAGGCATCACTTGCACTGCTGAGCAGATTTGGTAGAGTGTCTATACTCTGCTCAGGCACAAAATTGCCAGAATGTCAAAGGGGTACAATGAAATGGATTCAAATTGGACAAATATTTTGTGTTTTCAGCTTGGAATGCAAACTTCTTACCCTTCTCCTCAATGCTCAAAAACTCCACCAAAAAGTTTCAAAATGTCATTTTGAAAGATCTCAGTCTTTGGAAATACTCCTTTCTCCACACCCTCCCCCAAGCAGTAACTGGCTTAAGCAAAACTTTGTGCACTCAAATTTTGCAATGTAATAGCTCAGGTCAGCAAAGGAAGGCAGGACTCACTGCTCTGAGGCAATGCCCTGCTGCTAGACCTTTCTGCCTCACAAAGTACTGCAGAAAGCTGTTCTTCAACTCACAGTTACATCACCTCAGAACAAGAGAAACTTCCTATTTTATTTACACACATGATATGAAAGAATGATTGACAACTTTGGGTGCTTGATTTCTGTTAGCATTCTAACCCTTCTATTAATGCTATTTCTTACTTTACTTCTTGTTTCTACAAGCAGAATTGATTGCAAATTGAGAGGCCAGAATGAACTGTGAGAGAAAAAGTGCTGTGCCGTGATCTCACCTTGGAAAGTCTTCATGAAAGTGCAATTCCAATGAAACTGCTGAGCTACTTTGTTAAAGACCTGTCTGAATGATATCAGATACCTGAAACTGTCCTGATCCATTGTCCTCCCTGGAAATACTGGTGTGGTCAACCACCACAAAAATTTAGGGCATAAAAGACGGAACAAGCTGAGACTAAATAGGGAAATTAAAAAAGGAAGATCCACCATCCCTTCTAAAAAGCACTAAAGCAAGCAGGACAGAAGATGCAAAATGATATTAAAGGTCAGTTGGCCAACAGCTGCAGAGAAACCAAGAAGTAAATATTTCAAAACACAGACATCTATTTTTACAGCATCTTTCCCAGAATTATTGCTGTATCAGCTTCAATGGTGACACAGCAATTTTTCACTTATGAACCTACCTCCTTTCCTAACATTTCAAATAGCTTTAGAACTGGTCACATGTCTGGGACCCTTCCCAAAAAAAGGAGTTACTGCATTCTTCAGACCTGTCACCACACACAACCAAATACCTGAGACTCTGTAGGGCTGAAATGCTACAGAGCTATGTTCTGGTCACAGCAAAGGTGAATTATGGAAATTCAGACTCTTCTCAGCCTAATCACAACCCACTGGTAGGAACTAAGAGGCTTTTTCTCCTAAGGCTATGCCTTAAAGGATTTAGAGGCTGCAGAGCACCTTGCATTATCCCAGGTTACTTCCCAATAGATCCCAATCAGCATATCCAGAAAAGTTAAGACATACTTTCTTTGTCATTGGGGTTCTGATGTGATGCTATGCAATGTTCATCCTCAGAGACCAGGAACCTGAGTCAGGATTTTCCCTTTATTCTCCCTAACCTGTTAACAATTCTCCAGACCATATACATCAAATTAAAGGGCTCCTTCTGTTCTTTGGACTACATATTGTTGCTTGATAGCAGCGTAAGAAGTTGTGCAATCATCAACAAAGAGGCAGCAAGAATCACTCAATCTTTGTTTTTGCTTGGAATTGGTCATATGAAACAACCACAAGCCTAACTCTAGCCCTTTACACTACCTTATTTAGTACCATAGACTTTTAGCAACTTCAAATGCTTCTCATGAGAACCTTCACATAAACCTGAAATGTTTTACCATTCACATTATGTGGCTTTGACTCCTTTTTGTACTGCAAGCCAAGAGATTGCTCCAGCTGTCCTAAAAACTTCCAGTCCCCTTAGTACATGCCAGAGAGAAAGTAACTGTGAAGAAAACATATTTGACTGAGGGAAACCCACTCCATCTAACTGCTGCCTTCAGAAGGCAGATGTGACAAATCACATCAAATCAGCTGAAGGGATAAGCACATTTTGCTTTGGCTGACTCTTGGATCTGCTTAGGAAACAGCCACTCCACAAGCAGAACAAAATTCAGCTATCAAAATACTGAGAAAGCAAACTTGAATAGGAGAGGATTCACCCCCCAAGGCAATGTCACCTTATCTTTAAAAACTTTCTAAGATTCTTTCCATCAATATCAAGCAATGTTTCCTTCCTGCCCTGGAGGTGACTTAGGTTACTAATATGAAATGAAGACATCTAAAAGAAAAAAAAAAACAACCCAAACCTGATTAAATAGATGTTTCTGAGTAATGTTTGCTGGTGACAAATGGCACTAAGCTGGACAGCAATTGTGAATAATGAAGAAGTGTGACTAGCACTGATTTAACCCTTAATTGGCTTGAGAAACAAATGCCAACTTCTTAAAGGCTCAGATGCTGACAGTAACTGAAAAAAAATCAGTGATGGAAAAACAGTTTAACAGTCAGTCATTTTGTGTAAAAGTCCCTCCTATTAGAGCAAGAGTGGTTTTGAAGATTAAGGCACATAGAGAGGGTGGGACTCCTGCAGCTGCTACAGGGTTTCTATTTGACTATAAACACAGTAATTAATGATAGCATCCTTCAGCTTCTTCATCTTTAAGTAGTATTTTTCAACTTGACACTGGAAATGTACATTTACCTGTTCAGTAAAAACTCAAAAATAACACAGTAAGCACTGTGCTTTTGCATTTAAGTGATCAGCTGCTAGCAAAAAGGCTATTTGTTTTTACAACTGTAATTGTCTTACAAGAATTAAGCGGACTGCAAACAAAAACGCTGAGATGCGTCACTGAAAGACACAAGGGCACATGCAGATGTTTGTTCTGAAGCTATTCAGGTGGAAAGTGGGTACATCTCAAAGGAAAGGCAGCTCTTTGGTATAACATGTTTTTTTTCCTAGCTACCCAACCAAACGCTTTCAAAACGAGTGCCACTAAAATGAGCGTCTCATTTCAGCCTTTTATCTCATCCTGTGACTTGCCTCCAGCTTTGCACTTCAGTTTGCAATCTTTTTTCTTTATGTTACTGCCATGATCTCAAGCCATTTGAAGTTGCATCATTCCTTCACAGGCACCACAGGTCAGCATGATGCAGAATCTTCTGGATGTGTTTGACCAGTTTGTTCTACCTCAAGGACACGTTACCAGCACTGGGTCAGAGAGAATTCTGTCCTGAGAGCACCACTCTGGCCAGTGACCTTCCCAAACCAACCCAGGTGTCATGCAGATTAGAGAGGAAGGAGAAATATGCAAATTAGAGATCCTCAGTTTCCTGCCTCTTTATTCTAGGGCTAAAAGCCTTAGCAATCAGCCCCATTCTGTAAAACTGAGAGCGGGCACAGGTAAAGCCTGTGCTTCCCTGGCAGTGTGTGCAGGTACCAAAGTGCCTGTCTGTCCTCACTGGTGGTTGCTCCCCACTACAACAGGAGTCAGAATGACAAACACACCCACGTGGCAGACTCCAGACAAGGGAGGTGAACCTGCAGAGAACATTCCAAGAGGCACTGACATAGGAGCACTTTTCTTGGCTTCTCTCTCATAACCATATTCATTTGTTTTTACGTGAAAACAGCTTCTTCAGCCTTGGAAAGAAAAATCTGGAACACTGAAGCACAACAAAAATAGTGTAAAAGGGAGAGGCACAACAAGTCACAGAGCCTTATGCACAGTCAGACTACCCCTTTGCTAAGTTACACCGTCCCAGCACAGTTTATCAACCTTCCGAGAAGTTATATTTTCAAATTAAAACCCCACTTTTTTTCAGTACTCCAAAACAGCTGCACTAATTCTGTTACATGAGTAAGACAATTTTAAAAAAAAAGGATTTGAAATTAGATATGCACCCCTCTTTATTATTTGGCAAGAACTACAGCTATGGAATGAAGGTAACAAACCACCACTGAGGTTCTATCAACTTCATTCAATCACTGTACAGGAAAACTGCACAGTACCATAATGTTGTTGGCTGCACAGAAACATTTCTCTGATGACCAGAGACGTTCTTTTGTGACCAGACTGTGCTGTAGCTGCAGTGCACTGACGGCCTAATCAGCAGTTCCCGCTCACTACGCACATGGCTCTCTGAACGGCATATAAAGGTGTTTCCTGTTTTTCTGTACTAAGAAAGAGAGAGGGTTTGTATTACAATCAGATTAAAACAAGAAAAAAAGCAAAGCCTTTTCTGTGGTGAAGCAAAAGAGGAATCCCTCCTATACTTGACAGGAACTTTACAATTTGAGACACAATAACTCCAAAACTAAAATGATGGCAGGAGACAGCCATGAACTTAAAGGCTTTTGAAAGAAATTATAAACTTCCAACGTAACTCAAGTTAATCAAAGGCTGCTTTTTTGTTAGATACACCTCACTTGTTGTTTATGCCAGTAAGGAGCATTCAAGAGTTAAACATACAACTGGTTATATTCTGCCTGGTAATACAATCACTATTTCCTAAAATGTCTTATACAACAACAGGAATGTTGACTTAGGAGAAGGCAGCCCCTCCCAAGCCAGGATGGAAAAGGGGACTAATGCCAGAGTTAATAACATCACATTTCCTTTATGGTCTGCTCCCTTCAGCATGGGATAAGGAAACAGCAATCTAATCTTCAAAACTCTGCATATGTGAATAATCTTATGGACTGTTTATAGTATACTCAAGTTAGGTTTCCAATTCACCTAAAAGCTCTGTACTCCTCCTTCCTATGCCTGGCTGAATTGTGGGGAAAGCAAACTCTTAGAAAACTTAAAAAACTCTTTGGGCCTTCTTCCTATGAATGTAAGAGAACAGTAAAAAAAGACAGCAAGTAGCAGTAACTACTTCTGACAGCAGAAGCAAACTTGGCACCACCATGAAGCCAAAAGGGGAAGGGTGAGCCCCAGCCACAAACTCTTGTTTTACCCACCCCAGAAGGTGCAGTCAGGTGACAGCTGCTGTCTGTCTGCTGTACATGTTCATTTTAGACACCAAGAAGCCTATTTCCTTCCTAAAAGATAATTTTGCCCAAGTCTTGCAGCAATAGGCAGGTACCACTAAGAAAGTGCTCACAAGAAGAATTATACAGAGTGTGAATGATGTGCAGCATTCCCTTTAGCATTAGCTAATGGGACAGGTGTCACTGCATTGGTGTTGAGCCAGGTCAGACAGGGCACTCAGATTTCTCACCAAAACCAAAGACAATACCCAAACTCATTGCAACAGATTTTCTGCTGTTGGCCAGCATTATTGTTTGAATGGAGTTTGGAGTATTGGAGTTGTTCGGTGGAAATTTGAAGGTACCAGGTGCTTGTTGAAATTAAATTGTGTTCTTTTGTGTACTGCTAGGAAAGGAATTCCTCCTTCAGTGATGGAAAGTTATTGTTCAAACCCTCAACTTGTCTGTAGTACATTTACATTCCAGTGCTTGCTTTTGGCTTTTGTAAAGTGGGAACTTGGTTTAGGGGTTCCATACATGGGAACCATTCTGAACATTGAGAGGGCAGCTGCTATGTTGAAGTGATGAATGAAAACAAAAGGGGGAAGCGTCATCTAATTTATATGTGATTAGTTATGATTTATACACTGCCACAATGTGTTTCATGCAGTAAAAGTTATAATGGACCTATACATGTGTAAAAGGAAGTATTTCCTTGGAGAACACCAGACCTTTTCTACTTTAGCCATTCAAGATGCACAAAAACTGCCATTTGTTTTACTAGTCCTTGCCTAGGCAAATCCCTCCTCCCTCATCAGATGGGCAGAAACTGGAGACAAATCAAGTTTATTAGAGAAAGAGTGCACCATATTCAAGACTTTGGAATTAGTTATGTTCTGAGTTGGACATATATGCAGGCTTGTGCATGTATTTCTTATATGACAAGACCAATATAGTTTTTACGGGATAACAACCTTATTTAAGAATAAACTTATCAGGTATTACCTGATATCAGATACTACCATCAGTAGTAGAAGGAAAGCCAACATGAGCAAAGCTTTATCTGTAAAATAACTTTAAATACCAAAGGGTCTTGGGGCAGAGGAAAATTAGAAAGCAGAGAAGAACACACGTGTTACTGTTCATTTTCATATCAGCTCATTGAAAGGGGGTTTTGCTGACATGTGACATGCTAAAAGGAAGTGTTAAAAAAATTCTAACATTAAGTGTACAGTTGGTACAGATCTTCAAAGCTGGGATTGCAACACGCACTGCCACAGCAGTAGAAGAGCTCACCAATTCTAAGCTTAGCAGTTGTGAAATAACATATATGCATATACAAAAATATTACCTGTAAACCACAGCAGCCCACTGCATTCATTATTGAAGCATTATGAATAACCTTGTAAGGAATCCCCAATTTTACTGCACGTAACACTAAATCACTGTGTGTTGTGGCCCTGTGGTGAGAAAAGGAAGGGATTAAACATTGAAAACATGATGTTACCAAGTGTTTCCAGCACTATAGTTTGTTTTTAAATAAAATTAAACCCTTCACAACAAGGATAATAGAGAAGTGGCAAAATGGCAACAATATCCTAGTGGTTACAGGAAAATAAAAACTCCAGTAAGGCTTCCATATGTTATCTTCCCCAGCTGAAATGCCAGGCATCATCAGTATGGTACAGCTCTTTGCAGCTTTCTGGCATCATTAAAAATGTAACACTATTACAATTGTGACTTTATAAAGTAGCCTTGGCAAGTACTTGAAAAGGAAAGTTCCATGTATCCTTTATCTTCTGCAGGTGTCTGTTGAACACACCTTGAACTGCCAACTCTCTTTGGCACAAACTTCCACAAAACTCCAGGATTTCATTACTGGCTGCACAGCCAGGCCCTCTCCCATCTGCATCAGTGTATGCCAGGAAAGCCCCACGCTCAGACAAGAACTCTGAACAGACAGAGGTGAACTGCACCCTTACTTAGAAAAGACATCCTTAGACTGAATCAATTTTCAAAGTATTTAATCCAGATTACTCAAATTAACAATGCCTAAATCTGAGTGATCAAGTCTATTCTGAAAGAGTTAAGACTACTGTAGTTTCAAACAGAGCTAAGTTCAGCTCCAGGTCTAAGGCTCAATAAACACCTTGCAGTGATTGCTGCAAGAATTACTGGGTTTGCAATTAAGCAGTTGAGATTAGAGCCTTTCTAAAATGGTTAGTACAAACAGATTGAGCAAATATTTGAACTGCAACAATGTTAACATATGTATTTTGCTTGTATGTATGCTTATTTGTATGTGAAATACAAAAATGCACCAACCCCTTGCCTATATTTATCAAACCTGATCAATGACCTTAGACATCTCATTCCCAAGATGTACCACACAGTTCTGTGTAGCCATTCCAAAGAAGGAAGGAAAGAAATAACATATGGCCACATATCAGAACAATGAACTAGGAAAATTGCTTTCACTCTGGCCTTGTTCAGTTACCCTAACAGAATTCCCCTGGTTTTAGCCTGATAATTTTGGTGCTGTGTGTCTGACCAGCACCCAGTCAGCAGATCAGGTGCTTCAGTTTGGAATGCAAATGCAGCAGCAGCTGGCAAGGCTGTAAAAATCAATATTTTAAAAAAGAAATCAATTCCAGTGGAAGAAAAAAAAAAAAGAGGAAAGTGGATTTGGGAAATCTGAAACCCTTATACAAACAGTCTCCCAGACCCAGGAGAAGGCAGTAAAGTGATCTGAACCAATACTTTAATTACTACACAAACATTGCTCCTGACTTCCAGAAGCAAAGGTGATTTAAGAATGTCTGCTCAAAGAGGAGACTGGTTTTACAGCCTTGTGTTATTCCCTGCACATACAAAGGACAAGGAGCACTGGAGGATTTTGTGGTTATGCTAATACTGACCAAGGGATCAGCTGGCTTTATTCACTGAATTTTGCTCCAGCCAGTATTTTTTTTCTCCCAGTAGATCTGTCTATAATGACTGTAGCTAAAGGCAGAAGTGCCTTAATAAGCACTCAGCTAATACCAGGGAAAGTTTCATTGAGTCACCCCTCCACAGCCAAAACTACAGTAGTATTTTCTGTCACGGATACAGACATTAAGTTTTATGGGCAGTAATAACATGAATGTTAACACCAGCCTAGAGTGGTGGACTTTCCATCCTACTGAAGTTGTCAGGTTCTAGTAGCACATCCATGGGTGTTACCACACACACAGATAAAAACTTGCAGAGAACAGTGAGGATGACAGGGCACAGCCTGCTCTATTGCTTTAACCATTAACCACCGACACCTGGCATCTCCTGTGGCTGCCAAGTACTCTGCTCACCTGCAAATACACTTGAAAGTTTGTGATCAGCTGCAAGGGGCTTCTATCCTCCTCCCCTCTGGCCTCTCTTAGGATAGAAACATCCAGGACTCTGTCCTAGGAACCTCACAAGCCCCTAAATCCTTAGAGGTCTTTGTGAGCATAGAAGCAGTTCTAGCTGCTCTAGTAAGAGCTAAGAACATAAACATTTACAGAGAAGCAACTCATTCAAAAACAAAGGGTAGTTTTTAACAATTACATAGCATGTGAACCAGAACTGAAGTATTTTGATTGAAACTAATGATAACTGAGGCAGATCAGAATACTGCTTACAAGCAGCAGCTACCTTTCAATCCATATGATTTGTTTTTTCCATCTTGTGTACTTGTATCAGTCAGTGGATCAGAGCACAAGGGTACAGGTAACATGGCTCTACACTCTCCACGAATCCTAGTTTTACTGTAAACATGGGACTGCAAGTATAATTAATATTTCTGAAATACAGGGTCAGCTGCCTATAATTAGCTTAATATAATATTCTCTTGCCAATTGCCTTCAACCTGTATTTACATAAATTATCTGCTTTTGACAGATGTGCACACTGCTCCTTTTCTCATAAATTCCATTTTTTTCCCTCACAAATAAGGTACTCAGATTTCATTTTTCTTGTGCCTCTTAACACTGTGGTATAAATCCTGCATCACCAGCTGGAGATGAAAAGCTCTTCTGCGTGGCTTGACATTACAGATTGATGATGCCTGACCAAAGAGACAGAAGGAGATCCTTCTGGTCATAGAAAAAGACTGTATTTTCCAGCAGGAATAAAAAGTGGAAACAAAAGGCCTAATAAACCAACATTAGAAGACGTTTATAATGACATAAGTGATTTTCAAACCTAGCATATATTAAAGCATATGATACAACCAATAATCTGTATTGATTCCTAAACAACTGAGTATAAAAGCTGCAGTTTATAAGTACAAATAGCAACTAAAAAACATATCCCCAAAATAGGACATTTCTTATCTATGTGATCACCTAGAATTTCTGCTGTTAGCAGACAAATCATGAGGCAAAGCATTTGTTATAGAAGGTAGCACAGAGAATAAAATTACAACAAATTAAGTTATAAGTATCTGCATAAGGAAAGATTCACACATCCTGGAGGGTCCACATTCCTATCTATAATGGACATCTGGGCAAGGAAATTCCAAAGCAAGATAAAGTGTAGACAACTGTATGTATATGTTTAATACAGTTAGGAATATACAGACATAAAAAGTGCTTCTGGTCTGAAAATCAGTTTTCTCATAAAGAATTACAGTTACAGAGTTGGCTTCTTCCTGTTGAAAAAAAGAGTGGTGACGCTACAGCAATAATTAAAACGTTGCTCTGTCTTACCCAAAAGGATCACCAACCACAAGAAATGCGACATCACAAACATCAGCTTCTTTTAAAAGGCTATCTGCTTCTTGTTCCACCATTTCTCGGTCAGCCAAAATCAGTTCTTTTCCATAAAACTCTTCCTAGAAATTGAAATTAATAATAAACATCAAAATAAGACACTTAGGAATGTTTTTGAATCTCTCTGGGAGCTCACTCAGGAACACAGCCAATGGACACTGGAATAGGTAACCTCCTTATTCTCCACAGCAGCCTGCCCCATGTCTTGGAGAACCTCACCTCTGCTTGCAAGAACACCTGAGTTTCCCATAAAGCAGCTCCTCAGCTGACAAAAACTAGTGAATGTGAACTTTATCCTAATACTGACTGGGTTTTCCATGCTTTCTGTGTCAGTTGAGGACCTGTACCTAAAGCAGCTCAGTCACAGCTGCACACTGAGGGTACCTGGGGGGACTCCAGGCAGAGTTCATTTACCCTGCTGCTGGAAGGCATCCCCCCTCACAGCCTGAGCCTAGCTCTTAGGCTGCTTTCAATACTGGCACCAAACCAGATACAAATACCTCACTAGCTACACCACAACCTGTTCTCTCAGATTTTTCTTTAGTACATTTTAGCTAACCACATCTAAGGAATGACTTCATATTAATCCTTCATCTTGAGTTCTCTTTAAGAATAGAGTACTTTACCAAGTATACAGGTAAACATGTATTTGATCATGTCCTTAATTTTTCTTCAGCAGCTCAGTAATCGTGTCTCTTCGTACATCTTAAATGCCTTTATTTCCAGAATCAACTTCACACATGTAAATGAAAGTTAGTTAGTTCTAGAACATATTTTCTGACCATACTGAAAACATCTGCCATATTGTGTCACCATGCATTTTACATGCTCTGTATGACTGAAGTTTTTTTCCAGCGTAAAGACCAAGAAAGGTATTTTTGTTCTAAGTCAGCAAATCTGTGTGGTATTACAAATACTAATAAATTGATAAAACTATTAAGGTCAGTTATCGCACAGGAAGGTTTTCCTCTCACTTCTGTGGCTTCTTTGCCCACACAGAACAGTGAATTGATGAGAGTAGCTATCATACCTGTACAGAAGCGGAGTGGTGCTTCCATAAAAAAATCCATCTCATAGTAAGAGTAATAGGTATGAGACCTCTGTTACCAGGTTACATTCCCTTTCCTGAACATGAGTTCCTGCCCATTTTTGGGTAGGTTTTTCTAACCCTGTAAAATCAGGATATTATTTTCCTTGTGAAAAAGACTGCAAACTGTAGAGATTCAACAGAGAGGGGACCAAATAAATGCGTAAGCAAATCTTGCATCTGTGATTTGGAACCATTGACAGTCACCCTTGAGTAATGCTGAGATCTGTGCTAAACCAACTACAGCAAATTTTGACACCCCACTGGTTTTCATCACCTCAGCCCAAATGCACATCAGCACAAGGGGAGCTGGTGTGTAAAGCAGAGCACCCCATAACAACACCACACATCCCTTTCCATGGGCTGCCATTGCACCAGGCTGGCTTTGGCCCAACACTGTGAGCAAACGCACGCTCCAAACAGATTGGGTGCAGTCCCAGGAACACAGAGCTTGGCTTCATCCAAGGGAATCTATTTGCATGCTTTGAGACTGCTCCACAATGCTAATCAAAGCATGCTAAGTAGAAAATATACATGAAGTAATATCTAGGCTCATTGGGAGGTCACTGGATCCAAACAGCTCTTTCACCAAACTCAGGGCCAATTTGGATGGTCAACATCAAGTAACTTTTAACAAACATTTTAGGCCAAGCCAATAAACAAGCAAGTCTTGTGATTTGAATTTTATGACCTTTATGACCTATGATTTTAATACCATCAACACAGGAGGATTTCTGGGAAATCTCTGCAGGCAAAGATGTGCTCTTTACTTCTTGAGAATCTTCCTCTTACTTTTCATGGTGCTTAGGAGAGACTGAGCTTCAGATCAGCATTGTCACTTCTATGTAAACCATAAAAAACCAGGCTGCATCATAAACACTTGGTTATTAACTCCTATACTCCCTCTTAGGTGTTTCAGGTAAGACAACAATTTTACTTTATTGATCTTTTTTCCCAGTTATCTCATCTTTGGCATTTCAAGGTTTGCAAAAGACTTAAAACAGTAAGAAATATATTACGAGAAAACCCAAAATAACCACATCAAAAATCTTCAGCATTTTCCTATGATTCAGTGGTTTATTTTCAGATGGATAGGAATCCATTAATTTTTGTTTTGATAGCAAATGCTTGGTTCGAAAAGTAAAAATCTCCAAGCAATCCTTTTCATTTTGCAGTTTTCCAACTATCAAACAACCACAAAGAAGAACCTTTTGTTTTGAATGGATTGACGACAATTTAGACTGCTTCAGTGTACTGAAAAGAAACATAAACCACAGAGCATATCTTCATACAGCAGATAACCCAGAGGTGCTCCAAACCTTCTAGCCTGCCCTCTATATGGAAACCATGTGATGTTGATTACAAACTAAGTCTTGCATGCTCTATATGCAACTCTGCATACAGGTACACTATGGCCATACAGCATCACCTTGTTCAGAGGCAAGATCTCTGGTCTGTGGGCAGCTATGCTATTTTTCGCTATTATTTCAGCATTAAACTTCATCTTTCTGTGACCATCTATGAACTCCTCAGAGTTACGATTTGTACATTTTTACCACCCTTGTCTCCCACGAGGTGTGTTTACTAATGAAAACTTTCTCTCCACATTGTCCACCAGCCCGTCTCTGACTGAATTGTGCCTGTTCTGGGAAACCCAACATGGTGAGGCAGCTTGGGCCATGTGGAAAGGTGGAAATGTGAGATAATCAAATTGTTATTCCCAGCAGGCATGCCATAACACCTTAGGCTGATACAGAGGTGTAGGGCTTCAAAACATGTATTTTTCTGGTATGACTTTTGGGGGGGAGTTTGCTTTTAAACAGATCAGATACTTTCTAACCAAGTCCTCTAGTATCTCAGAGTCTGCACATATTGGTAGGTTTTGAGATGAAAACTAGTGCCAACAGTTGTACGAAGGAACACTTTATTTTTGCTGCAGTCTTCTTGCAAGGTAACAAAACAATTTCTCCTATAAAACATAGCATGTGACAGAGAGCAGGCACCGCTGATTCCTCCCACGGACCCACCAGCCCCAGCACGCCCCTGGCACGAAGCCTCGGGCCCTGCGGCCAAACCTACCAGCGCTTCCTTGCCCACGGTGAGCACGGACGTGTAGGCCTCCAGGTACACCCTGCGGCAGCGCCGCACCGCCTCCAGCCCCTTCACCGTGATGTCCTTGGCATCGCCCAGGCCCAGCCCCACCAGGTACAGCATGCTCGGGGAGCGGCCCGAGCCGCCGCCCGCCTCACCATCGAAACGGAAGCGGGCTCAGCCGGGGCCCTGCACGCCCCACCGCTCGCCGAGACCCGGCCCCAGCTCCGGGGACAGCCTGGCTCCCAGCCACTCGTTTCCCGGCTCCTCGTTTCCCGGTTCACAGCCACTCGCCNTCCCGGCTCCCGGCTCCCGGCTCCTCGTTTCCCAGCTCACAGCTCCCCGGTTCCCGGCTCCGCTCTCCCGGCTGCCCGCGGGGCCGTTGGGGCGCAGGGGCTGCCGGGAGTTGTAGTCCCGGGCAGCAGCCGGGTTATGGCAGCGGCGGGCAGGCCCGGTCCGGGCGGTGTCCCCGTGGTGCCGGTCGCCAGCGGCCACAGCATCCCGGTGCTGGGGCTCGGTAAGTGGCGGCGGGCCCGCCCAGAGCCCGCCTCCCTGCCAGAGGCGTTGTGAGAGGGCGGGGGTCACCCCGGGGCCCGGCCCGGCCGGCTCGGCAGGTT
>VWYP01034602.1:40829-59432 GCA_013400435.1 Pycnonotus jocosus | reverse complement strand
GACTTAGTTGTTTTTCATTTTTCCAGAGTGAAGGGCTGCTAACATTCATCATTCCATTTGTATTGTTTTACTTCCCTCTTCCTTTTTTTTTTTTTTTAAACACAAAAAATCAGGCACTTATATTAAAAAAAATTTTTTTGAAGGGCATTGCAATTTGCTGCTATGTGCTGTGCTTCTCATTTTATAACAATCCAATGAGTTTGTTTTCTCATTTTCTTGAATATACATTATGACCAAAATCTGATGCTCTTTCATACATCTAAGAATTCAACTTCATATGCAGTAAAAGAAAATTCTCACTTGTGCATGCTTGTATATATATGTACGTATGTGTAGTAAAGTCTTTTCAGAATTGTTTAGAAGTTTACAGTTATTATTGTATATTAATTTACACTTACCCACTTATTCTTACTTTCACATAAATGACTGTAAGGGTAATTGGAAATGCACCTGGATAAAATCAGAGTGATCCCTGAATAAGAAGAAGTGTCAAGGAGCATATAAATTCAGAAATACAGTTAGTCTTTACCTGGAAAAAAAACTCCCAGTGATCTCCCTCAACTATTTTTTTAATCCATTTTTGCTCTAGCCAATAAAAATTTCAGTTCTCTAAGCATTACATATCTGAACACTTAGATTTTATTAAGCATGAAACAAATCTGAGATTAATTGAATTCTGACAAACTTTAGGAATTACAGCTATTGCTTATAAAAAGAATAGTTCAAATAAACAAATATTTCTTTTTAGTTGGTTTCCAAACTTCAAATCACTTCTTTCTCTTTCTGTCACTCTTTTCGTTTGTTCCTTTTCTGCTTTCATTCTTCCCCACCTCCTTCCTCATTCCTTCTTTCCTTTCTTCATCCCTGTTTTTCTTTTTTCTTTTCTTTCTTTTCTTTCTTTTCTTTCTTTTCTTTCTTTTCTTTCTTTTCTTTCTTTTCTTTCTTTTCTTTCTTTCTTTTCTTTATTCTTGGAATGTATTTTATTGTCTGTCAGTTTTGCCCTATGATATGTCCTCTTAAATTGGATCTGTAAGCCCTTCATAAAGTTTAATAAATCTTCAGCATTTCACCCTAAGGAAATTATATTAAAAACCTTCAAATGTGAAGTTGGGCCTGCAGACGCACAGCACTGGGAATTATATCACCATAATCAGCTTGTAATGAAAGCCTCTGTCGCTGTTCTCTCCCAATCATAATCTGCCTGTCTTTATGAAAAAAGGGGGGTTTGTCTGGGTTCATCTGCAAGCTTTAATTGGAAGATGTCTTCATTTCATTCCAGCCTACTGGGATAATAACTCAGCCCCATGTTTAAACACAGGCCCTTGCCGCTGATATTTTTTCATTTAGTAAAGCATGTCTCTTTAAATGATTTAGCAAATCACCATGAATGCCAAGGCTGGATGATTGGCAGCTCATTGCTGGTGCACCATTTGCATGACATTTGTTCTTCAGCCCGGAAAGCTGCGGCAGGTAAACAAGCAGGCCCTGTACCGACTCCCTGTGAGTCCTTCCCTGTTTATTTTCTCATAATCAAATGACATTTATGGAGAGGCAAATGCAGCTGCACATATATGGAGAAAAAATGCAATCAGGCCAAACATGATGACTTCATTCAGGTGATATTTTGATTAGAGAAAGGACAGCTTTATGGCATAGAGTTTCTTGCAAGTGAAGTCAGTCAAATTCCATTTTACAATCTCTATTTTTAATATAAATACTAGGTTCAAATAATTCCTTGCATCCAATGGCACTGTCAGTGTTACAATGCAATATGTAGATGTGCAAATTTCTTAAAATTCCTGTTTTTAGGAATTCTTTAATTTCCTAAAGTTCAGTTCTGCTCTCTTCTGAGTCATATTTTTTTTAAGAGTCATATCTCTCTTTCTATATATAAAGCTTTTCTGTTGTGTCACTGGAGCTTTTTTCCTAAAAGAGATTTCAGAGAGGAAGGTTTTTCTGAAGTTAAATGTTTGCAATTTATTTCCTAGCATATCATGGTGTCAAGAAACCTGGAAGAAAGCCAATTGAAATATATAACATATAATATATATTGCATCGTATGGTACTTGTACCGCAACTGATAGTATTAGTATTCTTCTAATACACATTTCACGTCAATTTGAAAGGTTGTTTTTGAGAACAGAAATAAAAAATGGCAATTACTGAGCAAGGAAGGGGTGTGTCCTGTGAGGGGTTTGCAGTTACCTTGAGTGGCTACACTCTGTTTTTCAATCATTCTTAAGGAAGTATTTTCTCGTCTTTTTTGCTGAAGGAGACAGCGTTTTTTCGTGTTGTTGGGAGAGTTTCCGTAAGACAAACCATGAAATTTGAGAATCTTCAGTAGCTGTGTAATGTGGGAAAGCAGAATCCTATATTGCCCACACAGCTCAACCCAGGAAAGCTGAGAGTAGAGGGCAGGATTTTTGCCCACCTGTCATAACAGTTCTTTTTGAAATAATACTCATATAATAGAAGGCTGGTAGGTGTACACAGAAGGAAGAGCTAATGGTCTGTATTTAATAAGGTGTTAATTATTAGAAAAATCTGCTGACAAGAGTCCCACAAAGAGGGATCCTAAAAAGAGGGGGCTCAGCATGTTGTGAAAATTTGGCCAAAGAATAAGAGAAAATGTTGTTTTGGCAGAGAGGAGAGCAAGTAACTTCTGTGGAGTTCAATATCTTTTCCCAGTAGAAATTCTCCTCGTATATTTTTGGTCTGGGTCTTTGTCCAGTTTTTTGGAAAGACACATGCCTCCAGCTGTGACACAACACAGATATATTGTTATTTCAATAGACAGGGTTTTGTCTCCCTGAAGTTACTGGTTTTTATTGCATCAGTCCTTAACTAGGCACTAAGTAATCTGCAGACATCATTCAAAATCAGACCTACTAATTGGGCTGATAGGGTTTCTTATCACCGTAAGAATGTGCTCCTCATACAGAACAGGGGACAACTGCTTAAGCACTTGCTGTATTTTTGAGGATCTCAGCTTTATCTCTGAGCAGCTGAGTTCAGTGTGAGAAAACACAATATACAGAGTGCAGCCTGAATTCAAAAGGAATCACTAATGTGGCTCAAGAAATTGCTGGACTGGGTAACTGGCAGAAAGGTGAAATAACAATTGTGCAGAGGTAATTGGGCCTGCAATTGGAGCTGAGCTGAGTGAGAGGAACAGGAAATATTGCCTTTCAACTCGGTAGCTCAAAAACTATGAAGGAAAGAGTGAAGGGACATACAGAGAGGCAGATGTGACAATAAAACTGATGGATCAGGGAGTCATTTTGAGAGTCTGGATCTGTCATACCCAGTGCTGAAAAGGTAATTTGGTTTCTGAGTTTGGGAGGAATAAGGGTGATAAGACTCACTTGCTTGAAGGAGATGTGGTTTGGGAGACCAAAAGTCATGCATCTCCAGTTGTTGCCAAAGGGAGACTACAAAATCAGAGAGCAGGGAAGGTAAAAAAAATTAATTTAGAATTGACAGTACTTGCTAGCTATAGTAATTTGAAGTCAGTGGAGGTAGCCTAATGAGTGGGATTCTCAGGAAGCTGGGAAAACAAAGACCTTCTTGCCTGCTTGTATGCATTTATGCATTGAGGTAAATTCCCATGTTTACAAACATATTTGTTAATGTGCACTTTTGAAAACCTCAATATAGGAGTTGCACCATCATGAAATTTTGAAAAAAAACCCCACTCCTATTTATGAATCTTTTAAAAAACATAACATATAACGCCGATTCTTCCTCTTTTTATCATCCTGATTTTGAATTTTAAGCAGAACCCCCCCCCATGCTTCACGTACCTATTATGAAATTAAGACAGAGGTTGTCTAATTTACTCCTCCTAGTTGCTTTACTAGAAACTCGATGATGCACATGATTTTAATTGCTAATGCTTTCTTCCTTTTTAATTCATTACTTTAAGCAGAATTATGTGAATAGTTGTGAAAGGAGATTCATCTAAGATAAGGATAAGAGCCTACAAATTACTACTGCTTGAGGATATCTTCAGGCTGTGGAAATCTGAAGGCACTTTGCAAAATCAGTAAGTTAAAAGACAAAAAATTCCACCCCCACGTCTCTTTATACCACTTCACCCTACACAGGTGTCACAAAAAAATTATTTCTGGAAAAATCTCTTTATACAAGAAATCTGTCCAGCCGCTTCTAATGTGACCCTTTATGATTTCAGTACAGGGGTCAGAAGGATACTGCAGAAACTGTTCAAGTTACCTTTTTTTTCTATTAGCCTTGACTGTGATGAGCAGAAAAATCTTAAAGACAGCTGAACAAGCATCAACTTGGTATTTGACAAGACTGACAAGATGGTCTCCATGGACCTGTTTTATTCACTATGTGAATTCACTTTGCCTTCTCAGGTTGAACTCAGAGAGCATCAAAAGATCATTATTATCATAGCTTGCTAGGTGAATGAATGTTTTGTTCTCACAGATATTTGGAGAATGGCAGCTTCTTGTAACTATTCATCCATTCACATATGCACAGGGCTGGCTATTTGCTGTTTATTATATATAGAAACTACATCACTTGGCCAGGAAAGAGAAGAATACTTTTAACTATAGGGATATACCTGGAGGTACTAATGTGTATACTAAACAGCTTGCAAGCACCCCACAGTTTCAGTTCTGTTTGTTCAGACTGCACAGCAGACATTCAGAAATCTCTCACTCTCTAAAAGGTTGGGAGCTACATGTATGCTGCACAGTAACTGCTGGGCAAGAACTGGTCATGTCCTATAGAAGGAATTCACACCTTGAGCTACTGCCAAGGCAAAGTGTCCACAATGTTGTGTAGGATTGTCCTTGTACAGTTTTAGATTGAGTCCAAAGACCTTCCAAATATGAAGGATAAATGGATAAGCAAATATTTTCAGTTCTGCTTAGATAATCACTGTCATAACCAGACTTAGTCAAAACTTCTCCAGAGCTTGAGGCAGAGGGAAAGGAAGGATGAGAAGAAGTTAGAGGAAAGGGATAAAAGTAGAGTTAAAAGTAACTTAGAGGAGGAGAGAGAGAAAGAGAAAAGCAGGAAAGGAGACAGGAAAAAGCAGGAGAGAAAGCATGAAGAAAGAGAAAAGTGAAATGGGAACAAAAGTGGGAAAGGGCAGGAAAAGGGGAAAGGAAAAGGGAAAGGCAAAATATTAGATGCATCCTCAAAGATCACTATTTCCCCCTTGTCTCTAATGAGAACAGCGTTGTAGTCTGCCAGTTTTATCTCCAGGAACAGGAGAAACCAACACTTCTTTAATCTTCATGAACTCTTAAGTACAGAAACTTTAGAAAACAGCACTGCAAAATGAATTTTAAAGAAGGTTCTTTAAAGACACTGATTCATAAAGAAGTAATTTTTAAAAAATTAATAATTTATTTAAAAGTAGTATTAATCAAGGTCACTGGGTTTTTGCAACTGGACTTATTTTACTTCAGAGGATCCTTCTTTCCCCAAAATCTATGTATTTAATAATTTTAGTATCTCTATATTTGCTTAAAATAGTGTTATTCGGATTTAGTACAAGCTGATTCCTATGTATTTTCAATTAGTATAGAAAGAAGTGGACAAGCTCTCACAATATAAGCAACTGAAACAATACAAGTATATCTGTAATGCTAGACATTATTGCAAAAGCTATGAAAATGGGATTTAATGAATCAGAAATCTCTACTTTAACTATACAAAATCACAGTAATGCATTTTCTCCTCTTTAGTTTTTTCACAATAATTTAATTCTCAGCATGAAATTTTACATTCTACACAGCATCTTGGCTTCTAAATATTTTCATATTTAAAAATCAAAGTGATTCAGTGTTTACAATTTTTGAAAGCAGTGGATGACCATATGCAAGAAGAAAGGGATGGTAATCAAAAATTTTAGAAGAGTAATGATTTTTTTGGGGAGATGTGTGAAAGTAAAGGGGTTTGACAATATTATCCCATAGAACAATATCCCAGAGTCTAATTCCAGCTGAAATTCTTTGACTCTTTTAGTTGGCTAAAAATCATATTGAAACAAAAAGTATTCATAGCCTGCCAACAACTGATATTCTTTTGCTAGAGATACTAGATGTGTTTCAAGCATTTCACAGAGTACAAGGGTGCAAATCTATTTTAGAATAATTTGAACACAAGACAGAGCACCGAGGACATTGGCAGTGACACTGTCTAGGCTGATCTGTTCATAGCAAATAAAGCTGCTCAGCGATGAATTTTTTTTTAATTGAAAAAAATTATCCGACAAAAATTTCATCATTTTTCATGCATTTTAACGAAACTCTGTCTGAAACAAAAAATAGACTTTGGCAGGATAATACTTCAAAAGCATGTCACAGCATGCCTAGTAATGGCATCATCTAAAACATGAAAAATTCTGGTACCTGTCCCCACATCCTAGATAGGTACTTTAAGATATTTCTTCTGAGGCATGTTTCTCTCAGTTTCTTTAATGTAACTGTTCTATTTGCCTAACAAACTAAAGATTGAAAGAAAGCACTTGTTTCTTCTGCCATTAGTCCACTAGCAGGCTTTACATTCAGTCACTCTGTTGTCATGTCCCATTCCACCATGGCACTTCCTGTCCTTGCTGTTTTTGATTCTATGTTCATTAACTTACACAGATCAAAATGGTTTTAATAGAGAAGACCAAGGTTCCTCTTTTCCTTTTCATGCCTTATCCATACCATCAAGAGATTTGTGTCCACATCAGGCAGCTGCATTTGGTAGCTGATGCTGTGGACCTTCAATGGTCAGTGGCAAAGCAGAGCCTGGGATCCAAGCCCCAGCAGTGAGCTATATGGGTGGGTTCACTTTCTCTTGTACCCTGAAGAGTATGGGTTTCATTAACTAACGAGTAACAAAGTGTTTGACATCTCTCCACTGCAGCAGTGTGGAATATATCAGTGATCTTTCTCCTCTGAGGTATGTGTTTGACCCTCTCTTGTTACAAAGAGAGTATGTGAAATGCAATACATAACCTTTGCTCAGACATTATTTCCTTTTTCACTACATCTTGAGCCATGGTTGGCCCATACTTTCTATTTCATTAATTCAGTTTGAATATTTAGAAAGCAATATATACTTGACTACAAGATCACTTACTTTTTATGTTCCTGTTTGAAATCATTATGCAGATGTTATATTCTCTATATGTGGAAGAGCAAAATCAAGTAGAGAAGCCTGGTTTCTGTTACATCCTGACCAAGAAAACTCTGTCAGAATCGTATTAAACAATCTCTGTCTCCCTTTGAATTGTCGTAACAAAGTTCAGATAGGGAAGATAAAAGAGAAACAGGGAAACACTGTTTATTGCCAGAACTGTAACGAATAACAGTCAATTCAAAACATGGGCAATAAAGAAACAAATTCTGTAACCAACCTGTTGAGATCTTTGAATTCTTGAGTAAAAAATAAGGTGTAAATACAGAAAGTGCCAAAATAAAAATCTTCAAGAGGCTAGAAGGCATCTTGTAGAAAAAAAGCTGGGCTACATCATATATATAACACTAGACAATTATCTATTAAATATAATTATTGTTCACAAAAACTCTCAGACAAATAGAAGATAACAGGTTTGTTCCACACAGAATTAAATCAATGGCAAATCATCAAACAAACTTGAAGAAAACAGCACTCCTTTCTTTGTGTCTGTCTGAAGGATGTTCACCATGTTTCAACAGTGTCAAAAGCTCATTTTCTTGTTCAGTTTTGGAGTTCCCAGGTCCACCGAAAGAGCTGAGACATGTGAGGGCTGCATAGGCAGAATTCACTAACATGACCAAGGCAATTACACTTAAGATTTTGAGAGACAAAACTTATTCCTTTCTTTAAAGTATGGGCTGCTGAGAATGCTAAGACAGCAATAACAAATTGAGAAAACAGTGGTCATAATCACACCAGTAACTTTTGAATATGATTTTGCACAATTTCTTGTTTTAACTCTAAACTGTTTGCTAGTTTAGGGAACAAACATTTAACTCTTCTGTTAAGTAGAAGTATCTCTTCTAGAAGTATCAAGCTTATATATTGGTGAGATTTAATTATAAAACAGAACTCATTCAAAAGTGCTTTGTTCAGGTTGTGAATGAATTGAGGGTTAGAATCAAATACTAATTATTGTCTCGAGGTACAACCTAAGAAAGAAGTGCACCAACATAGCCAAACCTGGTCAAGCTGGCTGACACCTCTGGGTTTCTGAACTCCTTGTGGCCAGCTGCTTAGGCAACTTCCACCCCAAGTTTGGCAGCTGTAACTACACCATTTTCCCAGGATGTTGTTTCAAAACCTATTCAGTGTATGCCATGACAGCTGGGGCCTGGCCAGAGTTCTCCACCTGTGTAGGGTCTTTGGCATTCTCACGGCCCCCAGAGCACAGCAGCCTGCCTGGCCCCCAGCTGGCCCTCAGCCACCCAGCTGAACGTCCTGCACTAGGTATGGACAGCAGCTTGCCTAGGGTCCTGCCTCTCTGCATGCTGGGCACTGTTCAGGGAGATAGCAGCACAAATATGGGCAGGAGTGTGTCTGGAAAGCACGGGTGAGAGTTAGAGGATGCTGGACTAAGAGGTAGGGAGGGGGATAAAAGATAGGAGGGCAAAATTCAGAGAGGAATATGGATATGGCAGGTGCGTCATCTCATAATGGTTACATACTGGTATCTGGTAAACTCATTGCTGTAAATACCTGTATGTTTGCAGTTTCAATAATAATATATTGCTTCATGGTGATTGCTTATTCTCAGGAGTAGCCATAGTATGAAGCAGCTGGTCAGCAGTGGCATCTTATCCCCAAAAATAAGCAATTAGTACTGATGAAGATGACCACCGGTCAGAAGGTGTGAAAAGAGCTCCTACATCCCCTTAGTTGGTGGGTAATGATAGCTTCCTCCAAGTAGTAATTAATCACTGCCTTCAGCTAGGCAACACTGATTTCACCAAAAGAAATTTGCTCTTAGGAATCAAATACTTCTCCCTGGAATTTCCTGTGATTCCGTATTTTCCACATATGTGTTCCTTCCTGAGCACCCACCAAATGCCTTGGTAACATGTTAATTCCATTGACTTCCCTGGGCTTTCTGGCTGTCTGGCAGAGCCATTTGAGCTAACCTGTGCTGCTCTGCTGTAAAATGGACTGGAAGCACTCACGCAGATAGTTACTAGGTAACAGCTGTGAGGATGCAAGGATAAGCTTCCCAAATTGTTTTCATATGCAAGTCTTCTGGGTAAAAGGTTTGAGCAATTCCCAGGAAAGCTGATAGAAGACTTGAGGTCTGAGTGCTGTGCTGATTTACTTCGTTGGTGACTGTAATTACCCTGCGCTCAAGTTCCCAGTTATCACTTTTGTTTCAAGAGCATTTGCTGTGTGGATGCTTAGAGTAGTAAGCCTTAAATTTCAGCTCATTGACATATTGTTGCCATACAAAAATGCCTCTGAATTTGTCCTGAAATTCCCCCTGCTCAGACCAGTAACCCATTTAGTTTCAGAACTTTAATTCAACACTTACAATAGTCCTTCCTAATTGCACTTCAGAGACAAAGTCACTTGCACATACCTTAACTGTAAGCCCACACAGCAGATCTTTTTCTTGCAATATTTTATCCCTATTGTCTTAATGACACAGACCACTGGTTCATACAGCTTTATGTATTCCAGCTCTGTGTCATGTTAATTTATTTTAATGGAAAGAAGACATGAACTCTGTTAAATAAAAACTTCATTGTGTAAGCTTACACTTTTCACTCTAACATTCGACTATGCCTAAAGGAAGGAAAGGTTTCATTTATTTTTTAGGAAAATGGCATTAAGCAGTAGAATTTATCCTACAAAGGAAGAATTTTATAGTAGCATCCCTGTGGTGTTTCTACGATGAAAACATGAGTGGCTGCTTTCAGCCAGAATTTTGATATTGTTTTCCATTGATAAGAATATAAACCAAAGAGAAACATTTGAAAAGCTATTGAATAGACAACTCTCATGCTGTTGATTCCAATCATTATGAGATGATATATAATGGAATACTAATTAATCAATTTATTTATTAATGTAAGATGAAATTGAAAATATTCAGAATTTGCTAGGTATGCCTTTATCCTTTTTGAGGGGAAAAAAAGAGGGGACTCAGAGGTGGCCTTATCACTCTCTACAACTCCCTGAAGGGTGGTTGTAGTCAGCTGGAGGTTGGTCTCTTTCTCCAGGCAGCAACTGACAGAACAAGAAGACAGAGTCTTAAGCTGTGCCAAGGGAAATAGAGGTTGGATGTTAGGAAAAAGTTTTTTACAAAAAGAGCGATAAAGTACTGGAATTGTCTGCCCAGGGAGGTGGTGGAGTCACTTCCCTGGGTGTGTTTAAAATACAGATTGGATGTAGCACTTGGTGCCATGGTTCAGCTGAGGTGTTAAGAGCATGGGTTGGACTTGATAATCTTGAAGGTCCCTTCCAATCTACTCATTCTGTGATTCTGTGACTCTGTGGGTGATTCTGTATGTACGAAGTATGTCAGACTATGAGAAATTCTAAGTAACTCAAAAACTCTGTGCAGTTTCTGTTATTTTCTTTGTTCTTGCCATAGTGTTGATCATATGTCTTTTCCAGTATGTTTCCTTTTCACATCAGGTTTCTTTCAATGCTGAAAGGAAGTTACACTGATTTTCAATGTACCTAATACCTATGGAAGAAATAGGAAAGAAATCTCTCCTTTCCTCTTTGTCTGTCCATGTGACATTCCACCTCTTTTGGTTATGGCCCAGGTGAAGCCTTGAGTGTTCCTGTTGAAACAATTCCAAAGTGGTTGATTTATCATGGATATCAAAGGTTCAGGGCAGAAACAGGAACCTACTCTTCATTTCACTGGCATGAGGTGGTATCATAGAACCATACAATCCCAGAATGGTTTGGCTTGGAAGAGAACATAAAGATCCTCTATTTCAGGCCCCTTGCCATGGGCAAGAATACCTTCCACTAAACCAGATTGCTTAGAGTCCCCTCCAGGCTGGCCTTGAACCAGGGATGGGACATCCACAGATATCCTGGTACCTCTTCACCGCCACAGGAAAATCTCTTCCCAAGATCCAATCTAAACCTGCTCTCTTTCAGTCTGAAGCCATTCACTCTTGTCCTGTCACTACATGCTCTTGTAAACAGTCTCTCTCCATCTTTTTTTTTCTCTCCCTTCAGGTACTGGAAGGCTGCAATTAGGTCACCCCAAACCCTTCTCTTCTCCAGGATGAACAATCCCAATTGTCTCAGCCTTTCCTCATGGGAGAGATTCTTCACTCCTCTAATTAACTTGTGGACTTCCTGTGGACTTGCTCCATCAGTTCCATGTCCTTCCTGTGCTGGGGCCCCAGAGCTGGATGCAGCCCTGCAGGTGGCGTCTCCTGCAGAGAGAGAGCAGAGCAGAACAGAGGGGCAGAATCCCCTCCCACACCTTGCTGGCTAGGCTGCTTTGGATGCAGCTCAGGACATATTTGGCTTTCTGCTGGGTTATGTCCACCCTCTCACCCACCAGTATCCCCCAGCCTTTCTTGGCACGGCCAGTCTAATCTATTCTCTGACCAGCCTACATTTGTGTGTGAGATTGCCTTCACAGAGGTACAGTACCTTGCATTTGGACTTGTTGAACCTCATGACATTCAGGAGTGCCAACTGCACCACTCATCTTGATGTCATCTGCAAACTTGCTCAGGTGCATGCAATTCCTTTGCCTATGTCATTGGTGAAGACATGGAATAAAATTGGTCCAAATATGGACTGCCAAGGCACCCCAGTTGTCACTGATTTCTGTCCAGACATTGAAGTATTGACCATTACTCTTGGGACATGACCATTCCTTATTTGCTGAACAGTCCACCCACCAAATCCATCTCTTGCCAATTTAGAGAGAAGGCTGTTGTGGGAGATCATGTCCAACTCCTTACAGAAATCCAGATAAAAGACATCTGTAGCCCTTCCCTTGTCCCCTGATGTAGTGTCTCCATTACAGAGGGCCACTATAGGAGTGGTCAGGTGGGACTTGCCCTTGGTGAAGTCATGCTGAGTGTCCTGAATCACCTCCGTGTACTCCATGTCCCTTAGCACAGCTTCTAGGATGACCTGTTTCAGCATCTTCCCAGGCACAAAGATAATGATGACAAGCCAGTAGCTCCCAGGTCCTCCTTTCTACACTTCATTAGTTGGATACTATGTTTCCCTTTTCCTAGCCCCTTGAACTTCATCTGACTGCCATGACTTTCAAATGTCAGGGAGAATGGCTTAGCAGCTGCCTCAGCCAATTCCCTCAGGATTTTGGGATGCATTTCATTTGATAACTTAAAATTCTGTATGTTCAGGTTTCTCAGATGGTCATGAACCTCATCTTTACTTACTGCGGGAAGGACTTTGCTTTCTCTGTCCCTATCCTGCTGACCATTCACTTGAGACATATGGGAAGAGAGGTTTTCAGTGCAAACTGATGCAAAAAACATTGTCGCACACTTTAGCCTTGTCCTTGTCTATACTTAGTAGTTTTTCACTCATGTTTGTCTGTGTGGTTACGACTTCTTTGACTCTCTTGTAATAGCTGATAAATATTTACAAGCATTTCTTATTATTCTTTGTTTCTCTTCTCCGTGCTTTGGCCTTCCTCAATACATCCCCACACAATTGAATTGTGTGCCTCTGCTCTTCCTAGATTATCTGCCTGTGTTACACTGCCTGTACATTTGCTTCTTGCCATTTAGTTTGAGCAGCAGTTCCCTACTTAGCTATGTTGTCTCTAATCTTCCTTGCCTGATTCCTTACACTTGAGGATCACAATCTCTTGGACTCTATGGAAAGCATCCTCAAAGATCTTTTCCACTCTCTTGTCCCCGAGGACTGTTTCCTAGGGAATCCTACTGTTTAACTTCTTGAAAAGCTGGAAGTGTGCCTTCTTGAAGTTTAGGGTCCAGATTTTACTCTTCTCCTGACCCATATCCCTCAGGACTGATCCCCAGTGCGTGATCGCTGCAGCCTGGGCTACTTCCAATCTTGACATTCCAGATTGGCTCACTTAATTAGTGACTACTAGATTCAGTAGCACATTCAACTAGGGTCACATGTCATTTTTCTCCAGATGATTGTGTTGGAAAATTCCTAAAACTTCTCCTGTTCTGCATCAAGTATTTTCTAATCTGCTAGTGCTGGAATCAGTGAAAATAGCCTAGTCTTATTCTTGATCCACACAATCATGCTGAATAACTTTGGCTGTGGTTAGATTAGGATCAAGTGTTTTGACAATCAACACTGCTCATTAGACATAGAAGTTTCTCCCTGGATTCTGTTGATCCTTAATTTTGGAGCAATCAGATATATAGACATTTGGTTGAGCACAACGCTTTTTTCAAAGTAATCCACATCTTTTGACTTCTTGTGTAGTATAATGTCCCAATGAGATTTTTTTTCCTACTTTTGTTTTCTGCCTTGCTGCCTGGCTTTCCTTTCTTATTCTCTTTGCATTTCACTATCCTGAAAACAGGACAAAATACCTTATCATTTAGTGAAAATGCAAACAATTTTGACTGGAGGGAATTTTGGAGGTGTTTCAAGTTAGATGGTAATGCCTGCTTTGCAGCACAACTATCTGCTTTTGGCTTTCAGATGACCAAGGAAGCGCATGTGCTGTGGTGAACACAACATTTTTGCACTGATGAGCCTATTTTTTGGGAAGAAGGGATGTTGGGGGGAGAAAGTACCTATGTGGCTCCTAGTACACCATGAATGAGAAGAATGTCAAGAATTTGAAGGCAGTACAGCACAGAGTTTGGTGTCTCCTTAAACCAACACTGCAGACCTAAGAAGTGTGCTGGATATCAAGCAAGAAAAAATGTTGTTATGTTGACATGAGTACTTATTATACTCAATTCATTATTTATCTGGTCTGAAGAAGTAATCTGGCAATAGCTTGGTTAAATATTAGCACATTGTTGAGAGAAATGTACAAAATGTTCTTAAATAATTAATCTAAATTTGATTGGGTTTGCTATTACGGAGGTAAAGAGCTAGAGCAGAGTAAGTCTGAAAACATTCAGGTTGCTTTGTGAGATAGCAGTGGAGGTACATATGCTAGACTGCATCTTAGACAGAATAATCTCAAACTTAGTCAAGTTACTGGTATGTCTAACCTGAGTGTAAGACCTCTTAGTGGAAAACAGTCCCAAAAAAATACTGTTGTGTCTGCTAATTACAGAAATTATCTCTACATAGACATACTAAACAGCTTTACGGTTTCCAAGCAGGGCTTCTTTGCACCCATTGGGTGATCTCTTGCAACCTCAGGTCACTCACATCAGTCTATTTTCTAGTGCCTACACTAGTAGATGTACCTAGGCAGTCTTCCGCTCAGTCAGCTTTTCTAACATTTTTAGCAATTAATTCTGAAGACTTTTTAGACTCTGTGTTGGTTTTGGCAGAGATTGAGCTAATTTTGGACAATGTTTTTGCCTTTTTCTGGTTAGATATACATGATACTCAATAGGAATGAACAATTAATTGCCGCTAAAAATGGAAATCTATCTGCACATGGAGACAAGGCTTGGTAAACATATAACATTATTATTTTGGCATCTCCTTTGAATCATTAGCCTATCTGGAAAATTGGTAGAGCTCTTTTGAAATTTTTGGGAGTTAATTTGGGGGTTTGGATGACTTTAAAATATTGTACATATGTGATATTGGGTAAAATAGCACCTTTCCATAACAGGGATTTTGAGAATAGAGTTTCGTATATGACCTGAATGTGGCATGACTGCACAAACTATTTGGGTCCCAGAAACACCATTCCACTAGCATCCACCATCAAGCTTCAAAAACTAGTTTAAGTGGAAATTACTTCAAGGAGAGTGGACAAGCAACTCTCTTATTAACTGTCTCACAACATATAATTTGAGTATTCCTCTAACTTCTTTACTAAATTCAGCCAGTCTAGAGAGTAATATCATGACTCAGAAGCAGTGGGAGTCTTTGGATCTTGTAAGATGACAAAGAACTTTTTCCAGGCAAGTGCTGCAAACAAGGAATTATTTGTAATGAAAAAAACCCCACCAAAAACAACATAGCAGATCCATTTTACTGCAAGACTAAATGTCTTAACATTCAAAAGACTTTCATGTAAACTTTATTCATGCTTAACTGTTCTTGTATACTCCTTTTTTTCTGGACACCTGCTAGGTTACCAAAATGAAGCTATTAAGTTCATCTTTGTGGTCAGTTCATTTTCTTCATGTCCTGTATGCCTGTAACAGCTCTAAACAATTTTTCCTCTGAAAGGACATAACTTATTAGTGTTTCTGAGTATAAACTAGAATTTGTATGAGAGGTGACTTAATCTGAAAGATAAATAAAATTAATAAGATGAAAGGGAAGGGGGAAGGGAGAAGAGAAAGTGGGAGGGGGGAAGGAAGAAGGGGGAAGGGGAATGGGAAGGACAACTTCTACGTTTCTCTAAGTTTGTATTTGATCTTGGGCAAGACTACTGAATCACAGTTTAGCCAAGGGTTTCATTGAGTATAAATATTCGTCATTCTCTGATACTAATTTAGGATTCCGAGATCTTGATTCCTAGAGTTGGTTACACCATACTGATGGACACTTCAATCATTTTGGCTCTGTTCTCCATGAATATTGATTTTTCACTCCATTAAAATCCATATAGTAATAGTAACAACATCTTTACCACTCTGGCTCAGTTGATTTGAGCATGGTGCTAATAACACCCAGGTTCAATACCCTTATGGGACATTCACATGAGAGTTGGACTTGATGATCCTTTGGGTCCCTTTCAGCTCAGAATATTCTGTTATCTTTAATTAGATCATATTTCCAACAAGTTAACGAGTTAAAAATGTAGATCTTAAAATGCTTCTTTAGATGTTTCATCTAGATTTTTAAGATTTAAATATACCTTATAAATGGAATAAAATGCTAAAAAAAGTAATTAGAATTTGAAAGGGGTTTTTTTGTTTTTTTTTTTTTTTTTTTTTTTTTTTTAATTTCAGTCTTCTGTTCTAAGAGATATATCTGCTTCTTTTTTCAGTGTTCCTTTTGAAACATCTATTTTTTGCTGTTTTTTTAAAATTCTTCTGTGCCTGGTTTAGACATGTCCCGTAAGGATATGGCAGGATGGCACACATAGTTCCTTTGCCTCTACCATCGCAATTATTTTTGTGACATTGTTCTTNAGGCTTTATTTTCATTGTTCCTACAGGTGTTTTTTTTGTTGTTTGTTGTTTTTTTGTTGTTGTTGTTGTTGTTTTGGGGTTTTTTTGTTTTTGTTTTTCTTTTTTTTTCTTTTTTAAAGTGCTAAGGATGTGATCTACTGTGTGGTTCAAAACAGAAGATGGGATATTTTCATGTGTTTTTTCTCTTCTGGCATTGCACCTGAACTTGCCACACAAATGAGCACTGTAGGTACCACAGTGGTATGTTCTTTCATGTTTGCCTGCTTCAGATAGTGAAACTCATATGTGATGAGATGTTTCCTGGCCACTCCTGTCAGTGAAAAGTACAATTCAGGTAGCTCTCCTTCCTCTTCCTGTCTCATTTGTGCCAGAATAGTGTATCTAGCTGAAAAAATGATCAGGCAAATACCAGAAGTTTCTCAAGGTCATCTGAAATCATGTTTTCTTCTCTTATACCACACAAAATATTGTGTTGGGGCAGCTAAGGGGATAGGGAGAAGAGAAAGAGAGGGGGTACTGGAAAAGGAACAGTGGCATTGAAAGACAGCTGAGCAGTGGACAAGGATTTGGGCTTGTCCACTTATAGGTTGCCACATGTAACCTTAAACAAATACTTGTAAAATCTAGACCCAGCTTAAACTAGAGCAAGTGGGGTTTAGAGATAGTGTCTTTCTAGGAATAAAGTTCACCAATTCTTTTAAATAACAAATTGTTTTACTATTGCTTAGTGAAAAAAGTATATGTGTGTGTGTGTATATATATATATATATATATAGTTAGAGAACAGAGCTGTTCATACTCTCAGGCAGTTTCAAATGGAAAAGGGAAACAAAAACAGAATGAGATGTCATTGCCAATATGAACCTCTACTGATTAAATTTGATCCTATGAGCTCTGCTGGGAAACACACATCTGGTAGGATTAAGATCTACAGAGGTTTGTTTTGGGGGTTTTTTTATGTGTACATGTTAAAGACCTCTTACCTCGTAGTTCACAGAAAGTTGTTTCTGTAGTTCAATATTCAAGATGTCTATCAGCTTGTTATTCAAATATTGCAATTTGCCTTCTGTCATGGCTTGGGAATGATAGGCCCCAATTTAGTGTTCTCAATGAAACAGCCCAAATCGTGATCTGCTCACTCACTCCCCCATCTACATTCCCTGGCAGCAGGTATGGAGAGGATGGGAAGCACAAAGGGTAAGGATCACAGGCTGAGAGAAGAACAAATTACTGGAAAACAGCAAAGAAATAAGAAAATAAACAGTAGCAATTACAATATCAGTAATGGGGGGAATTGGTGATATCTGACTGCTCCCTCTGCCTTGCTTCCTGGGCTCAAAGGGACCCCTCATCACATTCCTGGAAAATGACATGAGATGGTACAGTATAACCCCCAGGTCCCAGCCATGCTTCTGGCTGCTACAAAAATTAACCCTGTCTCTGGCTTGGCCTAGCAAGAACCAGGACACCTAGTAAAATATTCCTAATAGGCAGTACTGAAATCCACAGTAAAAATGTATATCAACAGGTTTAGGAGGTTTAGGGTCCAAGTCTTCTCATTTTATCAATTTCTGAAAGAAAAAAAAGGGAAAAAAAGTGCTCTGCTATTTAGACTGAAAACATCTGTGATGCATCAGCCTTTGTGTGAACTTTGTGATGTGAGAAAACACCTGAAAATACCTCAGCATGAGTGTTATACCACAGCTCTCATACTGGGCTGGCAGAGCATACCTTAGGTGAGACCTTCTCCAGCATCCTAGCCTATACCAAAATTAGAATAATAAAGATACATGTTCTGCAGGGATAGGCTGAAGGAAACATTTTGTCTACAACTAGAAATATCTCGCACTGACTTCATTCAACCTAATAGAGTACACCACTGGCTGGGATTTTATTTTATATCACTAAGCTAAAGAATCTTGTACATGCAGAGGAGAGAATGTTGATGGCTTCTTAAAATTGCATACTGTTGATAAAGTGTGGAAAACTTCTCTTCTTGAAAACAATATACTACATATAATGGTAAATCACCAGCAAATTCCATTATATTTGTGGGCATGACATGTGATGCTTATTAAATGTAGGAACAAAGCCACTTTATACATCATAATGTTCACATTACAAATTCACTGCTTATAATGGTGCTGCAAGTGTGTATGCAATTTTTCTGAACTTATGAAATATATTTCTGACACCTCAGGTACTGATGTATGCATGCACGATATTGTCCCAGTGCAGTAAGGGAGACTTAACTGATGCCTGCAAGATTTGATTTATTACAAGTAAATATGATTGCCTTCGTAATCTGATTTTATTATGTTCGGGGCTCTCGCAGGTAAACTTTTAGTAGAAAGAAGAAGACCAGTTTTATTAAACCAGTCTATTTCTGCAAACCAAATCA
>VWYP01034602.1:0-40808 GCA_013400435.1 Pycnonotus jocosus | reverse complement strand
AAAAAAAACCATTTTAAAAAAAAAAAAAAAAAAAAAAGAAAAAGAAAAAAAAAAACGAAGAAAAAAGAAGTAAGGTCAAGAAGAAGAAGGATTAAGGATGAATTTTTTTATGCCAAACTTCATTCTTCCACATGAATATTCTGGAATGCTGAAAGTTACTTTTTGTCTCTGTTAGACAAGAAGCCAGAGAACCAACCTCTCTTTGTCTCTGAACCTCTTTAGAATCAAGGCAAATGCTACCACTAAAACTTCTGTAGTTACAACGTTATTTAAGTATTGCCTTGGAAAGTCTTGCCATACAGTGTGGCATCAAATCTTAGAGTATTGTTCAGCAGAAGACAATATTCCATTCACATTTCTGTGCATCATACTTTTTTTGTTCGTTTGGAGTTTTTTTAATATATAAGCTGTGACAAATTGCAAAGAATAATTCTTTCCTGAGAGGAATATGGGATTATATATATTGACACATTTATGCAAAAAACCAGAGAAATCCACAGTAGTACTCTGTATCTTTCCATGCTGGTGACCCAATTATTATCCAGGTTAAATGCTGCCTTATTCTCCTGTGCAAGTTAAAACGTACTCCATATTGTCCAAAAATCATCTGTAGGGAAAAAAATGTTTTGTTCTCTTTTATGTTGATGTAAATTAATACTGAGACAACCCACAGAAGACAATACAGTCATGGGCACCTAATTGTATGAGCAGAAGATAAATAAAGTGACTAACTAAAAGAGCTGTCTAACCAGTGTTTCAGAGAGCTGGAGAGCATCCTTTCCATAAAAACAGACAGCAATTTAATAGTTGTTTCGTCAGTGTAATTATCTGATTTGAAAGTGATGACTTGTCAGCTACTGTGAGATACTCTTTCCTCGTAAGGCTTTAGAAGCCTGGTATGTATCCTACCACACTATGCTGTCCAATTCTGTGGCTTATAAGAATGTGTATGCTCTTTTTGGCTACAAACACTTAGACCTCTACATTTAACATAAGCCTTTCAGTTGAAAAAAAATTTGAAGACAGTGTGGTAAACAATGTTTCAGAAAGCTGGCTTCTTCACTTTTCTGCATATTTCAAAATTTGAAAAAAAGTGATTTGGTAAAAGTCGCTGTTTGACTTCTTCGAACAGGACTGGAGCTTTTGTCTCACCTGATTATTTATCATCAAGTTCCTTTTCAAATGTAAAAATTGGAAAAAAACTTGTTTGATATACTATCCTGATTCTCTAAAATCTGTTTGGACAGCTTAATGATACTTTTGGAATGCTTATTAGTGTCTGACGGAAGCTAAGCATTTTCTTTTAAAGGAAGAAAATTTAGGTTGCCAGAATAAGATGGGATAGGTATGTAGGTTTAGAAATGGAAACTTCTGGTTTTGCTTTGTTGCTGATGTGTGTGGTAGCACAGTCAATTTGGATGGACAACAGCAGCAGAAGAGCACTGAGGGTAGAGCATTACAGTGATGAAGTTTTATTTTTTCTCGTGTATGCAACTATTTTCCTATATAAAATTTATTGCAGAATGTTGCTCAAAAGCTTCACCTAGAGATGCTTAAAAAAAAAAAAAATTGCTTTGATTGCTACTGTATTCACGATGACTTCTATCCAGCAATAACACAGACCTATTTCCAGATGATGTAAGTGTCTTAGACTTGGCTTAATCGTTGCTGTTACCTATTACTGTCCTTTAAGCAGTAAAGGTGGCAACTGTGCCTCTACAGCTAAATCAGGGACAAATGCCTTACTCTGTTTCACTGTAAGCTGACTGCATATGTTGTTTTTTTGGGAGTTATTCTTACACAACAACAAATCCAGAATCACATTCAGTGACTGAAAGATGTAAAACCCCAGATGTATAAATCTAAGGAGCAGAAATTCCATCATATCCAGGGGACAGATGAACTCATTGCAGTAGCTCTCAGAAACAGACTAGGAAAAACACCACATTATTAATAGGAGTATATGTGTGTGTTTACTTGTATGAAATACATATTTAGATGCTGCCAGCGGGAAACACAGCCCAGCAATATGTCTTTATATTTCATCAATGATGTTAATTTCCTCAGCAAAGGGTACTGAAAAGTTTAGTTACTCTGTAGACATAAGTCTCTGATATGGTATAAATATAATATGTGATGGTGGATAGTGTAACGGAATTTTATTTTTATCCAGTAGGGATGACTGTACAGAATCCATTAGAGCTTTGCTTTGCTCTGCCACCTGTGAGTTATGCAGTCATTTCTAACTCATGAAAATGAAGTATGCTGTCCTTCCTGCCATCAGAAACTCCATATTTATGAACACACACAATGCAGACTATATTAATGTGTATAGTATTAGCTCATACGTGGGCCTTCAGGTATACGTGGACTACACAGGATGTTCACATATGGGTTTTAATGTCTGGCTATATACCCATAATTATATAGGCCTGAGGTCACATCTTTATTGGAAGTGAATTAATAATTTTAACTAAAGATAGGCCAAAAGATGTGCTTTTATAGGGAACTCAGACAGCAGGTAGTTGCCAATACAGGAGCAAAGGCAACAATTTCTGTTCTAAACACTCAAATTGAAAAATTCGGAATGTCACATAATGCAAATGACACACAGAGTCATAACAACACATTATTATCATTTATATTGCTTCATTTCATGACACAATCACTGATAAATTGAAAGTAAAATGACAATAGCATAATGCATTGCTCTTTTTCCCCCCCATCTGTAATTTTTTTGATAAATATAATGCTAACATTTGAAAGAATTCATCATTTCCTCATTTGGTAATTTCTTTTGAGTTAAAACTCTGTGTGACAGGGGGCTTTCTAATACCAAAACCACACTCATTGCATAGAAGTAAAGCTGCTCTTGTTCACTGCTCTCGTTTCCTGCCAATCCAGTATGTTTCATGTGCACTAAATTCATTTTAAGAAGAGTTAATGGGAATTACAATTGAGTTCTTGACGTGGGTTGCTGTCTTATTTTAAATTTCTCTATAAAATATTAAACTCATTCAGGACACATGAGTATAACAGATATTTGATAGGATAGTCTTCCAAATACTGTAGTACAGCTTTCTGTAAATTTGTCAGTGTCCTGGTATATTTTAGCAAGCCCTGTTTTTGGGTTAAAATTTTATTATAAGTCTTTTCATGGGCTTCCGTAAACTACGAAAACATAAGGAAGATTGAGTACGAAGAATGGAGGGAGTGAATATTAGCAAATTATCTACCACTCTCATTTGAAAGAAGAAGAGATATTGCAGCTTTCAATGGCATCTTAAACCAGTGGTGTAAGACTGGGGCATAATATGATGTCCTGTGTTTGGGGAGCTTGTGATAGGCTATGTAGGTGGTAAGTATGCCCAAAAATACATCAACGGGGTCACAACAGTATTTTGATTAGCGTTCATTGGTGGTTTGTAAAATGGGAAGGAAAGCAGGAATGTTGTGTTTTCTGCTCTGCTTACAATGGGTGCAGGCACTGGGACTTCAGATTTCAGAAAAAAGGCAAACAAAGGAGGACCTTTTCAATCAAAGAAAAAATACTGTACCTTTGTTTACAAAAGATTTCTCTAAGCAATACAATTATTCTCTTTGGTCTCAGATTTTGGAAAGTCAAGTAGAGAAAAGGGCTCAAATAAAAGGCTTCAATTTATATCTTCTTGCCCTGGATGTTTCTGTGTATTACTTAATGATTTCCCTCTCTTCAATGGTTTGATTGAAATGTTTTTGAATTACATGTTTTTGTGTTCTTATTAACAACTCATTCAAAACACCATGGTCACTGTTGACAGTTAGGCTTTCAAACCAAAATCCACTAAAGTTGACATAACAATAGAAAATTTTCAAAATGTCTATAAGAAGAGAATGTATTGGATGTAATTTCCATTTTCTTCTTATGCAAGGGGTTACCAATATTGAACATCACTGTTCTTCCCTCACTCTTGAAACAGACTCAAATACTAAAAATCCAATTTTACAGAAAAAGTCTATCACAAAATGTCTTGCCTTACATTGCTGTAGGACAATCCACATCTCCTATAGGTAAGTTTATTTATTTTCTGAAAGTGTAATATACAGAAGGTTTTATAAAAAGGGACAAATTATAGCTCAGTAAGTAGCAAAATCTCACATTTTTAACAGAAACAAGTAAAAAAATTCACTGAATTTTGCACATTCTGGTATTTGTCTTTGTAAATGATTGATTATGGGATGATAATAAATTTCTGAAAAATGCAATCATTTGATCATTTTCAGCATTTCTACATTAACTTTAATAAAACAGAGGAGCATAGCAAGAACATATGGGCATGGACCAGATGTATTTCCTGGCTCCATCTAAAAGCCATCTGCCTTTTTCTTGTCCTAAATTATTACTGGGATACATACCTGTGGAGTGTATATATATGACTTGCTGGCAGTGTTCAGAGGGGCTATTAAACCCTCAGATTCTTAGTCCTGATATAGCTACTGAAGCTGAAGAGCAGACGACGTAAAAGCTGTCAGCCAAAGCATATGAACTACAGCCAGCTGTGGTTGCTCTTGATTCCAAACTCACACTTATATACAATTCCATTTTCTAAGGCGCTGAAAAGTCACATTGACTGTCCAATGGAAATGGGTCTGGAAATAAATGCCCAGACGTTGACTTAGGTGATTACTTTAAGAACTGCTTTGTTGTGGGATAGAAAGCCTTCTGTGCTGACTGGGGGGTCCTGCATTGTAGAAAGATGGATGACTCATAAATCTGTGGAAGCATTTATTTCTGTGGTCATTCTGGGATAAGATAACATGTTAAATTCAATTATTTTTTTCTCAGTTTATTTAATTGTTCTTTCTTCTTTGAGGTAACAGTTTAAGGCTATGTCCTCATGGTCTCTTTCTCAAAGATACAGGTTTGCTCTGCACGAACTAAACAGACTGGAAATTTTGCGCATGGGTTACCTCAATACTGAACCCAAACTAATAAATTCTGCCTCTGATTAGTGCATATGAAACTGGGCTTTTTGCAATGCTGAAGTATTATCAGGGCTTTGCATTCACACTGTTATAGTCAAGGAGAGCATGGACAGAGCAAGTTTGCTAAACAATTAAAAATTTGTCCCTCTTGCTCTCAGTATTTTTTATGTGCTCTATCTTTGAGCATGTTACATATGCAAAACTTGTCTGACCTAATATAACTAATGCTTAGGTAATAACTAATGGTATTTCCACAGTTTTTTGTAGCTTGGACAAAGTAAAAGGCTTTATGCTCCCCAAAAATACAGCAAAGCCCAAATGGAAAAACCTCTTGGCCTCACTGTCTTTTACTGTCCGTAAGTGTCCATAGACACACAGAAATTTTCTATTCAGTTAAATAAAGTAGTAAATGACTGAAAGCAGGGACTTGTAATGGGAAATGTCAGGTAACCTCAAATGTAGGCAACTTTATGAGTACTGTCTCAGGAAAAATCTGAAGATGTGCTATTCATTCTTTTTAGTTCAGAGGAACACCTGGTTCTGGGGCAGAATTACTGGAGGATCATTTGGCACAGACCATCATGAAACAGTCTTTTCTTTTTTGCTGTCTGTACAGAAATGCTGAGGCAGGGAATTGTGAAAAATTATTAAAAACTTGACATGCATTATAAGACCTGGATTCTTCAGCTATATACACAAAAGGATACAGAGTATATCTGATGCTATTTGATCCTAAACAGCATTCATTCCCTCCACTGCAAAATGCAAACCTAAATTCAGACAAAAATATAACATTTATTACACACAAGTCTCAACACTAATATCCATCTAGTGAAGCCAACAACTTCACCTAAAGCTGACAGATGTCCAACATGGCTCAGCATAACTTAAAACAGCCATAAGTAAGTCAGTGAGACATAAGCAAGCAAAATATATAATCTCAGTCTTTCTGATACAGTGGAGTTGCCTGTTAAAGAGGGAAACTATAAGGTGGTTTTCAAAAGAAGAGCTACCTTGAAGGTGCTATTGATCTCACAGAGGTGAGACTGAACCACAAAGATGCTTTCTTTAAAGTGGAAGACTTGTATCTTTTAGTTCCCACAGGCGAGGCTCGACATTAAATAAGTCCGAGGAAAATCCTGCATAGTCCTTCAAGTAAGGAAAGAAATTGCCTCATAATACATAGCAACCTGCCACAATGGGAATCAAGAACAATAGGGGAGGAAGTCAAAAGATCAATCCTAACCACATTGTGAGGGCCTCTGCCAAGAATAGGTTTTCTATATTGGATGCTAATCCTCAAATGACATTTCAATGTCTTTTTTGAGCCTGTTTGAGCTCCACATAGTGTTTTACAAAACTTATTACATTGGTCAACATGTGTGTTGATCATTAAGCATATAAATTTGAATGTAAGTGCCAAGGTGAGGAAAAGGAATGGGAGGGGCAGGAGTTTGTGAAAACATACATAAAGAAGTTGCAGATTATGCTTCTAGAAGAAGAATCAAGGTTTGTGGTTTTCCTGTTGCTGACTATAACAGATGTCTGCTTCTTACATCCTAGTGAAACAGGAGGTTTTCTGGATCCTGGTTTTAATCTCTTATTTGTGTTTGTATGAATGTGGGTGTTTTCAGGACATCCCTGGACAGTTATTAAACCAATGACCGGTGGAGGCTCTGCTACAGATGGATTTAATTCAAGACTGGTGCTATTATATTAATGGGTTTAATTTAAACAGGACTAGCCTTGCTGGCCAAATTACTGCCATTTAAATCAATTGGCTTAGGGGAAAAACAGCCTGACCACAGCCATTAGCCTTCAATTTATTACTGTATCAGTTTTAAACTGGGTAAGGCATATTGCTTAGTGTCTGTCCTGCTGTCCTTTGGTGCTGCTTCCTCTCCCCACCATACAGTAATAAAAGACCTACAGGGCAAAGAAGAAAAAGAAAAAAAAAAAAGAAAATCTGAAACATCACATTAATTTAAAGTCAGTGTTTCATGAGCAAAGACCAGGTATCTCGTGAAAGAGACTCTCCATAGGATCCAATACTTGCCTTTGATGTCACCTCATTAAATTGAGATTCAAATGATCTAACAGATGTATTAGTTTAAAAAGACATTTTACTGCATTTTTTTAAGATATAAAAAAGTTGCAATGTCTTTTTTTTTAACACATTTCAACCTGATTCAAATAGAAAAGCAAAAGGGAAGAAAATGCTTTAGATGTGCTCTTTTGATTTTTTCCAATCTTGCCTGAATAAAATGGAATGGGAGATCAAGAACACTCAATTAATTTCAACACTGGGTGTCAGAGGGAAAAGAAGAGGGAGGAGGGGGGGAATATTATAGATGCACAACACTTAACAAATGCATAGATTGAAAGAAGGAAATATGGAGGGGGAGAGAGATAAAAAACCATGTCTATATTTTATTGCACTCAGTAAGCTTTTCACTTGTATTTATAGCTGCAATTATATCTCAATGAGGTTTGTCTACAGTGTTGGCTTCACGCTAATTTTCCCCCTCAGTGCATTCTTGGAATAGCCTCGGACTGTTTATGAACCAGACATATTGACCTCATTTACAGCTAGCAGTTTAAATCCATAATTTTTCCACCCACAATCCCTCTTTGACATTCCGGCAATGTGGCCGGCTCACTGAGACTGAACTAAAAGTCTCACACTTCATTGAACACCATTATGCGGCTTTATGCTTATAAGCCTGTTTCCCTCAGCTGCCTTTCAGCTTTGCTGGAGATCCGTTTGGCCACAGGCCGGCAGTGATTAACTGGAAGAATCCAATAAATCAGCCTGTCAGCCAGCAGGCTCTCCTCACCGTGTCTACAAATCGACATTTGGATTTGCACTCTCTTTTTTCCTCCCCCTTTGCTCTCCTTCCTTCCTTCGCCTGCCTCCCTCTTTCCCTCCCTCCCTCGCCTACCTCTCTGCCTCTACTCAGCCCCCATCATCATCTCTTCCTCGTCCATCACACCCCCTCCCTGAGGGCAGCAGGTTGCTCCTTTTCTTCCCTCTAAAAGATGAGCTTGAAAGAAGGCTATTATTAGCATGGCTGGACCTTACTGGCAGTCCTTTGGTGAAACAAGTTGTTTTTGAATTGCGTGCTATGCCAGTGCCCCTCTATTTTCCACATTTCCTTTAAATTCCGTTCACTCCACACACACACACACACACACACACACACACACACACACACGTCTCATTAACTCTTGCTATTCCCCTTACATCAGACAGAGAGTAATGGAGGTGATTGAGAGGGAGAGAAGATTGACTTTCTTGCACTGGCTTTCCCATCTGCTGTTAAAACAATAGACATAGAGAGAGCACAGGAAAACAGGGGTGTCTGCCACTGAGCACAAGAGCAATGGTTCTCCAAGCTCTGTGTGACTTGAGCCTTTCTGCTGCTTTTATATTAGAAAACTATAATTAGGTCCTCTACTTGTTTGTTTGTGCAGGTTCTTTTTCCTTTGATTTCAGGTCTTTGGTAAGTGCTGCACTGGCAGCCCACCTGCTCCCACAATGGCATGCCTGTGGACAGGCTTCCAGGTGTCTCTGTCTGCCCACTGCTGTTTCACAGGGATCTCGATTGCCCCTTCTCTCTTCCCCACTTTGAGTTGTGGTTCTGAGATAAGGAAACTTGGACCCCACATGCCCCCTTTTTTATTGGTTCTGGATGCCCAGACAGGGCACTTCCCTCCTCCAGCATGCTCTTGGGCTTCATTTTGGGCAGTGCTGTACTCTCCCCCACCGGTATACCAATTGGGGGCACCCTGTTCTTTCATCCAGAATTACACCTGCTCTCTGAGCACAAGCATTTTCTTGGCATCCGGAGGCCAAACAAAGCACTGCCTAGCAGCTGGGGGGAAGGAGACCACCATAGACTCTGAAACCTCTTGGGACAGACGCATTGGAAGCTCTTCCATGGCACCACAGCACTGCTGCATCCAGCATATGTGGCACAGAGGGGAAAGACCTGGGCTGGAGATGATGCGTTGTCTTCTGCTAGACAAACTGTGGCTGTGACAAATTGCTGGCTGTGACAGTCTGGTAACACTCTGGATATGTCTGCTGTCTCTCCAAATGTTCTCAGAAAAGAGAGAGAAAGCTGGACAGACCTGCCTATCTCATCTTTGGGTGAAATTAAAAAATTAAACCCCAAATGACTGGGGTTCTCAAATTCACACTGAAGAAGTTGCAAAACCTTGAAGGCTTATTTCTTCTCTCCCTTTCTTCTGGGTAAGGATGTTCACCCTCTCCTACCAAGTTTTGTCATTCAAAAGCCCTGTGTTGAGGATCCAAGGACACACCATTGATGCTAAGGCACACCACTGTACACCCTAATAAAGGGAAGGAAGGGCAACTGGGAGCTCTGCCTGCCCCATTATCCACAGTGTGCTGGCCCTCTCAATCCCAACAATACCTATGACTAAAGCTGCAATTTGACTCTGTGAAAAGAGATCAGGCTGTGTCAGCAAAATTAATAGAGAGTTGGATATGAGAGATGCATGCAGGTCCAAAAATACTAAATTTAGAGGAGGTAGGAAGGCCTGGTAGCTCATTTTTTCACCCCCACTATGAAAGCAGTACGTTGTGGCATGCAGGCAAACAGAATTATCATGTGGTGTTTAACTGGTGGGTCCTTCTCACCTCCTTTCTCCTCAGAGAGCAGCCAGTGTAACTTCTTCATCAAAACCCACTACTACCATAATTTTCTCTTCTTTTCCATGGTTTCACTGGAATGGTGACTATCTCTCTCTTTTCATTTACATTGCATTGCTTTATTAAAAATAGATGGAAAAAGCATGTGAAATGTCTTGCTTGAGGTCAGAAGATAATTTTATTTAGATCTCAACAAACCAAATATATAAAAGGAAAGAAAATGGCATTTTCACTGAACTACATTACATTGTTATTTCCCTATTTTCAAAAAACCCTGCATATTCTTTGGCAATAACAGATAAAAAGTCAAAAAAGACGTAGCTGACATGAAATTTGTCTTTTAAAGAATATATTTATACTGCATACAGCTTCTTGCTATGGTTACTAACCATTTAACTAGCCACACTCCAGATTTTGATGAGATACTGTAGTGATGTATTCCTCAAATTCATTATAGACAAAAGGCCTTTCTGAAATTTGATTGCTTTCTGTTTCTCCTGCTCCCATGCTATCTGAAAGAATGAATCTGAGCTGACATTTTACCTTCTCAAAATTGTTCTATGTGCCTCTTACTTCATCCACCGTGAATTAAAAAATCTCATTTTGCCTTTATATATATATCAGGTCTCTTCCTGCATTTATTTTGTTCTTTGGGCTCTCCTATCTTATATTTATTTCTCTCACAAGAAAATATGTCAGGCCAAATTTGCAGATTCTGAAAATGCTTTTGAATCAGTTTCTGTTATTGCACAAAATTTTGAAATTATAATTTATGAGTTTTCCTTCTTTATAAAAATTGTACCAAGAAATTACTCATAAAAAAATTTTATCAGTAAAACTTCTAGACTTCTAAAGTTCCATAAAATTCTTAACATGGAATGTAGTAAAAAGCAGCAGGTTTTGAGAAATGAAAATAAAAACTGTTCAAATTTCATTTTTATTCTCTATCTTAAATTATTTTTCACTTGTCAATAAGCCCTAATTTTTAAATACTTCTATATTTGTGTGTTTAGTTGTTAGATTCTTGAATGCCACTGAATTTTAAATTATTTGTTTTGGGTTGATGTCAATGTGTTTGTTCTAACTCTTGTTGTCTAATTTTAGTATATCTCACCCTTCTCTCTTAAGTCCAGTTCATGTTCAGTTTTATATGAAGTAAAATGATATTTCAAGCTGGAGACTCTGAATTAGAAAGAAAATTAATTATTTTATACTTCACATACAGATTTTCCTGCACTGTTTAATGAAAAATTACAGCTCTTATAACCAGACCTGTGTCCACCCTACAGCTGTCTTTAAACATCCACAGTAGAGCATTGGTAACTTCAGTATCTTTCTACCTTTATTCCACGTGTTGATGTGGAGGATACATGTAATACCTATACAGAATATATTGTGAGGCAGGTGTATATATACAAATTACCACCTTGGTGGCCGAGGACTTGAGAAAAGCAGTTCCAAGAGATTTTGTGGCTAGGCTGAAGGAAATTAAGACAGAAGATAGATTGCTTAGAATGTACTGGAGAAATGAAAGTTGTCTTCCTAGAATGAGACCATAGAAGAATACCCAAACGTACTCTAAATCCTTACTAGCCATGGTCTGGGATTCCTACTCCTCATGCCCTTGATACATGAGTTGATCTTTATGGTGATCCTATTTGGTCGAGATCTGCTTGCTGTGTCTAGGCAGCACCCAGAGAGCTGTGTACAGCTGGGGCCACCCATGTGTGTGTCCAAGGAAATTAAGCAGTTTGGCTGTGGCAAATGTGGACAGAAGAAGCTGTAGGTGAATTATTCCCCTCAATAGATGGTGAAATACTGGTTTGCCTCTCTTGGCAACAAGGATTGCTCAGGAGTGACCTTGTCTTCAGTATTTTTGCTGTTTGCAGCATTAGCACTGCCTGTCCCAGGGCCTGAAGAAATCAAGCTGCCAGAAACCTGTCCCTGCTAAGAGTGAGGACTTTTGTCTGCACCCCCGTATTGTGCTCCTGGTCTCTCTGCTGCTTAAACAGTGTGCAAGAAGATATTTCTGAGCATTGGGATGTAAGTATTTGAGCAGTTTAAAACCTATCAAATACAATAGATCTGATTGATTAATTAATAGTGGCACTACTGATCCTAGAAATATCTGCCTTCTAGTGTCTACTATGTTGTGGTCTATATAGGGGTGTTCCCTAGCCAAATGGGTATTTCCATGCTTAAAATGATGGAATTCAGTCTTACCCATGTCCACCTTGAATCATTATTCCAAACGGCAGTGTGCTATTTCTTTTTTACTACTGACGTCTCTTATTGATTGCCTTTCGAGATTCAGTCAACAAATACACTTTAATCCTGGGTGTCCTTTCAAGCTAGATCTGGTGGGTCTAAGTTGCATCTAAATATAACCTTAAGAGAGGAACTGATTGACTTTTAACTTTATTATTTCAGCATTATTTTAGCATCAAACTGAACTGTTTCCAGCTGCTGCCAAATTTGCAAGCCTTCAGAAGCTGCTAAACATCCCACTCTAGCTTAGATGGAAAGGTAGACCCCTGCTTGATTTTTTTTTTTTTTTCTGTACAGTAGGATGCCTTCAAGTTATCTCATTAAGACTGTATTTCACAGCTATGATGTTGCCACTTCCCTGCAGGCCCCAATATCTTTCATCAGAGATCCAGCCTGAAAAATAGAGACTGGAGGCTGAGTCCCAGGGTGGCACCATAGCATGTGTTCTTGGTCCCTTTTCCTGAAGACAAGCTAACTAGTCTGCTCCTTGTCTGCTGTTGCAGTAAGAAATATTCTTTTTTTTTTTTTTTTTTTTTTTTTTTTTTTTTTTTCCTCACACATAATCCCAACACTTTCTTTNCTTTTTTTTTTGCCTCACACATAATCCCAACACTTCAGTTCAGACTTGTTGCTGCTCTGTCTCCTTCACTGGCCACGTTCTGGCTGTCTTGGGAGGAGCAGTAACACAAGGGTAGCAGAAGAGGTAGCATTTCAGAAGTCACTCTGACAGGGTGACAATGACAGAAAGTGAAGTGCTGCAGGTTCACAGCTGCAGGACCAATAGCTGAGAACACCAAGTGCAGCCTGTAAATAGGGAAGGGCATGGTCCAAGCACCCTTGTCTCCTGTTTGACACTTGGTGCCTGCTGAGAAAAAAAGAGTTGCCTGCTTCTTCTTCTGCTGAGACCTATAAAGGGTGTGTGCTCTTGCCCATATCATGCCCATATTCATGACAAATTGAATACAAACTCTTGTATGCTGTCTAAGCATGTAATTTCAAGTATTAGATGGGCTGCTGGGAAGCCTCAGCTTATCTTGTAACTCTCATAACTCTCAAATAGCCCAACTGGAGCACATGTAAAATCTGAATACAGAGCTATGTATGGCACTTTTTTTAATTGCTAAAGTGAAGCACTTTCAATTCCTGGCAAAGAGGCTTCTGCTGCTGACATTAGAAAACCAGTAATATGTCTATACTGTAACCACTTAATTATACACAGAGGCATAATCATATAATGTGTCACTACTCTGTAAAAAATATTCTGCCTGTGAAACTTGTATAGAGACATCCACAGAAGTATGAACAGTATTGCACTCTCACAAATGTAATTTTCAGAAGTGACTGAAAAAACACAGCTTCCTTCCTGTGGGGACTATCCCAGTATCAAAAATGGTTTTGTTCTAAGCTGAAAAGCAGAAGAATAAGAATTTTTCCAGAACAGAATATTACTTAGGAAATACCAAGAATTAATGTAAGAAGATATTTTAATTTCCATCAGTGTGAAACCTTGTCTCTTTCATCACTATTGAATGGAATAGTGCACGTTTCCTAATAGGGAAAAGACTGATTTGGCACAATCAGTTTCTGTCATTTGAAATTTAACTTGGTTTTGTAATGAGATGAGATGCTAACAGTTTGGTTTTCTATCTCCATTTGCACTCAGACATTCCATAAATAAACAAAACTCCCTTCTTATTTTTGCAGAAACCAACCCAATAAATCATATATGGTTAGCTGTTTGAATACCATTAAAGTATTATTTTTTAAGGTACCTATCCTACCTCTAGTGTCACCGAGAAGAAAAGCAGATTGTGGTGGGGAGTTTTCTGAGGAAAAATTACCTTCATTATCTGTGCACAAAATTGCACCCTCTTTGACCTACCTTTATGAAGGGGCATACAAAATCCAGTCTAGACAAGGAATGTGGACAACTAAACAATAAAATTCACAGTATTAACAGCTTTAAAAAATAATAATACCTGTGCTACCACCTGACTAATTTATGTTTGTTTGTGCACAGCTTCAGGAGCTGATAAGGCTAGACATGTGTGGGTGTAAGGCTCACTGAAATGGGCTGAGAAAACCTGAGAGATACCCCCTTATGATTACTAAGTAGTATTAGATGGAAAGAGACAATAGGAAATGAGATGAACTAATTCTTCTGTTAAGATCACCCCTAGAAATTCCTTCTCTCCTCCAGCCCAGGGTATTCCCCATTAGTGGGCTCTCCTTGAAAGAGTGGTCAAGGGGTCATATTGATCAAAATAAACTGAATTACCTATGACATAACCTATGTATTCACAGCAAGATATGCATAAATGGAAGGAAAATAATTAGTAATTCTAAGCATCATGGTGATGAGGAGACACCTGCAGGATAATCATCCAAATCAAATATTTGTCTCAGCTTCTTCAGATGATCTATCTCTTCCTGCAGCCGCTGAATGTCAGTGGTGCAGAGCGTGTGCTGAAAGGCAAGGCTGCCAGCTTGACAAAGGCAGGAATCCTTCTCCCACATGCAGCAGCAAAGCTCTCTTTCCCTCTATCATGTTTTGCCCTCAGTAGCAGTCTACATGTTGAAGGGAATCAACAATATTGCATTGCATAAAAGAAGAGAATGTAAATTACTCAATCCTTGACCACAAAACTTCCATACTGAGCCAGTTATAATGAATTTGTAGAAATTGTTTTTCTTCATTGATACAGTATTTTATGTAAAGCTTTCTGAGGCTTTCAGGGCATATGGTATATGATATTTTGTCTCAGATAGAAAACTTCTTTTCCGAAAACTGCTTAGTATTTTTAAAAGCCTATTCAAGGAAAGATTAGCTTGAAGGCAGGCCAAATACAGAACAATGTGCTTATTTTCCTCAGGCATCTGGGAAAATAATTAAGTTGGGGTTTTTCCCCACTAATTCACTGAAAGGGATGTTCATTTGACTGGAATTTCAACCGTGTCTAGGACAGGTAGCTATCTTCCAGAAGTGCTAGATGGCCTTGAAATCAGACATCTGAAGAACGTTTCCAGGCATGGCCTCAGTAATGCCCTTTGCAACAGAGTAATGGAGATTTGCACATTAAAAGCAATTTATTCTTTTTCTACAAAGAAAAGTTGAGTTGTCACCTTTTGTGTTGACAAATGTTGCCACACTGGATGAAACATTTACATTCAATTGTTGATGCTTCCAAAATCCATTTGGAGTTCACAGGAATGCCTGCTGTCAGATGTTGTCAAGTAAGTTGCTTAATCAATATCTAAATCTGTTTCCTTTCTGTTTCTAATGCTGTGGCCAATTTCCATAGTTGTAATGGCCACTCTTCATTTTCTCAGCAAATATTTTGTGTGGCTTTCTGGGGTCACAGAAATAATGACTGGGACTATGTGTAGGTAAGAGATATTTATACATCTTACAGGATGTACCTGCTCTTTTTACCTTCCTGAGAAGAAACATATCCAGAAATCACATCATGCATGTGGGCAGAGCTTTCAAAATCTATTAGATTCCTGAGTAACCACATAGGCTCTGGTGACCATGAAAGTGAGTAGTAATTGCACTTTTATCAATGAAAATGTTTCATCTAGAATTTCCAAGTCCAACTTATTTCTGAAGATTTGAAACTTCATGGCTCTGTGTAACTTCACTGTAGGCAGCAATAACAAATCATTCTGGGTTTACTCTGTTTCATGAGGTGAGAAACTCATGTGGATAAAAATTAAGTACTCTGAAATGTAGACAATGAGTACATTTGTCATCTTGTCTGTCTACCTCCCTATATTTGTCTCTCATGTGATTTAGCTGAGGACCCATGGAAAAAAATTTGAACTAACAGACATGAACTCTCTCCCTTCCTCCCTCCATCCTGTATTTTGAATCCTGAATATTACATAAATATGCATATAGTTGTGTACACTTTGGTGATAAGGTGCAGAGAGAGATGGATAATCCAAGTAACTCCTTGGAAACTACTGTTGTTTTGACTGACCCTTGCCTCCAAAATTTCTGAGATTTCAATTGTTCCGATTATGGTTTACCTATTGTTTTGATAACTCCAGTTAACATGCTTTCAGCTATGGCAAATATTATATGACCATACTACACAAATTGTAACTTCCCTCTGAGAAAATGTGTGTTTAAATGGCATAATTCAGCGAAGTTGTTTCAATTTCATGTACTTCTTCTAGAGCAAAGCGAAAATAAAAGGCCCTGACAGAAGGAAGCCATGATCACATTTGTATTTACCTTACTTAGAAGTTTGTTTGCCCATTGATAACCCATTGCTACCCTACAGAACGGGACAGGGATGGTTTGCCAAAGATATTCAAATTCCTCTTAGGTTAAGCACTTCACTCATATAACCTATATATGATATGGATTACACATGGCTTCTTTCTCCCCCTTGTCCTCCCCTCCCCAACCTGATGTAGTGGCATAAATTCCTAAGATCCTGTTTCTTCTTCTTTAGCTATAAAGCTGGCAGAAAAATAAAATCCCTGTGTTGGGGTTTTTTCTCTATGCATATCATGAGCCTAGAGATAGATCAGAAGACATTATGAATATTAGTTAGAGTGAATGTGACAACAGCCTATAGCCACACTTCCTTGGGCTGTAATCTTGTTAAATCTTGCTAGCTAAGCAGTTAGACATTTCCTGATACTTAAGTGAAAGGGCTCAGGTGTATTTAGTAGGAGTGACTGTGCTGAATTTGCCTGTTGATGTGGAGCTAATGGGTCACTGCTGATGGCATTATTGCTGTCTGTGGCTTCTAAATATGCTATTAGAAGAATATGTCAAACTGAATTGTGAACTTTGAATGGAAAATCTCATTGCATAAGAAGCACTTTAAACATTATATATCAACATAACTACATAATTTTAGCGGTAATTTCACTCAAATTGATTATTCAATGGAACAGTTAATACTTTGTCCCTTTTTTTGTGACATGCCAACATTTTTAGAGAGAGGTCTTCTTCAGTTCGTGGGACCAGTGATTTGAGATTTCAGAGTGCATTTTTCTTTGAGTCATAGTAAAATGCCTATCCCTCATCTTTTCTTCCAAGACACTGAACATGAGAATTCAAATATGCTAATAAAGTAGATAATAACAAAATCTGTATATGTAGACAGGAACTAAGAGAATTATGAAAATTAATTTTACATGAGATCTGCAAATGAAATTTCATTGCTAATACTGATCAGTGTCTTCTTTGGAATTCTAATGTGTCACATCCCGAAGTCTGAAAATGCTTCCCTCATTTTGCTCATGTTCTTTCCATAAGAATATGAAATGCTGCTTTCTTAGAAACAATCTAGAACAATTTCAGCTATTATTTTTGACTCAGTTCTTAAGCTTAGTCATTGTTTAATCAGTGATTTCTCTAGAAAAGATAATAGAACTATCTGAATATATCCATCTTTATTTGCCGTTGGCTTGAGGGATTTTTACTTCACTCTTCCTGTTCATGTCAAGAACTTCTCACTGGGCACCTGACTGCCAGAAAGTCTGGGAATGGTTTACACTGCAAAATATTGCACAACATATTTTAGTAGTCCATAAAATGCTGGTAAGGAACGACTTATCTTCAGGTGATGCAACGATACACACTCAAGGTGATAGATTTAAACTACCTTTAAGGTGAAAAGAAAACCTCATCTAAAGATCCAGCAAGGTAACATAATTATTGTTTTGTGCAAAACAACAGCAACAACAAACCTTTGTATTAATTGACTTTGATCCTTGTGACTCCTGAGGCCAGGGTGAATTATTTATTCATGTTCTATATATAGACCTTTCTTACAGACATATAGACATCACCTTTGAGTATTATGTGTGTACATTATACTCTTCAAATTGAATTCTTTATGATTTTAAACTTTTAGTATTCCTACTATATCTGGTATAATTTTAAAGCTTCCATCTTGCATTACATGACAACTAGTCCATAAATCACAGGCCTTTAATATTGTTTTGAGTATGTCATTTAAGTTCATATACAATATTATCTTAGTACATCAGTCAGATGACAAAAAGTAGACTATTTTGTTAATTTCCTGTTTGGTTAATTTTCTGGCTGGCAGATTTAGTCTTCTAAAGACTAATGTTTGGATGAGAATGGATTAGAAAAGAGAGTTTGGAAGCTAGAATAGATGAGTTTTTCACAGTTGCCACCAGATCTTGGTGTTTTTAGCTCTGCTGTGAGAATCTGTGGCAATGTAATTGAGAAGGTAAGTTACTGCCTTAATTTCATGTCTTGGGTTTTACTTCAAGTCAGGCATTTTAGTAGTCTTTATTTTAGCTTTTGTCTGGTTCAGATAGTCCATATCTTGGTAATCTATAGGAAAAAAACCCCACATTAGGAATGTTCATATTCACACTTCATTTAATGCCTTGTTTTTACCAAGTGACTCACATTGAACAAGCCCAAATTTTATATTCACCTATTCCTCAAAAAGCCAAAATGATTGTATTTTTGCAGTTCTATTATAACATATAGAGAGATATATAGAGAGAAAAATATAGCTTCTCTCAGGAAACAAACTTTTCCTGATCCAGAATTAAATCAATTAATTTACAAAAGGTAAAGCAAGGTGCAATTTCCATGATTTAACAAAGGTGGAAGTAGTCTAAGTTCATGCAGTACAAAGAACTGGACATATTTTTATGTTGAATTTGGCCACTGGCAAGAGAAATGTTTCTTCCCTGACTGTTTGTACCAGACTGCTGAATAATAGCTGGGGCATCCCAGTGATCTGTTCATGCATTTTACTGAACTTTCGAAAACTAGCTAGGAGGCTTGGCCCCCATACTTCTCTCTCTGTAATCTTCAAAATTTGAAAAGCCTGTAAAAGGGGAACATCTTTTTACTGGCAGTCCTTTGCTGATAGCTTTATACCACAAAGCAGTTATGTTCACCCTTCTTCCCTCTCCAGTGTCATATTGAATATTTTTCCTGAGCATTCTTATTTGGCACTGTTCAGTCTGGCTTTTTAAGGTCAAATACAATGGCACTGTTTTAATAGTTGCTGGTAAGAAAACAAATATCAAAAATATTCACATTTCTTTGAGCAAAAGATATTTGCTTCTCTAGTGCACTTTAGAAAAGAAACCACAGAGATATCTTTAATCAGCGTGTTTCAAAAGTTTTGGACTCCAAATCTTCAGGAAAACCACTTGAAACAAGATGGGTGGCCTGTAGCTGTAGCTCTGTAAAGGCTGTCTGGGAATGATATTGAGCCTTGTGTAGAACAAATACTCTGTGAGTTCTTCAGAGAATTCTCAGTGTGGCAGGAAGGGAGGAACAGTGTATGGAGAGCCTGCAATGACACTCTGCTAAAGTGTCTGCCATGAATCTCGGAATCATGTCTGTGCAGAGCTGTGTGAATCTGAGAAAAGTGAATTGATGAGCAAACTCCATATCTCCCTAATCACCTACTATATCTAAAGTTTCTTGAGCATAGATCAAGAACTATGCGAGACGGACAAACCAAGAATCAGTGACCTTCAAAACTGGACAAATAGAGCTGGAGAATTTTGTGAAAAAAGTAGCTGAAAATACCTGCAAATAAGAAAACCCTAAAGATGAAGACATTTAGCATTTTTTCTCTGCAGATTTGGATTCTTTCCTTAGGCTATAATATGAATAGAAATTAATACAGTGATCTTTCCCATGGGTTTTATTCACAGCTGAGTAGGACTGTCTATACTGACCTCACTGACAACCTGCCTTGGATTCCTAGTCTCATTTGGACTATTTCATGTTTCAAACCCTGTGATATAATTTGCTATATTTGAAAATTACTGCATTATAGCCATCCAGGAATAGAACTATAGGGAGAAAGGGAGTTCAGCTTCTGAAAACATGAGCAGCATTACAGTAACGTTTATTCAGCACTAGAGAAATTAAACATTTCTTTTACAATAATTCCTGTATAACTTGTTCCACTGAGTATCATATAAAGACTGTTTTTCTGTCATAAGTCTTTTAATGAACATGAATTATAAAATTACTTGAGGTTTACTCTCTTGGAACTTTTTCATCATTGATTTAAAGAATTAAAGGCATCAAGGAGATGGAGATATAAAGTACAAAGACTATAAAATATATAGAAACAAATATATAGCCACAAACACAGAACTGGCTGTTCTAATATTATGTTTCCCTTCCAACTGCACATGAAAAATGTTGAGCTGTCTCAGTTTTGCACAAAAGTGAACTTTCTCATATCGCAGGTCAATCCCAAGGATTCCCAAATATCCAAAATGGTCTGTTCCAGACTTCACTCCTGCAGTCTTATTATCATTCTTCTGCTAATGGTACTGTATTTACTCTGTATAACACAGATATCTGGGTTTTTTTGTCTCAAATTGAAAGGTCTTCCTTTTCTTCTAACTTCCTTATTGATCTTTCCAAGGTTCTTGTGCCATTTTGCTCTCATGTTCTGGGTCAAATTTTTTCCTGTTTCCTGCAACTAAAATAAGTAGCATTAAGTCATAAGGTACAGTCTCACAAGAACTTAGATTTTAATTTAGGGCAAAATAAAATAAAAAAACTTCTAGGAGTGCAGTGAAGCACTTAGATATTCTTCTGCTTCTTTTCTTTCTTCTTCTTGCGTACTTGTGTTCAAAATACAGAGTTTTTATTTTCTCTCATTGGCTGATCAGAGAAATATGTAGGTAGAAGTGAGAAGGGGAGGAAGAAGAGAAGAGAGTTTGCTTTAGAAAAGATCTTTCCTCTGAATTTGAAGTATCCCCGAATCAGAATGAGAGGCATCTAGCCTAGGCAGAGAGAGCAGCAACAGGCCAAGTTTGATACCTGTCCATGTTTATCCTTTCCTGACTTGCTTCTACCCTCAAGGAAGGTTAAGCTGCATGTGAAGCAGAAAGAGGTCTTGAAGGGTCTAACCAATACATCCTTTCCATTTTGCAGCATTAAAAGTAGAAGACAGGTACAATTGGCCTGAACCAACTTTAGATCAGTAACTGGTTTTGTTGTTTTTTTTTTCCTTTTCACAATGATTAGCATTAATAAGAATAACAATAAAAATGCTTCTGCTCTAAAGTGGCTTTGGTGGTTGATTTGTACTCACTCATCTCTTAGTTTCATAGATACTTAAGAGGCTTAAAGTCTTTCAAAAGCAATATTTAATAACTTGATTCATTCACTTTCTTCCCACAGTTCCCTTCTTTCCAGTCCTCAAAAGATGTTTTAAAAACAAAGCTCTCCAGATAGTCTTGTCCTCTGTGTGGCACCCTCTCTACATTTTGACTGTGTTTCTCATGCACTCATCTCTATCAGTTGCCTCCCAGATGATTGCAGCTCTGTGATTTCAAAACTTGGATGTGGTCTAAATTTCCCAGTGGAAATCCAGAGTGCCAAACTATTTTCATCCCATTTTCAGAACTTCTCTTCCTGATTGTTGCCAGACTTGCAGCTTCTTGCAGGATTCTGTTGAAGAGACAGCAGGGACAGGATACTGGAATAAACAGGAGATGTACTGGCTCCTCTTGGTCAGCAGAATGCTATAGATGTTGAACTTTGACTTTCAGCAACAGACTATCTCTGCCCTGGTTAGAAGTTCTATCTAAATGCCAGTCAGTCCCTTAGCTCTGTGTTTGCTTATCACCTTCTCACAACTACACCAGAGCAGCCAGCACACTCAGGGAATCATTTTCCAATGAACAATTTTCCTCTGTGTTTTGGAGAGGCAGCAGAGTAAGCCAAGGGAAGAGAAAGGAATATTCAAAGACAGTTTCAGAAACTGCTCTTTTGAGTGACATATTGGTCATTGCCACCTTGGCAACATGAATGGTACAATTCCATCTTCCTTTCACACTGCTCACCCAGTTGTAGTGGCTTATATCCTTCCAGTATATGCTTATCCTTCCTTCTGTACATAAATGGTAACTTGCACTCAATTCTTTCACTGTTCTAGTGCAAATATCCTAATAATGTCAGGCTATAGATTGATTATATTTGTGATTAACTGTCTGAGATCATGGAGCAGATACTGAGGAAATAAATTTGAGAAAACTGGAAAAATTAAGAAACCAAAAGGTAGGAACATTGTTATAGGAACAATAAGAGGCAAACAAACTTTTTTTATACTGTGTATACATCATCCATCTTTGTAGGGTTTCTTAAGTTATTATTCTTTAAAGAAACAACACTTAAATTGAGATATGCAAATGTACCTTTTTCAACTTAGGTGCTTGACTGCATTGGTTTAGTGCATGGACTGGTCATCGGTAACTCACAGTGGTTAATGCACATGCTGCTAGCATCTTTTTCTTCCATGTCTTTTGTCATCTGGTTGCTCCAATCAGTTTTTCAGAGTTTGTAGATAAATACCTGAGAAGGTCAGCTGTGGGCCAAAAGTGCTTGGCTGGCTCTATATAAGCCAGTCTGATATTAAGGAGAATACACCCAAGTTCAGCCAATCTGTCCTGTGTACTCTTCACTAGCTCAGGAATCTGTGTTCCACAACTAACTGGCACTGATTTTTTTAATATCATTTACATCCTTCTTGTCCTTCCCTCTGATTTATACATATGTGTTCCATGTCATATTTCTGTTTATTCAGATACTTTTTCTTGACTTTTGTGCCTGACAGTTTATTCAGGATAACAGAAAATTGACAATATAGATGTGAAAAACCTCCTCTGTTTTAAAGAGCATTGCATCTCTACATTCACCTAATCCTGATTAGACCCCTTGGTCTCTGGGTGATTAAGAACTTGTCCACAGAATGGTTTTCACGTTCATATGTCAGATGGACCCTGCAGTTGACTAAATATGAGTCTGTGTTTTATTTTGAGCTGTCCCCTTGGGATATAACCATCACAGACACTACAGTTACCATCCAATTATCCTCTCACTTCCTCTCCCTTCTTTCACAAGGCTCTATTTTTACAGTATTTTTATGGGAGAAAAAGAATTTAAAAACTTAAAATTAAAAAAGAAAAAACACAATGCCATAGCACCTCTTTATTCTGTCCCCTGTAACTTTCTGTAGTCAGTACCAGATGTTAAAAAAGTTATTAAAAGCACCTTAGTAGAAAAGCAAGTAGTTTTCTAGAAAGGAAAGTAAGCCCAAGGCAAAAAACCTGGAGAGATGTCCTGAACTCTGATCTAGTGTTACTTTTGGGAAAAAAAAGTCACTGTAAACCCTAGTACATACTGCTTATTTTTTGAAAAAAATAAGCAATTTTACCATCTTTTGCTGAGAACAAAGTATAATGCAAATGGTGACAATCTTTTGTAAATCTCACAAGTATTATCCATGTTTGTGGTGCTTAATTTGGGACAGAATTAAGATGTTTGTAGGATTTTTGTTACATCTTACTTTATGGAAAAAGGAGCCTTGAATTTATTATATCAAACACTTGTTAGATTACTTCTACAGAAATGTACTTGCCTGTCAATCCAGCCAAATGGATAAAAATACAGTCAGCAAGGAAACAGATCCATAGAGACAGAAGAATGGCAGTTTTTCAGCTCAAAGTTCCATGAGCACAAACAGCATCACAGCAGAGCTGAACCTAGAAAGAAGAGGCTGTCCTGCTTGTCCCTGAGAGCACAAGCTTATCCTAACACACTATTTCTGAACACCTTTTAAAACCTGGCAGAACAAATGAAAGCAATAACTAACAAGACCTTTTGTAAGTCTAATTTCAGGTGGCAGTTTGCACTTTTATTATTTCTAAAGCAGCTCATAAGATGCTTTGCATCTGATCTACAACCTTTTGTTTATTTCCTGGTCAAGCTTTGATGGAATTTCTTATTTTCAGCTGTTTTGTACTAACAATTGTCCACAAAAATCATGTCAGACTCCTGCCTCAGTGATGTCAGAGGTAAATCTGCAATACCTTGCATTATTTATTCTTAATCTACTCCAGCTAGAAATCACTCTCAGAACCTCAGCCCCACTGAAATTCATTATACCAATTACATGATGGCAGCATTTGTCAGAGCTATTTATTCATTATTTCAGTGGAGAATTACTGAGTATATGATGATGCAGTTGTCTTACATGTTAGCAGCAAGAAATAAGTTAGTACTGATGAATTTACTATATTCTTTAGCTCATAAGAGTGCTTTTTCTGAGCATTTACACCTCTAAAAAGCCTCATAAGGGTTTAGGCAGTATATGTGTCTCATTGTGCATTGTCAATTACTGAATGTGGCTACATGCTTTTTCACATGTTGAAACAATGCAGGCATTTTTCTCATTGTGCTTGTGACCTAGTGGTAACTCTTTGTGTTCACAAGCATTAATCATCCATGATGCTGGATACCAATGGCCTATCTTCCCTGACATTCATCATGGTATAGGCTTCATTTGTGTCCTGTGGGGCACACTCACCCTTACTCTTGAGAACACCTTCTACAAGGTGAAAGGTGAATGAGACTTTGCACTGCTTTTAGGTTTCCCTTTAATGGTGATCCATTTGCTGTGTATATAAAGTGTCAAATATGGCAGTTTATATGGCAGCTGCCAAACTTCCAAGCTGACTAAGAGAAGAACAGATATGGGGAATTACATGACTTTAGGTAACACTTTACTGTAACACTGTTGAAATTGAGTATGTGTGGTAAATACATAGAACATGGTATAGTTCATCCAGCTGGCACACTGTTAGTCCAGTCAATACTTTCTGTGTGAGTGAATTCACCTCATTTTTTATATTTATTGGGTCAGGAGGGAGAGGGGTGGGGGTATTTTTTGGCCCTAATTACTGGTACAAAGAAATGAAGGCAAATATATTTGTATAGAATAATTCACTGTGGTTGACCTAGATTAAAGACTATCCTTAAATTTAAGGGGTGAATGAAATTAATTTAGCTTGTAGAGTGAGACAGTGAGAGACTGAATATCTTGTTTACATGTTTGGAATCTCGGAAGAGAACAATTCTCTTCCAGGCAGGGCACTGATGCTTACAGCCTCTGCAACGATAGCAGACTGAGACAGCATTTCAGACAAAGTCAAGACAAGTTCTTCTTTAAAGGTGAGACAAGAAATTATATAGATGACTACAGGTTACTTAGAGATGACTAGCATATCATGTTAATGTGATTATTGTATGAAATAATTGCACTTTATGTCAGCAGTTCTGGTGACATGGTCTTCATCAGTGAGATATTTCCCACTACCAAAAACCTGAAAGCATGTCAGACCAAACTTCTGTGTTAAATTGTAAAATCAGTGACATTGTATTAATCGACTTTTTTTCTTTTTTCTCTTTCTTCTCTCTGATCATAGAATTGGACAGCTTTGCGGTCTGGGTTGCAGAGTATGAGAGACCGTAAGGATTGGTGCCTGGAAGCCTTTGGTGTGTGTGTGAGGGGCAGGCGGGGCCGGGCCCTGGTGAGGCGAGGCCGTGCCCGCACAGCCCAGCCCTGGGCCCGTGTCCCAGCCCCGTGTCCCAGCCCCGTGTCCCTGTCCCGTGTCCCAGCCCCGTGTCCCAGCCCCGTGTCCCAGCCCCGTGTCCCAGCCCCGTGTCCCAGCCCCGTGTCCCAGCGCCGTGTCCCAGTCCCAGCCCCGTGTCCCAGCCCCGTGTCCCAGACCCAGCCCCGTGTCCCAGCCCCGCAGTGTCCGCAATCCCTGGCCCGCTGGAGCCTGTGCTCCACAGCCACCCCTTGAGCCCCAGCCTGGCCCTGCAGGGGCCAAATGACCTCAGACCCCACCTAGGGGAAGGGCCCAGCAAGGCCAAAGGGTGTTTAAACCAAACGGTATTTAAACCAAAGCCTGCGGCACGCACACATCCTGACACTACCTTGTCTTGGAAATTCTATCAGCTGAACGCCACTGGAACCAGAACCGGTAGTTACATTTGTTCTTTTCTACATCATTACTGTCTTTCTCCCTTAATCTTTGTGCTTGTTCTTCTAATTCTCTCTTCCTGGAGTTTTGAGTAACTTAAAATCAGATAGGCTTGGAGTTTACTAAATCGAATGCACTAAGTTAATCCTTTCTGAAATATTTTATGCTGATTGAATGCTGCTCTACACTTTTGCCAGTGTTCTCTGATTTTCTGAAGGTAGTCAATAAAGTTTTTTGTTGTTTGACCTCTTGAGAATATTTCTCCTTTACATCTAACTCAGGGTACAACCAAAAACCATAAGTCAAGAGTCTTGTCAAGCAAGAATTTGGAGCCTTAAAAAAAGAATTCATCAATTTGCAATCTGCATGCTGCAGTGTTGGTATAATTGTCACAGCGCTAAACCAAATGCAGTGTAGAGGCAAGCTGCAGGCAATCCAGGAGACTGCTGGAATGCATGGAAGATAACTTCCTGAGGCAGGTAATAGATCTACCACTGGGGATGAGGTGATACTGGACCTGATTATCCCCTGTGTAAGCAAACCAGCTGGGGACTTCAGGAAGCAGCCTGGGCTGCAGTGATCACGCATGCATAGGGTTTGCAAACCTGAGTAGTATAGACCGGGACCCTGAATTTTAGGAGGAGAAGTTAATCTATAGGGCCTTCTGGGAAACTGCCCTCTAGAATAGGAAAGCAGAACAGAGCTGGCAGATCTTTAAGGACACTTTTCATAGAGCACAACAGCTCTCAATTCTCATCTGTAGGATGACATCAAAAGATGTCAAGAGGCTGATATGGATAAATCAAGCACTGCTGGTCAGACAAGCATAAGAAGCAAATGCACAGTCAGTGTAAATAGAGACGGTAATCTGGGAGGAATATAGGGACACAATCAAATTGTTGAGATGGGGTGAGGAAGGTCAAAGCATGGCTGAAGATTAATTTGGCAAGATTAATAATAAAGGCTTCTGCAGGTATATCAGCCATGAAGATCAACCATACTGATGAACATAAATAGTAAATGGTAACTATGGATAGGGAGAAGACAGAACGACTGCCCCATCCCTGGAATTTTTCAAGGCCAGGTTGTAGAGGGCTCTGAGCAACCTGATCTAGTTAGTGTTATCCCTGTCCACAGGAGGCACTATGTGATCTTTAAGGTCCCTTCTAACCCTAACCATTTCACAATTTTATGATTCATTCTATTCTATAAAAATATGTGTAAATCTCTTAAAGATTTAGACATAGAAATTGATACTTATTATTATTAATTAATTTGATTTGCTCATTTTAGGTCTCAAATGACGAGAAAGATAAGAAATAAACTTCTTAGACTGAATGTACTGGACTACATTTACTGGACACTCCTTTTGCAGTGTTAGGAACAGCTTGTTGGTATTTTTACTCAACTCTTCTAAAAATAAAAACATAATATTGCTTTTAATAAGTTAGATGAGGGCTCATAGAAAGTGTTAGTTGGATCTTTTTTTTGCTAATGGACATCAGAGAATTCTTCAGTTAAGAACGTGTAAGGAGAATTAGGATGAAAGAAGTACAATTACTTGCAAATATCTGTCCCGAAAAGCTGGGTATCAGACTGGTAAGAGTCCTTATTTTGAGCTGGGTCAGCAAACGTTATTCATGCCAAACATTGTCCTCTATTTAATTTCAAAAAAGAACCTGAGGGTTTATTAATTGCCATTGGTATAGCTGACTTCAAAGTGTAGGTCCTCCGTGTTTCCACAGATGTTGTAAAACCACGGAAATCATTAATTCCCCCCCAGCCATTTTCTGCCAAGATTCTTATGTTTCTCTTGTGTTTGCCCAAGATTCTCAAAGTTTGGTAACATTAAACACCTGCATATTTCACTGGAGTGTCTTATCTGTCCCATACGAAAGGTCTTATCCAGTAGACATTCTTAGTATATTTTTGCCAGGTCAGACCTAGAGCAACTTAAAGACAACTAGAGCTCTGACCCAATGCTTAGGGTCTATTGGAGATCATGTTTCTAATATCTAGATCGTAAAAGGGTATTTGAGCACTGTTCTTGGGAGGTGATCTGGCCATCACACTCAAGAATACTTTTATACTGTCTTGTCCTGAGTCAGCTTCTTTGAAGTATAAATATGCAGCAGCAGAAAGAGATGTTTTCATACCATGTGTAGGATTTCTGTGTGAGAGGAAGAAGATAAGGATTCCAGATTCTTCTCCAAAAAGCACATAAAACCCAACCTGACTTAAAACAGTCAAGTCCAAAGCCCTCTTCTCCATTTTTTTTCCTATTTCATTCTTTCAGTGAATTCATATTCAAATTTACTTCTTTTCTTTATAGCCTTCATTAATTCTAAGTGATGAGTGAAGTTAATGGGAAGTTTTCTTCCCACCGAGGTGCAGGTTTAATGCATGCTTAAGAACACAGAGAAAGCCTGTCTCAAACTGAAAGCAAAGAGAATGCATAGGCTCCTTGAAAGGTAAGGGTTATAAAAATAAATTGCCAACATCTTCACTGTTTGTTTCTCAGGGGCTGAGCTGCCACTAGTACATTATGCATGTTGTTTTTTTAAAGACACTAATTATTTTACATGATGTTTATTAAGCCCTTTAAATCATTGCTATTCACCAGCTACCCAAATTCCTCGAGTGCAAGCAAAAGAAATAAAGGTCATTCATGGCTTTGACATGCTTTTGATGAATATGGTCTGTATAACATTTACCACAACTCAGAACAGAAGCTATTAGTTAAGTAAAGCTGGTTATTGTTCATTAGTACAAAGAGTGTGCAGTAAATACAATGAAAGATTGCTCGGTTTACTATATCTTTGTCATCCAAAGCAGCTCTATGAATAACTACAGGGATTTGTCTTTGAATGACTTATTTGCTTGCTGCCTAATAAATAACATGTAATTAGGTTAATATATTGTTTCCTAGTTATGCTAGCAACGTAGTGGAGGAAAATAAAAGGGTGATTTCAGATACAAAAGAATGGTAGATGATTTTAGCACCATCCCTTAAAATACTTGGACTCATTAGGTATGGCTTAAACTTCTGGGAGGTCTATGTGTGAAGGAAAAGCAGGAAGTAGGTTTAATGAGTTCCTTATTAATCAGGTCATGAGTTATTACACAGGTATTGCATAATAAAAGTGCAGCAACTATTCTGCATTGAATAAAACACCCATGGCGACCTGACCCTGGAAAATGAAAATATGCCATGCTAGTTTACAAGTATGGACATTTTACTCAATCTACCAACATTTTTTCTGGAACTTGTATTTCAGGATTAACAGTGAATAAGTGTCCATTTGCTTCAGCTGGCTCCACTAGAAAGAAGCGTTTGATGAAATGTCTTGAGAACACCTCATGGCACTCAGAAGAGTTGCTTGTTTTCCTTCAGTAGCATCTTAGTTCATGTTTGCTAAGCCTGTTTATAAAAGATGTCAAAGATTCAATCCTTGGTCTTAACCAGACTGAAAGTACTCACCTATGGAAGTCACCACCTCACACAAGCAGCCTCTTCCTCACCCATACTTCTGAGGCACCATGGCCTCTATTGTTGGCAGAGGCGAGAAGAGAGAATGTTATTGTCACAATCAGTGCAATTTGCCAAGGAGATTGATTTTCCACGATAAAAACGAAAAGGAATCAGATATATCAGGTGACTGGTAATGAACTGGATTTGTCCACACCAATGGTGGTTCCTATCGTCTGTGAAAGGATGTGTCCCGGGGACAAGGGCTGACTTTGTTGGAAATGATACAACTTTTAAAAATTTTTAATGTAACTTTAGTGAGGGGTTTGTTCTCCTTTGCCCTGGGGCAGAGGAGGTTTCTCTTTAAAAGGCTCTGTTCGTCTGGTAAAGCCTGATTAGCTACAGATTGAGAGTAGACAGAAGATACATGGGAGATAGACATTAATGAGCATAACTCCAAAAATCACTCCCTGGAGAGTTCAGAGACACCTGGTGTGGGAAAACATTGATAAGAGAACCAAAGAATGAGGACCAAATTAGCATTGAAAGTGAAGGGAATGATAACCAATGGGAGATTGAATACTAAGAATTGTGTAACTTAAGACCAATGTATGAAGATATCTTTGGGTTTTGTCTGTATAAGTATGTGAAAACATTGGTAAAGAATCTTGTGTGATGGAATGATTTTCACTGAACAACCCAGACACAACCCATGTGTGAATGAAATTATTTCTATTGCATATCCTGGCCAGAATAAAATAAGACCTTGATCCTCTTACTCTGAAAAGATATTGGAGCGTTTCTGTCTTTCCTGCATTTTGGTGACAACTTGATTGAAGGAGGCTTCATTGGTTGGTGTCAGCTCTCTTGCTGTCTGTGCTGGATCCAGCTGAGCTAGAGCTAACATTCTATATGGTAACCCCTAATGTGCTGTTCTTTATTTCCTTTTTTGGTAAAACTGTTGAAACACCAATGTTCGGTCTGTTGAAAAATATCTGAACACCTTCAAGGTCCTCTATTTTTTGACTCCTGTTCCCAAACTGAGCAGCCTTGGGAAAGTCAAGAAATTGAGAGAAGACACAGCCACAACAGCTGGTTGTATCTGGCCAAAGCAATATCTCATACCCTAATTTGTCATGTTCAGCAACAAAAGTTCAAGGGAGGGAGAAGACAAGGAAGACATCTGTTCTGGTGTTTGTCTTCCCAATTAGCTGTTCCCAATGTATGCCCAGGCTTTACTTTCCAGGAAGTGGCTGGACACCTGACTACCCATGGCAAGTAGTAAACAAATTCCTTTGTTTTTCTTGCATGTACAGCTTTTGCTTCATTGAACTGTATTTAACATGATCCATGAGCTCACTCACCTTCTTTTTATTTTGTCCTGATCCTGCAGATGTGCGAGTGCTCAGTTGTTTGCTAGAGTCAACCCACTACACTTTCCCTGTAAACTTGGGACAAGTAATATACATTTTTAGAAAATTAAAATTGTAGTTCCAACTACAGATCTAAGATTTCTCCATCTCCTTTTGTATCTTGCATGGTATGTGTTTTGCACCAACAACCTATTCTCAGCAATTTGAAAACCAACTTGTATTCCCTAAGAGTGAATACAGGCAACTGACTCAGCACACACTGCTTTGAACCTCTAGCCTTAAGGCTCTGGCAAATGCACTAAGGCAAGGAATTTTAGAGATGAGATTGTTCCTTTTGTCCATACCTCACCCCATTGGATTTACCAGCAACTACTATTCACTGTTTGGCCTGTATCACACGCTGTTCTCCCAGTCCTGTCCATTGCCAGAGGCACAAAGGAACAGATAGGGAAAAGTTATCAGTTCTCAGTTAGAAGTGAAATGGCAGGTCAGTTCTACTGTGGGTTTAGAACACGCAGGAATGCAAAACATGACTGTGGTGTGCAACACCTGATATGTTTTGAAATCTACAGTGTACCCAGTTTGAGAACAAGCTGATACTCACTCCTCAGCTGCATGCTTCCCAAATATTTTCAGTAATTTTTCATGGACTATTTAGTAAATCACTGATTTTAGTGCATGTTTAGCTTGTTTAATGGCATTATTTAATGTTGTCTGTTATTTTGGGTAAAATTTTTATAGATTTTTAATAGGGAACTGCATTAAACTTAGGATGTATACTGCTCAATCTTCAAGAGGTATGATTTAATTAAAACAAAAATATTAATTTATATTTTAGTTATAATTGATTTATTACTAATAAATAAATATATAATTTACTGGAACTTATCCTTTATTTATTGTCCCACTGCAAATTGACACTCTGCATGTTCATCTCCTGTCAGTAAAGCTTTCAGGCTTGTTGGCTTGTTTATTTAAATACTCTAGACAGTCATCTATTATAAATTTTACATTATGTCCTTTTAGATCAGCTGCCTGCATGAGCAAATTTGAAATATATGGGTGTGTACACAAACACATACTTGCCTCTCTGTTTAAGACAAAATTCTTTTAAAAGAAGAATCTGAAAATCTGACTTGTAAGGGCCTTTCATTACCCTCCATCTTCCTTTTATATTTTTGCACATGGTGAAAAGGACCAAGATGGTCCCTTTTCAGTGTTTAAGTATGCCCAGTTCAGGGAAGTAAGTGCTAGAGAACTGCTGAACCAGAATGAAGCAGAATAGGAGGGAAATATTTGCTTGAATGTTTTGCTAATCAGTTTAATGCAGTACTTACATTAGTGCCCGTGTTAATTCAGTATCTATTAGCTGCAATTCAACAAGGTGACCAAGTAAGGGCCTACTGTAACACTGCACAGCCCCCCTGCTTCATCACCAGTAGCTCCTAAACTTGAAGTTAAGCATATATTTAACTACTTTACTGAGATGCCTCTTTAGCGAATATGTTTTATTTAAGGTTATCTAAAGTTAATAATTTTCCAGGCCTTTACTCCAGTTCCCTTCATAGTCTGTTTCCCACTGCCCATGAAATAATTAATCAAGGGGGAAAAAATGTATCTTCTAATTAACACAGACAACATAAACAGAGTAGTGGCGTTCCTTAGTGCAATAAGACAGCTAATTGTTTCCTCTCCCTCCAGTGTGGGAGAGACAACTGCACACGCAGGGAGGAAAGCTTTCTCCACTGCACTGAAGGGGTTGTGCACCATTTATCAAGCTGACTGCTCTGTCATATCAGTGGAAGGACCCTGGAGAGCCCTGGCCATGAGATTGAAGGTTGGTACCAATTTACTGCAACACAAATGCATTGAACAGGAAAGAGAGAGCTTCTAATCTCTTCAATTTTCTTACATTACCCTGAAGGCTAGGGATTAAATGAAACAGTAGCTGGTGACAACTTTACAGGATCCTGAATGCATGACAGGAAAAGTACTAAAATAGCTCAATAGTTTTATTTTGCACATTATACACTTTATACATTTATACATTTTATACGTTAATCTTACCCCTGCATAAAGAAACAGGTTATGCCTCTTGGATATATGTCTGCTCAATAGAACAAAAGCTTACTGAATTCAGTATCTGTCTGGTTCAAATTTGTTAGCAACATTTATTAAAAATGTATTAAAAATATATAAACCCAAACAGAACATATCACAGGGTCTTGTAAGTTTCTTTTAGTTCATTGACTTTGGCAAACTTACATTACATTTTTGATCTTCAGCAGTGCCAGTCTCTGGAAAATCATAATATGTAATAATATCAGAATATGTAGCACCAGTCAGCTCTCATGCCCACTTCATCCAAAGTCCTTACACCAGTCTCTCCCGAAAAATGTAAGAGACCAATCCACACATTGTGCCAATGGGAGGAAACCAAGATCTTGTCCGAACATTTTGAATAAAGAATGCTTTAAGCACTAAACATCCAGCCTTATTTCCTAATTAGTAATTTCTTATTTTGCATTAACTGTTGCAATGCTGAGTATTTATAGCTATATAAATGTCCATCTCCATCATTAAATTTTGCTTGGTTTTGATGCTGCTAAATGCAGCATGGAATCCTCCTCTCTGAGCCTGCTGTGTTAATTCACAAAAATATGAAAAGAAGGCATTTATGTGGCATCATCATCCTCTGCACAGATTTAACTCTTGCTCAAAACACATAACATCTTCCTTTACAAAGCTATGGACAGAAACAGATGCATTTCAAATGCTGCTAGCATGATATAAATAATAATAGTACTACATGGTTATATATAAATGGGAACAATCTTAAGGCATCCCTATACCTTCAATTTAATGGATTGCTATAGGCCATCATTTCCCATTTCCTAGTAGGCTGGAGGAGTGGGGAGTCGCACAATAAAAGGACATACAACAATTATTATAGCATTACCATTTGCAATCCTAGAGCTAAAGGTCAGTGTGGTTTGCTACTGTAATATTTCCAGGGATTTATAACTTGCCCACATAAATTTTTTTTTTCAGGTTAATATTTTCTACATTGAGTGTTAATCTGGATATGATTTTTTTTTCAGGATAAAAAAAGGAAGAAAATGTATCACTATAGGTATGAATACTGTTCCAGTCCTAGGTTGGTTTAAATTTATACTCTCTTGTAAACATACCCATTTTAGACTTCAGAACTCTGCTTTAGAAAGTGAGATCTAACATAAAATAAGTCAACGTGATTTCAGAGTTTGAAAATAAAACAAAAAGTAATAATATTGAAATTATCACTATCAAGTTTTATCATGTCCTAGGCCTTTTTTTGTCCACACATGTATGTCATGTATAGATTTTATTAGTCACAAAATGGCACATCTTAAACAGGTAATTTCTCTTTCAACACTTGAAAAATAATTTTATCTGGACTATAAGAAGTAGTGATTTATTATCACAGGGAGTACATAACAGTTCTGCAAGGTAAGTACCATTTTCTTCCCAAGAGAGCTGCTAAGCATCTGGACCTCTGAGTAGTAAAGTATTTGAGTGTGTGTTTTCCTATAGAGCCGCCCTGCAACTGGGACACGGGCTGATGGTCACTGTTAGTCATTGCCCTGCACTGCAAGGGCTACTGCTGTCACCTGGAAAGGTCGGTAGGGAAACTGCTGCTGCCCCAGGCCTGTGGTCTCCCCTCACCTTTACTTCCACCTTTTGTGATGACTTCCAAAAGTCTCGCTCCCTCCCCGTGTCCCACCCAAGCGACCAGCCTTCCCCTTTCCACACAGACATCCTGTTCCAGGTGCAATTGCAGCCCCTTCAGCTGTCTTAGCAGCTTCTTGGCATTCTCACAGCAAATCAGTTTGAATGTTACAGGTTTAAAATAGTCTTCTTTGAAACCAGCTTCTTGTGGTACTGTTCGTTGCTAAGCCATGTTCCTTCATTAAAAAATTAATCAGGCAGATTCAGTAGCCTTCATCCTCCCACTTCACACAGTTTTAAGCTTATCTTTTTTGTCATGTACTCTATCTAAAAGAGATTCACCTACACCACATCTTTTCTAGCCTTTTCCCAACTTTAGTTTTTGTCCCTCCTTCTTTTTCAAGAGAAATTCACTCTTAAAGTGGTAAACCCTCTCCTCACCAGATCATGTGGCTTTGAAGAAAGAACTGGTGTGAGGGGCTTCATGCTTTGAATGCCTGGGAGGGAGATACCTCTGTTTCCCACTCTGTTCCCATCCTGAATTGTTTTGTTCCTTGTACAGGACAGGTCATTTATAGACCCTTGGAGACTTGGATCTGTGAAGGTCTCGTTTTCCTTGTCTTTCTTTTCCTCCATTATTGTAATCCTATTTTTTTTTTCTTCCTTGCATCTTGACCTTTGCTGGCTTTGGTTTTTTGGATGTTAACTTACCCAGCACAGCACCATTCTCCAGTGTCTGTTATACAGGATCTAGTCAACCTCATGCTCCTCTGCATAGCTGGGGATAGACCTTCAGAAAGCATTTAAACCTTTTCCTGTCACTTGAAATCATGATCTAGTTTATGTTTGTTCTTGTTTTCTCCCACCTCTGTGAATTACTCCTTTTTGTGGGGTTTTTGGAATTTTTTAAAATTTTATTTCATCAAATTATGTCATAAAGTATTTTCAAAGGAGAAAATATATAATTTCCATCCAAACACGGTCTCGTGACAACACGAGTTTATCAAATGTTTACACTTTTCTCAGCAACTCAGAATCTTCCCTTATTCTAAAATATGCCTGAGACTTTAAGAAGGAGGTTTAAATACTACTGATTCTAGTTTTAAATCAAAAGGAAATAGATGACAGCAATTCACTAAATTCATTTACAGTAAGATTGTGTCCCACTCTAGTGGAATTTTTCAGCTCTCTCTCATTGTGTAAAAGCATTCCTATTTTAAACTTTCAGTCAATGTGAGCCCAAAAGAAACAGTGCTTCCCTTTGTCCCACTGTAAATTGTAAAACTCTGCAATGCAGAATTATGACGATGAATCTAAAAACTGCTTTTCTTACATTGACTAAATTATTTCTTCTTTGTGAGGAGACTTCTTCTTTGCAAAAGCATGTTGAATCCCTTGTCTAGGCATTTCTTCTCTCCTTAAAAGGTAAATGGCCTTGTGGTGGGTTTTTTTTCATTTTCCCATCAGAAGGATTTTGGCTTTGAGTGTTTTCTATTAATCATTACGCACATTGTAAGATCTAATCCTAAGAAGCTTCCAAAAATGTCAGAATCTTTTAAAATGCTATCTTTTTGACAACAAATGCTAAAAGAATCTATTTTAATGTGAGTGCAGTTCCTGATATCTGCAGCTGTAATGCCTTTTCAGGTAAGAAATATCATGACATTTGATCTACTGTCATGGCGGCATATGTGCAGTCTAACTCAGGATGGGTGAGAGAGATGATAAAATGCTTCTTTTATTAGGAAGGATAGAATTAAATTGCTTTCTACAGAATATGAAATCATGATATATTAAGTAATTAGCCAATCAGTTTTTATGTTTTGGGGTGTTGAATGTTTGGGTACTGCTCTTAAGAAGTGATGAAACTAAGGTCTAATCCTGCAGAAGCTAGATTCCACTTTTGGTGGTGGTTGGTTTTTTTTTGTTGTGTTGTTTTGTTTTGTTTTTGGTTTTGTTTTGGTTTTTTGGGGGGGGTTGTTTCTGTCTTTGTTTTTTTTTTCCCTGGGGTACCTTTAATTACAATGTCAGCAGGATATCCTTCTTACTATTTCAGGAGGATATGCATCTTACTGTCACGAAGCAGCAACTGAAGGCAGGGTATTTCACAAATGTTTTAGAAAAACCAGAACTGTCTCTTTGCTAAAGAATGTTGTCTTGTTACTTGTATCTTCAGTTGGGAAAAGAGTTTAGATGTTTCAGTCTTGGTGTGTACTTTCACATGAACAGGTTTGGTGTGTGTTACTGTATGCTGAATGAGGTGACAGCAAGTGGAACTGCATCACACATCCATGAAAATTTCTTGACTCATTTAGTAGATCCTTTCTGTGCAGCCTGACATTTTCAGATTTAACACACCATCGATCTGACTAATTAGGTTGGGCCGAGGGCTGAGCTGAGGGCCGCAAGAGGTTTCCCATGCCTCAGTCTCTGTACCTCACTGCACTGTGCCAGGGAAGCAGAGCCAATGGGTCATGCACCCAGCTAGAGGTCACACAAATGTGCCTGTTTCCCTTGCCATGGCGCAGCACAGAGCTGTGACACCAAACTGCTGCAGCCCTTTTATGTCACCAGCCCAGTCCCACATCCACCAGGATGTGGAATTCTCTGCTGGAATAAGGGTGGTACTTCACCATGGGAAGAGGGTAGGCTCATAGGATGGGGGCAGGATGTGTCACCACTGCATCCAGTTGCTTACTGATACTGCTGGTGGCCGTCTCCTCTCCTTGTCCTAATCAGCCTCAAACTCCAGAGAATCCAGTGGGCACTTGTCATTCAATTAGGAGACTCGGCTTTCTGGCAACTTTTTCTAGCCCCTTATAACACTGTGAAAAGCAGTCTTCAGAGACTGAGACTTGGAGGCAGAAGGCAGGTAGATGCATCAGGGAAAACACCTGAACGAGAAATGGCAACTGCACATAGCATAGGCTTGGGCAGCAAGCTGCTGGAGGGAATGTGAGAAACTGCACTTTCGTCTGAAAGGGTAGAGCTGATGGACCTTAGTAGGTGTGATAAGGTGGCTTAAAAACACATAGAGCTTTTACCTCCAGCAATGATTTTAAATATTTCTGCTGTGATTTATCTCTTCTATAACATATTGGCAACAAGAACTGCACTCGAAAGCAGGGCACTAAATAGCTACTAAATTAGTAGCCACATATGTTGTGGTTTGCAGAAGAAAGTCTTTTGTTTATTCAAATTAACCTTTAAGTACACAATTTCACAAAATAAAAGCCAACAGCTTTGGCAGGATCAGAAGGAGAGAAGGGGACTTTTATGTACTAAGAAACCAGCCCTATTTCTTATTCTGAGGCTTGATAATTTTAAAAAATGTGACAGCTAAAACCCACTGGCACATGCTGCAAAGAAGGATGTGATAAAATAATGCTACTCATCTTCAAGGCTGTCAGTTCAGCAATCAGTACTTCTATTCATCTCCGCGGCCTGCTAACTCAGTGCTACCATGCGATAGATAAACCCTAATCCAAGTGACAGCGTTCAAATCAGAACTGATTTGATTGTTCACATATGATACCACAAGACACCAGAAGCCTAAAGAGTTTATAAAAATGCCTGAATGTCTCTTGTGGCACACTTCGCCTCAGAATATCTTGCAGTGTAGGATACACCAGCTCTTAAACCAGGGGTAATTTGTAGGTCATGAAAATGCTTTGGTGGCACAGTCAGTTCTTATCACAATCTAACTCTAGCAAGAGAAGGGAAAGCTCAAAAATAAAATGTGGTTCAGACTTTGTGAAACCCACCTATTCTGCTTTCAAGTCTCCCTTGCAAGAAGTGAAATCCTTCTCTTTCTCTGCAGAGACCAGACTCACTCTTGAAGAGATCAAACATGAATACATTTGTTTCCATGCATAAAGCAGAGTACATGGGAGAGTGGTTTTATGGCACACATGTCAGTATCTCGAAAGTCATCCTTGCCTCTCAGGATGCAACAGAGCTCCTTTCAACAATAGCTGCAACAGAGCTGCTATTGAAACCTGAGGCAGTAATTGGGATTTTGCAGGCGTTTGGTGAGAGCATTACATTTAGGTTCTGGAACATAATTCTGAACAAAGAACTGATGAAACTGGTACTTTGTGGGGAATTCAAAGTTTAGTGTGCCTTTATTTTCATACTTTTCAGTAGTGTATCCTGAAGTTTTAGAGTAACACTTAGGAGAATAATTGTTCAAGTAGTTCAGGAAGACAATGTTGATGAAGTAATTGAAAGCAGAATGTGACCTGTAGCTGTTCAAGATCAAGAACAAAAACTGAACGACTTTTCAAGGAAATTGTCAAAGTGCCTGAATACAGAGGGAAATTATGGGACTTCAAGAGACAATGGGTTTTCCTCTTGTGTCTGGGTCATTTCACAAAACAAAGGGTAAAGTTCTCTTTGTAGTCTTATGTTGAGGAGAACAGATGTCTCCATTTAACAAGGTACTTAAGCCTGTGTCTAGTTTCAATCTTAGGAAAAATTCTTCACTACTGTGCTTTAAATACTCAGCTGAACTAGGATCGTGAAGCAAAATTGGTCTGCAACCAGATTTTGCATCAACTGTATGCACATATATATTTACACATCTATGTATCTATGTATGTATCTATCTGTTATTTATTTGTTTGTTTATTTGTTTGTTTATTAGCAAGACTGTGTGGTTCTTATGTTTTTCAAAGGATATGAGTGTGAGAGAGGTTTTTCTCACACATGTTTTATATAATGTGGATCTCATAGTACTACTATATAATTTCTATTTATTCTTTTAGTATTGAATAAAATATGTAAATATCTTCCTTTTTCACAAGTTTTTTCCTCTAAGATTTAGAGGTACATTGAATAATATTTTTCTAATGTTATCCTCAAGAGAAATGCAATTTGAACTTGTCTGAATATACTATGCTTCTTTTCTTGATATTCTGCTTGTTTCTATCTTTGGTTCTGCTTTCATTAGTTGCTGTGGGATAAATGTTAATAGACAAACAGAGAGAAGTCCTGTACTGAAATATTATTAAGTTGTCTTGAGAGAGGAAAAAAATTTCCATGTACAGTGTACAAAAACATACAGATAGCCTACGTATGTGCTTAGTGATGCCAGAGGAATTTCAGCACTTGTTAAATTTCCCAACACACTTCTGTGAGCTTTAGGTATTAAAAAGTCTTTAAAACCTTACCTCTTGATTTTATTATAGGTGGGGGGGATTTTTCAGTACTTTAGGCTGCTCTTATAACTATTGCTCTTTATACTACATGTAGGCTCAAATTGGGAATTTGCATTGCACTCAAAAATGCACATCTCATTTGGCAAGTTTGCTTGTGCTGGTGTCACCCTCATCACATCCAAGCTGTATTGGATAGCTGTGGTCTCTGTCAAGACAGAGTAGGTTGTCTCAAACAGGTCACAGTTCTCTTGCTCTCTCTGTGTGAGAAGTTTTCTGACTATGTACAGCATGAATCACCCTGCCCCAGGTTTTGATGTGCTTGCTCCTGAGTCACTCATGCACCAGTATTTAACTGCTGAGACTCTCCACACTCGGCAAGCACATAATGTAGTCAGTCCTGGGGACTGAAATGCAGGCAGTCTTCAAATCTATGCAAAAACTGACCCTGCCTCTACTGAATGGTTGCTGCTCAGTACCCACTGAGTGGTTGGTCCCACTGTACAGGTACACTTGACAAGCCAAAAATATTTGACCTTGGCCTGGCATCCCTGAGTATATAACACCTGCTATGGTGAGTGTTTGCTTTATTGCTAGTGAAGGGATCAAATACTGTTCCCAGGGCCACGATTTTATGATTTTAAAGTCTGTTAGAGTGAGAAAACAAAAATGAATTGCACCTCTTTGTTAATGGTTATTTTGATGAAAACCCCACATTTTTGCATTTCTAGTTGAGGTTAAAAATTAGCATTAGAGTTTGTATAGTTTTTCTTTTTTGTTTTGTTGGATGGTAAGAAAGCTGTAACCTTGCTGAGAGGGTAACAAATTCAGATACGGACAACCAGTACTTGACAGGTTCTATCAGAAAACCAAACAAGGGAAGAGTACGTATGCCCGCTACCAGCTGTCACAGTATTGAACAATGAATGTTTGATGAAGCTGACCTGCAAATACACACATCCCTCTGAAAGTGAGCTTTAAGTACTCTCTGACAAAATTAAAAAGAAGAGGCCTTTGTTGATAATGTATATCAATATACAGGAAAATATTTATTTAGATCTCCCTTTCTAGAAGTACATCAGTAAAATTTGAAGCATAATTCCATTTTTGCTAAATGAGATCTGATGGAGAATTCAAATCATGGTCAAATCCCAGCTAAGGCTGATGGAGCGCTGTCCTTTTACAGCAGAGATTAACTGGGACCGTGCTGTTTATACTTTGAAAAGCTCTAATATCCTCAGAGAAAATCACAATGAATCTTGCAAATAGTACCATCAAGTGATGTCCTGAAGATGTTTGTTTACTGTAATAGCCGTGAATTTTTGCTACAAGCAAAAAACAAAACAAGACTGAACAAAAACCAAAACCAA
>VWYP01034601.1:61021-92874 GCA_013400435.1 Pycnonotus jocosus | reverse complement strand
AAATAATGAAACACAACTATAAGAACAAAACATACTATGTGGTAAGAATACACTTTCTCTCTACATAGTGAAATGCAAAATAACAATAAGAAATGAGAGTTTTCAAATAGATTTCATAATCTATGGAACTTTTGAAAACTCCTTCTGTGGCATCTATCATTTTTCAGGTCAAAATTTGTTTACAATGGGACTGAAAATCTAAAATTTGACAAGAAAAGATATAGCTTAAAAGAGCAAAATGCTTTTTCAATATTGAAATATTGCTGTCTTAGCAATTATAAAAATGAGGCAGATAATTGAGGTTTTATTAATTTTTTTCTAGATTTTAAAATTATTTTTCCTTCTTTCTTTGCTCTGGAAACACAGATAACAGATGCAGTCTTTGTCTGTAGACAATACTTATGTGAGTTAGGGCTACTTTTCTAAAATTTGTCATTTTTACATGACTATCCCTTTATATCTCTTTATCCCTCCCTTTTCCTAAATGTTTTACTATCCAAATCACCTTGATCCCTTCCTTTGCATATTTCTCTTTTCCCTCTGTATATCGTTTCATCCTACAATGCTCATAAAGCAAAGTATCCTCAGAAACATTTTGCTTTATTAAAATTACATACTTAAAAGTAGGAGGAAGATTTGAGATTTTACAGTAAATTGCTACCTTTTGGGGCTCTTTTAGAATAATAATTGAGATTGTTCTCTATGGAAACTCTCTTTGCTTTGAAAATGTAGTTTTAGAATACAAATGTTCATTAGGTGCACTATGTAAGTATTTATATGTCCTCAGTGTAAACTGCTTACATGCTAGGTTATAAAGTTATGCATATGTAGCAGTGGCTGCAACAATGATGCTGAAATCATCCTTCATTTTCCTTTCCTAGATTAAAGCAGATAAATGTTTCTTTTTGATGCTTGGGGTATAATTGTGGAAGTTATAACAACAGGCAAAGGGATAAAATATTAATGAGACAAATACTCAATAATCCTACTCGGACTTATTTCTCTCACTTTGGGTATCCATAGAGGATTTTTATGTTATTTTGATGTTCTGTGTTGGGGAAAATTCTGACTGCAATGAGAATATTTTCAAAAACACTGGGTATACTACTCAAAAAAGCCCTAATAGGAAAGTACACTCTGGTTTTTTTTCTGGGTGGGAAATCAAAACATCCCATTAAATTGGATTCTGGATTGATTTTCAAGGAAAGTGAGAGTGTAGTGTTTGAAACCTGGAAGTATTGAGAACTTCAACAAAAAAGCCAGAATCGCAGACCTAAAACAAATGCAAAGTTTTGTCAGGAGCATGGAATATTTCACAAAGAGTATTATTTGCTGGAACAGAATTTCTGTTATATCTCTCTATAACTTGATTTAGTTCATTGAATTAAGACATCAATATTTAAAATATAAAATATAATATGTTCTCAAATAGTTTAAGGTTCCCAGTCATAAAGAGTCATTGTCTAAAAGTAAGGTTTTGGTCCAACACAAATAGTCCATTCTAGAAAAGGCCATGCCAGCCTGAAGATTTCTGTGAGAAAAGGTGCTCAGTACGTGTAGAGTGACTGAGGCTCACTCTCTAAATAAACAGATGGGGGATTTGAACTATTCTGCTGTAAGTGTATCTTATCAAGTTGGGATTTCAGCATCTTTATTAACAATTTTGTAGTTTAAGCTCTTCTTTTCCTCAGACTGCATTACAGATTTCCAAAAAGGAAACATTCCATTTTGAGTAGAAGAAAAAACATTCATTGAACCAAACCAAGCATTGCTTTTCTTCCAAAAACCTTTCTCTCTCTCAGAAGCTTTTGTTTTGCAGTTTTTATGACATTCAAAACTCAGTATCTTTTTTTTTCTTTTCTGACTGAGGAATTATCATTTGCGGCCTTTATTTGTAATTTAACTATTCTAAATGTTTCATGTGAACATTTAAATAAGGATCTACCAAAAATTTTCTGTATGACTATTACCTCAATTCAGGGAAATGATAACAAATGGAGCAAGAAGACATTACATTGGGTGCACTAAATATATATTAGATAATAAGTAGACCTATAAATCTTTAATGACTTATAGTAATATTATACTCTTCCAATAAGGTAAGAAAGAGCTAAGTCAGTTCCGCTAAAAGAATCACACAGGTCATGAAAATTGAAGCCTGAAGTCTAAAGGCTTTTTGCAAATACTGATGAAGATAAATGAGTACTTGCTCAGCTGTTGGGATATGCCAGTTTTATTCACAAACCAGGGAGAAAAACAGCAGCAAAATTATTATATGTGCCACAGAGGAATGATGAGCTGACCATAACTATTCAAACAGACTTCAAGTAAGGTCTGTTGTCCTTTTTTTTGTCCAAAGGTCCCAACACATCCAGAAAAACACTAATTAAGAGGAAGGACATAAGGACAAAAGAGAAACTTCATTCTCTTATTGCATCAGCCCATGCAATGCTAGTGTTTGTTCCTGGTTCACGTTGACATGGCAAAAGGGTGCAGTAGAACTAGCAGGAATTAGAAAGAAACCTGTGAGAAATATCAATTATAGGAAATGGCTTCTGCTTTAAGACTGACAGAATTGGCTGTAATCATTCAGCTTTGAAAACTGAGAACTGAAGACATAAGAAAGGCACCTGCTTTTTCCTAGGCATTATAGAAATCAACTGTGGTCAATTTTTCACCTTTACTGGGAGGCCAAGGCACTTTTACCTCATAGCCTGGAAAGAAAAGAACATTGATTGTGCAAGGAAAAGCAAACTTCTGTTAAACTGAACTTTACAAAGTGGAAGATAACTTATTCTAAACTAAATCTGAAGTCATCTTAAGATCACATAACTTTTACCTGAAGTCAGAGTACCCAAGAGGTACTAAATGTAACCCTGTATATTTCAATATGAACCTTGGTATTTCAATACCAAATATAATGGTATTTGGAACCTAATCATAATAAAACAGAAAAAAGAAAGAAAAGCAGAACTTTTTCCTATATATGGCAACACTAAACCCCACATTGCTTCATTGAAAAAGAGATGTCTTTTCTAAATTCCATGATTTTATGGAGTCTTTCCATTTAGAATCCACTTCTCTTTTGTTTTATATCATGATATTTCACTATATTGAACTTGTCATTAAAATGGGATATGGAATGGAAAAAGCGCTCTAAAAATGTATTACTAAGTTTTGAGAAGTTGGAGGATTTCTAAGATGGCATTTTCAGACCACATTAAATGGAGCAGGCTGGAAAATACTCCTGAGGGTATTACCATTATCAGCCACTGACATGAAATAGTCCTGAAATAGTTATTTTTCCCTTTAGATTTTCAATCAGTGACCTAAGATTTTATTTCCAAAGGGAAACAAACAGCCTTCTAAGGAAATTGCTGAAAACAACTAATATTCAGCATTTTCTGACAGACTTCAAGCAATACAGAATATTCTGAATGTAATCTTAGTCTTCAAAATATAAAAAGCTCTATTTTGCTATTAAAAATTTAAGGCTGTCTATAACCTATATGTCTGTAGTAATCCTCACTTAGCATCTCTGAAACAGCTACTTTTTCAGCAATTTTAGTAAGGAAAAAAACCCCAATATTTGTGTAATTCAAATGGAAAAGAAAATGTCCAGAGGCAAAAAAGTGTCAAAAGTTGACCTGATCAAAATATATAGGCTAAGAGTAGACCTAGAAAACAGCACTCAGCATGTAAGATAGGTGAGTTTTCTCTGAATTTCAGATTAACTGTAAGTTTTCAGATTTTAGACAATATTGTGGTCCACACTTAATGGCAGCTATGCTGGAACTAAGTTCAACTTTTTTCCTCTGTTTCTAATGCTCTAAAAATTACCTTTCATAGCTTTTCCTATATTGAAATCACAGTGTTATGAAACAGACAAAAAGAAAAATCGGGAAAAAAATAAGTGGTTTAGGAGAGTGTATTCCAAATTTTGACTTATTCTCATTGCATTATTCACTGATGAGGAATAGATAAAAAGAGAAAGGTATGGGATTTTCATTTTTTTTTCCTTTTTTTTTTTTATGGAGCTTACAGACATTGGTAAAAAAGGGTCTTTATTTAAAAATGTCACTTTGAGAAACACTTTTGAAAAGAACTAGAAAACATTACTGGTCAAATATTACATACTTTCTATCCATTTACTCTTCTAAATGGGAAAAGAAAGATTGTTTAAACTAGCAGTTATACTGTCTGAAGTTATATATTTATTATGGATCTCATATATTTTTATTTCATAGACATTTATAGTTATACACATATCTATTATTATATAATAGAGGTATATATTTATTAAATATAAACACATATGTATATTTATGTCTAACTCTTGGTCTGTATATAAATGCATATGCCCTTAATACCTAGAAGCTTTCTGCTGCTTTTCTATGAGATTTGGAAAATATCCCCACCTATCTTCCACTTCTATAAAGAAAGGAATTATGGAAACATAGGACGGGTTTAGGTCTCATCAAAGTTCTGTGTTTGAGAATAAATACATCAGCAGACCTTAAGAGATATGAAGCTTGATGTCTACACTAGAGCTTCTTCATTCCCTCATAAGTGTTCTTATGAATACCATTTTTAATGATTCTTGCTCTAGGCAAGTAATTCCCTCTCCTACTAGTATGCTAATATATAAAACATTGGTGTGTTTCCAGCACTGTTTTAGTCACAGGTACAAAACTCATGATTATATGGATTGACTCCATCCAAGCCTGCTCCAGTGCAGACATGAAAGCCTTGCCACTGCATAGTTAATGTTTGAATAGCTACAATCTGAATATTCCAAAAGGTAACTCAGTAGTGAAAAGTTTATCTTTTTACCTTTGTTTCTGAGCATGTGGGGTTCATTCTGTAGGTTCAATTAAATCAGACCACCAGTTACTTACTAATCTAGTCACCCAAGTTGTGTTAGTTATCGTTAAGAAATTAATCAGTTTAAATAAGTTTGTTTGATCTTCTAATACATTGGAACTTTCAGTTGATATTCTAGTCCTCCTCAGAATGCACTAGTAATCAGAAATCATGAGCGTGGTGTGATCAGTAGGTAACAAAGGTCACAGAACGAAGGTCACTCACATACTTATGTAGATGGTAAAAATAGAGAAATGTCCTGACCTTAAAAAAAAAACCCAACCAACTCCATCTATGCTATCTCACTATTTCTTAAAGCTATTACTCCAAAACCAGACAACTTTTCTGAAGCATGCTGTGCAGCTAATAAAACAATTTTATAGAACTTTCTCACTTTATGGTTTTGATCTCAACCTTTGCTGATGAAAGTTGTTTCTTTCCCTAGACTACAAACACACACAAAAAAATCCCCAAAAACATAACAGCAAAACCCCCTTCTCCTGGTAGAATCTCCATACATAAACTAGAACATACACATGCTTTAAGGCTGTGCTGGATTTTCGTTTCAGCTTATCTGTTCAGGAGAGAAATGTGTCATTCATTATCTCTTGTGAGAAAAAGCCTAAAGGTGTTATACACTTTCACATAATATGCAAAAGCTCTTGGAATCATCAGGAATTAAGTCTTCAATACTAGATAACTTTCCTTTCTTTTGCCCTTATTTTACAGAACAAAAAAGAAAAAAAGTTTTGACCTTGAAATTCCCACTTTCAAAAGCATTTATAAATTCTATGTAAAAATTGCACTAAATCCTGGAAAATTGCATTCTATGTTCATGTCATATAATAGTCTAAAGGTGTTTATGTACAAAATTTCACCAATATAACCTGCAGTCAATATAAAATATCTTTGTCCCTCAGCCATTCACTAATTTATCTTTGGAGATACCTAGTTTTCTCATACAAGAAAGATAAGAACTTTCTGGAGGGAACCTGACAAAGACACACAAAGATGAGAGATTGGAGCATTTGTCATATGAGGAAGGGCTAAGAGAGCTGTCACACTTTAGCCTGGAAAAGAGGAGGGGTCTTATCAGTGTATACAAACATCTGCTTTTGAGGGAAAGAAGATGAGACAGACTCTCCTCTTGCTGGTGTGCAGTAGCAGGACAAGAGGCAATGGGCACAAAATGAAATACTGGAAATTACATCTAAACATAAGACAACAGTTATCCTTCAAGGATGGTGAGAGACAGGCATGAGCTTCCCAGAGAAGTGGTGGGGATACTGGGAGATATACAAAACCCAAGTGAACACAAAATTGAGCAATCTGCTCAAGTTGCCCCTACTCGAGCAGGGAAGCTGGTCCAGATGACCCCAAGAGGTCCTTTCCAACCTCAACCATTCTGTAACTCTACTGTTTTTTCACTTCTTCCTCCAATGCTTTTCCTTTTATCTTCCAATACTTGATATTATCTCAATCTTTGATTTTCTTCAGGCTGCAGCTAAATCTCACAGGAAAAAGAATGACACTATGCTACAGGGAACTTTCTGATCTATAAACACTTTTTAAGAAACACTTTGACATGAATTTCACTGCTTTCTTTCAAGTTACTTTTCATAATAGATTGAACCATGTCTTATAATTAGGTTCAGAAATGAGGCAGCCTAGAATGAAAGTCTGAAAGGACTTGATGCCAGAGGTTGCTGCTCTATAAAGCAATACAAGTAATCTTTCTTTCCTCTTCACTCTCTCTGGTCTTTCCTGAAGCTGATAAATTATAGTTTTTGAAGCCAGTGTCACTGTTGATCTGAGAACCTACCACCTCTCAGAAAAATGAATTTTCCAGCATCCCAAAAGTACAAAGTCTGCAATTGCTTCATTTCAGTTCTTGTTCACATGCTGGAGGCATGGCAAGAGCTACCCCCACTTAATGGGAGAATGCATCTTCCATGGAACTGTGAAGAAAGCATTGCTGTAAAGTGAACAGTTCCATTACTTTGCAGCAGAGCAAATGTCTTTTTTGCCATCACACAGAGCAATAACAATTTGCATTCATCCTGTGCCACTTACATAGAACCTGAAGATACTGATAACTGGAAAATCCATAGAGATGAACTTGCAAAAATTAACCAGGACGCACTTAATTTTTAGGAACACCAGCTGGAACAACTCTTAAACCTGTTCTGATTGATAAATTTAAGTCAAATATTCTAAATTTTCCTGATATTTGGAGGAGTTTTTACTGGCCATTTTAGGATGATTTCATCATGTTTGGTACTTAGAAGCGCAAAGGGGCACTAGACAGCAAGATCTACACCTAAATAAGACCATGTATTTTAAATAAGTATTAGATAAAATATGTGCATTTTTTATTCTTGCTGATAATCAGAACTCGGTTTAACTTGGCTGGCTATGTAGCAGATCATTCATTCCAACCCCCTCCACATCGATTCCTCTACCCATCTGTCCTGGGTTGTAGTATAGACTTGCACAATGTATTCTATCACCACCTCCATGAACTGTTGAATCCAAATGTTGGAGCAGTATCTCTCCGGGTCCCCTCTTCCTGGGCCATTCTCTGTTAATGGCTTCTCTAGCACCGCCCCTCCCTCTTGTCGATGTGCTGTTAACGACTCATAGATAACACCCTCCAAGAGTTATCACACTCTCCAGGACTCCTCCTCATGACTCATTCCATTGTAAAATGCTCCGCCCAGGGGGAAGAACCAAGCATTCACAACTAGATATAATCTAGGGATTTGAGACATTGGCATTAGCATTTGCCCACTGGATTTTCCCAGAGGACTAAAGCTACTGGACCTTTTCTACGGAATCACTGCATCAGGAAGACCACCTCATCTGGAACTGCTTCCATCACCCTGCTTAGGTTGTATTCTGACTTTGTCAGTGGTCTTTTGTATTACTGCATTTTATTTTTATTTTATTTTACTTTCTTTTTTTCTTCTCATTAAACTGTATTTCTGACTCAGAGCCTCTCACGTGCTTTGCTTTCAAACCTCAACACCATCTAAATCAAGGGACTCAGAAGATTTCTTAATCAACATGTTGAGATGCTCATACAGTTTTTCCTGAGCAAGCAGCAGAATTACCAATTAGTGGTGACAGATATTTTGAAAACATGCTCACATGGAGTAGCATTTGCTCTGACTGCATGTTTCTTACTACTATCTTAGGAAAAGAAATCTCATTCTGCTGTTGTAGTACACTATTATTCAGTGCAAATTTTCATGAAATATATAGCCTAAATACAGAACTTTTCTTCAGAAAAGCACAGCCTAAGAATATTGATGAAGTAAAGGAAAATTTAAAATTATTTTATTTCTTGATCTGAGCTACAGTGACAGTACTATCCTTGAATCTTTGGATCCAAGCAACTATATTGTGTTAGGGGTCTCAGTTTGTAGTGTAGAAACATAGTTTGTATTTCATTCAATGAGATTGACCGTATTTATATGTTGTTATATGTTTATAATGTGCAGCAGCAACTTCATTTTAGTTACTACAACAACTCCTCTCTTGATCTATTAAAAATTAAGATTTTAAATGTGCAACTACTTAAACTTTTAGAAGATGAACTAAAAGTCCTAAAATGAGTTAAAAAATCATGGAATCATAGAATGTTTTCAGTTGGAAAGAACTTTACACATCATCTAATCCGAACCTGGCTGCCTTGGGCAGAAACACCTTCCACTAGACCTAAACAACCTGGGGTTGCTCAAAGCCCCAGCCAGCCTTGCCTTGAACACTTCCAGGGATGGGTTGTCCACAGCTTCTCAGGACAATCTATTCCAGTTTATCACATCCTCACAGGAAAGATTTTGTTGCTTATATCAAATCTAAATCTGCCCTCTGAGTTTAAACTAAGTGTCTGTTATCCTGTCTCTGCAGGTCTTGGTAAAATGTCACTCCATCTTTCTTTTAAGCTCCCTTTTATATATTAGGGGACACAATAAACTCTCCCCAGAGCCTTCCATGGAGCATCTCAGCCTGTCTTTGTAGGAGAGGTGTTCCAGCATCTGTTTTCATGACTGTCCTCTGCACCAGCTCTAACAGGTCCATGTCTTTCTTGCACACAGAACTGGACTGCAGAACTGAATGCAGCGCTGCAGGTGAAGTGTCACGAGGGCAGAATAGAGGCAGGAGAACAACCTGCCAAAACTGCTGTTGACACTTTATTTTGTGCAGCTCAGGTTACAACTGGCTTTCTAGGCTGCCAGGATACATTGCTGTCTCACATTCAATTTTTCATCCCCAAGTCCCCTGCAGGGCTGCTCTCAATTGCTTCTTTCCACAGGCTCTGTTCATACTGAACTGAGTGAGGTTCCCAAGCTCTCACTCGAGTCTGTCAGGGTCCCTCTGGCTGGCATCCCACCCCTCCAGCACATCAGTTGTGAATTCACCTTGGTGTAATCTGCAAGCTTGCTGAGTTTGCACTCAGTCACACTGTTTATGTAATTAAGAAGTGAAGTTTTGACCTGTATAATGCAGGTCTGGTGAACTGGAAGAAACTTCTCAGAAAAGAGATCAGTTAGGGCAGCCAAGTAGAACAGCATCTTTTTAGGCATAGCCCATTTTGTTGGTAAGAGAAAAGAGTTAAACCTTGTACTCAACAAATGCTTTTTTGTCAAGAAAAGCCTAAAGAAGAAAATTAAAGAAAAATAAATACATCTGAAAATTGCATTGCAAATCAATTTTTTTTCTCCTCCCTAATATACCTATAAAGGTAAATTATAGAAAAAGACAATGATACTCACTGAATTTATTCCTGTTACAGTAACCAAATACAAATTTAAATTTTTCACTTGAATAAAAATAAAGATTATATTGTTAATAAGATTTTCTTTAAGTATTTAAGCTAATCACTATTGAAGAATTGCCCAAAGCATTTCAAAATTACTTCCAGTAAAATATGCTTATTTCAACTTCATATTGTCAGACTTGGAGAGGCTTTGGCATAGCACATGACCTAAAACTGAAACAGTTTGAGAAGCATTCAAATGTTATTGTACTTTTCTCTTGTTAAATTCAATGCTTTTTAAACAAGACAACTAATTTGGTGTTGCTTGATTATCTTCTCCGGAAGCTTTTAAAATGTCCTCATACAATGTAAATAAAGGTTCTGTCAGAACCCTTATGCAACTTTTTCGTGTATATATGACCTGCTTTCCCTGGGATGAAACCAAAAAGCTCCCTGTTAGTTCTGTGCCTTTTCAAAACCTGCTAGGTTTATATTTCTCCATCAAGTGAGATTTTGGCTGGACAGCATAATTTCCAGTCAAATTGAGGTATAAAAACTTGTTCTCCACATCCACCCAAATAGACCCATTATGTATAGCAAAAATAGTATTACATCACATTTTTGCTAGCTCCCTAAAATCTTCAATTAATATTAAATAGATTGTTATGAATATTAAAATAAACGTAAAATATTTTTTAATTCACTGAAATGAACAAAAGGAACTTCCTCCAGCAGCATGGGAGTACACTAGAAGATATAATTCTATACCTTTAGCAATTCATTAGAGGTTTCTAACAAGTTGTTGCACTTAATCTGTCATGTTTATTCAGACTAAAATACTCTGAACTATTTTATTATGTATCTCTAAGTTACAGCAAATGGGGCCTGCTTGGAATTTCACAAGTCACAGTTTATAAAAAAAACATTAAGAGCTAGATGACCTACAGATAGATGGCCAGTGCAAGACTTAGAATTAACTGAGTTAGATTCAAAAAGTGTTTCCTGAAAATCCCTTGCTAAGTGGTACATAAAACTAGAAACATTTAGATGCTTGTTCTTTATTGTATACTTCCTGTGGGTTGTGATACCCAGATTGGAGCAAAATCAAAAAGTTCACAAAATCATGAACTTTTCTGATGCTAGAAGTGGGGAAGTTCTCATGCTCTTGAATGGAAATTAGGTGTTAAACAGAGCAGTAATACTGAATGATATAGAATTGACTGTTTAAACTAAGATTGGGAGTCATGACCAAGAAACAGCCAAAAATTGCATGGAAGTGTCCACCTAGAAACATGCCTGTAATCCAAAGGGTTCATATTTGACTTTGGAAAGGCCCAGGAATAAAGCAAAGCAGAGGTGCAGAGAGGATCCCATCAGAGAAGATCAAATGCAGCAGTGAGGGTGTCAGGACTGCCAGACCTCCCTAGGGCACAGAGAGCACAGCTCCATGAGGAGCGTGCTGAACCAAATCACCACCAGCAGTACAAGAGAAAACTGTCCCTGAAGAGGAAATGTATGTGCTTGTGTGTAGATATGTTTAGGTATAAAATCATGTATATCATGGTCCAAAGAATGGTTGTATTTGTAATATAAGCAACCTTTGTAGGCCTTTTATTTAATTCTAATATACCTCTGCAGGCTGTAGGGATATTCAGAGAGAAACGTTTTTCCCTCCATTTGCCTAAAGTTATACAGAAGTGTATAAATTCATAGGAACAAAAAAAAAGGTGAAACCTCTTTAGCTTCTGAGTATCTCAACATTTATTTATCCACTCCTTATTAGTGAGTTTTGAATTTTTTATGCAGTACAAACTGAGAAAAAGCTCCATGAAGAGCAGGTGTTTAAAAACAAAAGCTGCATGTTAAAATCCTTCAGAACAGAGATATCCATGTCATTTAATTTATCTCAATAGTCCGACAGCAGCACTTTTATTTCACTGTAGCTATCTGAAACCATTTTTTGTAACTAGAGCAGCTGGAAAATTTTCAGTGATCCATAATTACATTTCCCAGTGGCTAGCTGTAGGCAGCTTTCTCTGTAGTCTGGTGTTGGGTTCAAATCCTTTCCTGAAATAAAGAATGACTCACAGGTAAGTTTAAGACATGAGGAAAGCTGCTGTACTCCCAGCTGATCTTTAAACCACCCTTCCTTCTCCATGAACCTGCTGTCATTACAGCAGCAACTTATGAGCCATATCCACACTTGCTGCTAACCTGAGCCTGTCGCTAAATTACCACTATTCCCCATCCCTGGTAAGGCATTCTAAAAATCTCCTACAGATCCTTTTAATAGCCATGGAAGTAAAGCAAAATTGAAAGCAGGGAATATTATTCAGTTTAGTTATCTGGTCCACCACTGAAAGAGGCAGCCTAAAGAAAGGCTGGATTAATAGAGCAGGATAATGTTGCCTGCATCTTTTGTCTGACTTGCATTTGTCCTCTCCAAGTATTGCATTCTTAATGCACTTTTTAGACAGTCAGGTCACCCAGATTATAGTTCTGGTCTCCAGGGTATGAAAAAAGTTGAGCAATGTATGTTCAAATCTCCCAATAGATATAACTATTAATATATAAGTATCTACCCAGAACTCTTGCACCATCAAAACAGAGAAAAAATAATTTAAAAATAAACCATCAGAAGCCATAATGAGTTGAAACTGCTTAGACAATACTGCCACCATAAATGAGTGTGTCTGAAGAAATTTTGCTGATTGAATTTATTTTAGCTAGTATACAGAGAGAAAAAAAGTTAAACGTAATTAGAAAAATATTTGAAGTTAGGTTACATTTCTATTTCCACTACCTTCATAGGCAAAACAATCTTGACCATGGTATTTTTAACTTCATTTGAATTATTGATGATTAACACAATTTTTGATTATTGGTTCAGGTATTGAGGAACAAAACTCATGCAATTATACAGACACATAGGGTAACAGCTTTGCTCCTGGCCTCATAGGCTCAACTTCATTTCAACACCTCCCCTTGCCCTATTTTAGGCATCATTCCCACAGTTTTCAGCAGCTGGTTCCACCATAGCCTGCAATACCTCAGAGGTCTCCATTCTGTGCACTCCTTTAGGGCTCTTGCAGTCCTCAGACCTTCTCTAGCATGGATCATCCCCTTTCAAGAGCTTTTTTTCTAGCAGTATTCCCAGCAATATCTTTTTCCTATGTCTCATGCTTTTTCTGCAAAATATGCTCTTCATATCTCCTTGCATATCTCCACTTTTGTCTCCAGTGCCCCCTCCTCATCCTCCTGCCTCAACTTTCTTTTCTTTTCTCCTACTCCACACAACTCCTGCTATTTCTTAATGATGTTTGAACAGTGTTGCCACATGCTCCTCATCCTGAAATTCTGGTGTGCTGTGGATTGTTTCTATCTGTTGCCAAGTCAGCTGGATCTGGCTTGACTGTCACAGGGTAGTTCCTGACCTCTTCCCACACACGGCATTCTGCAGTGCTCAATACCCAAAGCCTATCATTACATGCCTGTTTGGGATGAAAAGGCCATCATGTTTATAAATAACTGTAGAGAAGTAATAATCTGCCCTGAAATTTTCAGGAAATTAAATATTCCCTGATTACAGATGCAGGTCTGCCCTGGAACACCAGTTTTGACATCATTGAAAAGGTTGTTTATTAATTAACCTTAGTTGATTCTCTTTCTAGATTTTTCTATTAACATCTGAGGAAGGTAACATAAGAAAGAAGAAACCAAAATGTTTTGTACCACAACATCTTTGCGTCTTTCAGCTGCCTTCTGAATAAATCTCAAGAAAAACCTTCACACAGGTATATTTATCCCCAGGATTTAAACAGTTCATATTATGCATAATTTTTATCAAACATGAAACACTTTCAAATTAATTAGACAGCTGATTAGCTGGTAAGCCTGTTTGTCACTGCTATCACCCCCAACATTTTTCACTGCAAAACTGATAAGTTAAATACCTGATTACGCTGAAAGTTAATTGGTTTTTAATAGAGCATCTGCAGAAAAAAGAAGTTGTAAGCTCTGAGGTACATGCCAATCAAAATGTAATACAGTTTTTAACTGGAGAACATTAACACATGCCACTTCACAAGGTTTGAACCTGCCTTCCTCCTCCTTGAGTTGCTCAAAGAGATAAAATTCTTGGCCAAGAGTACATAGTGTGAATAAGATACTTTACTTCTTTACTTCTTTCTGCCAGAACATTTCCTTTAACTTCAGTAGAATTTTACATGAGGGTAAGGCAGTTAAGACTACTCTACAGCAATTTATTAGATAAAGATTCCCTACTTTGGTAAACATCTAGGAAAATACCTCAGTTCAACAAGAAAAGGGGGAAATGGAAAACTAGTTGATTATAACTTGAAAGAGAATATAAAAAACTATATCAAAGCTGTATTTCTAGTTTCTGCTAAAATGAAGAAAAAAAACAAGAGTAAGGGTGTTTTGGTTTGTTTTGTTTTTCAGGGAGGAATAAAACACAGAGTGACTAGTAGCCTTATTCTTTAAGAATAAGGAGCAGCAGTTAGGAACAGGGATTTTTCAATAATTTTTCAAAACTATTACAGACCTTGGGAACTGATAAATGGAATTCTAGGAAATTAAAATACTCTTAACCAAAAATTACAGTTCTCATAAGGTTGTAAGTTTTTGACATAATTCATGTGAAAATTCATGTCAACAAATATAGGTTTCAAAAAACATGCTTTCCTATGCTGGAAGCATGAAAAATAGAGTTAAAGAATTTCATATTGAAACTATGAATTTGATCATCAATTACCTTGTAGAGTCCTAGTGTCCTTCATTCCATTTCTGGGTCCAAATTTGTACACACACTCTCTAAATCTACTGCCTGCTGTATCCATACCTCCAGCCATAGTAAAAAAGTTTAAAAATTCTGCATGCTTAGATATATAAATTCTGTTCTACTCCGGCATTACCAATTTTAAACTCTTTTCTGAGGTTCTGTTCTGGGTCACTGCTTTGCTCTTTTCGCTCTTCATTTACATTCCAGAGCCTTATTTTTTCAGGTTCTTTAACTACTGCTGTTCTTAGATTTTAAAAACATCTTCTTACCCTGATCAGCCTTGAGAAAACCAAAATATTAACTATGTACATTACTGCATCAGTGCTGCTCTTCTATCTAATCCCAGCCCAAGATATTCAGATGTTTTAGTTTTGATGTTATCTTGTTAAAATTCTTGGCAGAAAAAAAAAAAATCTGTATTCCTGAAATCTTTCATGTGACCTCAAATATCCCCAATTAGTCAAAATTAAATAAGCCTTTAACTATTTTATCTGCTTATGCTTCATTTTCAAATACATACTAGTTTTAGATGTCCAAATCATCCATTTTTCTGCACAAAAGAGCAAAACATGTATAGCCTTTAGGCTAACCAAGTTTTCACTGAGATATTTTTCCATAGCATGTTGGCTTGCTCTGCTAAGAAAACTTCTTCACTAACAGAATAGATATAATAGCATTGAGATGCATGTTCAAATTCATTCCAGTGATATCATAATAGTCAAAAGAGTAGAAATCTATTATTGCAATTCTAATTAGTTTTGTTGAATCTCCTGAGCTCTGCTAACTCTAGTGATGTTTTTGTCAGATCTCAATTGTCTTAATTGCAGTGGTGAGATTGTGATGTTCTGAAAAGGCTTATAGTTTTATGAGTGTATTTCAATGTGTGTATAAAAGCCTTACATCGTAACAGATGCCTTTTCAGAGAAAAAAAAAAAAAAAGGCATCAGCCTGTTTCTTACAAGCCCTTCATTCTCTAACTAGTGGCTGACAGAATAATCACACAGAATAGTCCCACTTATTAGGTAAATGTGGCCTCTGAGAAACAAACACCAGAAGATAGAAAGGGTTTGAGAATACAGGTGATAACAGAGATCCCCAAGGCTATAAAAATCAACAGAAAAAAAAAGAGTCAGTATCACTTTTTGTTGAATGTAATCTTCAGAGCTGGAATGATCAGATTTTGGCAACAAGAAAAGAATAAAACCCAGGTATCTAGCATGCATAAACATCCTTATAGAGTGAAAATACAAAATACATAACTGGGAACACGATGAAAATTATGCCCATCCCCAGCAAGTCTTTTTACTGTTCGTTGAAATATTTTCCTTTTTTTCTTTCTTGTGCTAGATCTGTACAGCAGAAATGCTGCCATTAAGCCAATCACCAGAACAGAAAGTGTACAACAGAACCAGATATAACTAGTCCTTACCCTTTGAGATCCTCGTCAGTTTAGAGGAATTAGAGCCTACCACTGAGAAGATACGAAAGATCATGTGTACATGATCTATGCTCTATCACAGCCCCGTGAAGTGTCTAACACAGCAGCACCAAGTCTGAGTAAATTCAGATGCAATATAGCTATTTGTTGGAATGGTCAGTTTGCACACAGAAAGGCGTTTTCTCTGATGAATACCCCTAAAAAGTCACCAGCTGCCTTAGATTTGGCATATAATTATTCATTTGAGTACATCTTTACTGAAAGAACACAGCATCTGTTTTCAGAAATATGCAGTTAATATCTTAAAGGAGACTGTAAATAGGAAGTCAAAACCAGGCAGTACTAATCAGATCGTAGCCAATTTATAGAATCATAGACCCATAGAATCATATAGTCACAGACTCATAGAATCATTGAGTTGCAGAAGGGTGTGGATTGGAAGTGACCTACAAGATCATCCATTTCCAAATGCCCTGCCAATGGCAGGAACACTTTGCACCAGACCAGGTTGCTCAGGGCCCCATCGAGTCTGGCCTTGAACACCTTCTACAATGGGGAGTTCACAATCTCTCTGGATAACCTGTTCCAGTGCTTCATCACCCTCACAGTATTCTCCCCTACATCTAATCTAAATCTACCCTGCTTCAGCTCAAGCCATTTCCCCTTGCCTTCTCAAGGCCACATCACTCTCTCAACCTTTCTTGGAATCCCTGTTTGCCAGCTGGAAGGTGCTCTGAGGTCTGCCTGGATCCTTCTCCAGACTAAACAGCCCCAACTCTCTCAGCCTGTCTTCATTGGAGAGGTGCTCCAGACCTCTGATCAGCTTTGTGGCTCTCCTCTGGGCTTATTTTAACAGTTCCCTGTCCTTGTGCTGGAGCCCCCAGAGCTGGATGCAGCCCTGTAGGTGGGATCTCACCAGAGCAGAGGGGCAGACTCCCCTCCCTCCCCTGCTGCCCACACTGCTTTGGATGCAGCCCAGGACATGACTGGATTTCTGGGCTGTGAGTGCACATTGGGCACTCACGTTGAGCTTTTCATCTGCAAACACAGCCAAGAATTCCCTCCTGGGCTACTCTTGATAGATTCTGCTACAATCTCTAAAAGTAGTTGATAGGAACTTAATACCTAAAAGTTTAATAACTATAAATAGCTGATAGGATTTTTTTTCAGCAGCATCAGAATGTCACAGGTTTTCTGGAATTTACACATTTTCAGGTTGCAGGAAATCCTTTAATGACTGTAAGAGCAGGTATCTATTCCTGTTAAAATTGTTGAAAAGTAAGTATCTTTTGCTTCTGCATTATATCTAGAGGATAATAGTCTGGCTGATTCTTTGTTTAGCCTCTGAATAGTTCAGAAACTCTGCTGTTACACTTGTGGAACCATGGACAGATCAGAAACACAGCTGAGGGATCCTACAGAATCAGAGACAGGCTGCTACAGCTAGGGGTGTGAGTGCAGGGAGAGCTTCTGAATAAGAATGGGAAAAAAGAATAAATGTGTTTTCTGACTTCATTTGCAGACTCATGGATTTGACTTCTATCTCCAGTCCCGTGCTAGGCAGCCTAATTCTTCTTATGGTCTTAGTCACAATGCCCCAGTTCTGCAGAGGATACACAAATACTTCACTGTATACCTCACTATGATACCCACGTGATGATGCATTAACATAATTTTGTGGTCTTAAATTTGTTTGTCTAAAAAGTTTCTTTATGGTGAGAGGGATGAAACATTGCAGATGTTTCAGAGAGGCTGTGAAGTCTCCGTCTTTGGTGATAATTCAAAACCCAATCAGACACATCCTTGAGCAACCTGGCCTAGCCAATCCTACTTCAGTAAGGGCATTGGTCTACACAATCTCCAAGCATCCCAGACAACTTTACCTGTTCTGTGATTTTTTGTGTGATTAGCAGGGCCTGATTTAATATGAATTCAGATACACTGGTCCAAACAGAGCAGGCATTATACTTACTGCAACCAGAAGTATCTACAAAATGTCAATGAAACCTCAGCTCTCGGCTACTAGTGGGCTAGAGGGACGTTTTCCCATTTGAAAAATTACAATCTGATTTGTATAGTGTTATCAACTTCATCACATAAGGCTTGTTAAAGAATTGTCATTATATTACAGCACAGTGTCCTCATGAAGACCTCAGCTTGCAATTAGAAGAGAAATCTACAGCTGTCAAATCAGTAATTCTCAAAGAAGGTTATTCATTGACTTCAGTCTAGTGAATAAGAATGAAACAATACATCCAACAAACGTGTTTGGATATCACTCTAAAAAGACAGAGACAGTAAGCTGACAACTTCAGAAACAGCAGAGTAAACCTTTGAGAACTTCCTGGCATAAAACCAAACATAACTAATCACAACAGCTGTGCAAATAAACTCAGAAGTCCTATTTTTCTTGACATCACACAGTAATCAAGAAATGTGGCAAAATGTGCAATCAGAACCGAGAAATGCTCACTGCTATCAAACCAGCATTTCAGAATGACTGTCAGCTTCCTTATTCCAATAAGGTAAGAAAGGAAGATGATATAAGGACAGTTTCGTGCTTTGTCATAGCAAGAAGGATTTTAGACAATATACCAATACAATATTAAGTTTTAAAATGCTTTGGAGGAGAAATTTGTTTATTTTTGGAAGGTTGTTTTGTTCATTGTTTTACCCTCCAGTTATGAGCACCAGTCCTTCACCACAGGGAACACTTCTCTGTACATTTTGGTCCCTGATGTTTGCTCCTCCCTTACAATTAAAATTTTTCTCCCACTCACAAATTTTTAGAAAGCGATATCAACGTTTTCTTATTTCTTTTTTTTTTTCTGCACACTGAAGTTTAATCTTCTAGCCTCAACAAGAGGACTAGTGACAGAAGGAGGGGCAAGTGCCTCATGGCAATTCAGAAGGCTCCAAGCTTTCCTACCAGTAGGTGGAGCAAAAATGTCATTAATGTAGGGACAAACTTCGAACTAGGACTCTCCAGTCGCTAACAGCAGGTGTTCCTTTTCTGTTTTGTCTTTTAAGGTTCCATCCAAGGAAGACGGCCTAATGTCTCAAATTATTTTAGATCACTTTAAGAGTAAAGAGGAGATTCTGTCCGATACAGCATTGAGAGGCATTCAGAGGCATTCAGAGGCATTCAGAGGCACAGCAAAGTGCAAATTTCTCTGCTGGTTCCTGCCCTCCTGTTTGCTTGTCTTGTTTGAGTGTGGGCAGAAGGACTGGGGACATGGTTCAGCTCAGCACGGCTGTGATGTATATTCATGGACTTCTGTTTAGCTGGCAGTTTCCTTGCTTGTAGCCCTTGGGTCACTCTAACAGATAATCTTTTTGTCCTTTAGCTCTTCCATGTGCATTGCTTTATTTCCCAGAACACAGCTGTTTCATGTTACATCCAAGATAACAGTCACTCACTGAAAATAAACTCCTTTTCTTATGTTGGTTTTATTTAGTCAGGCAAATATGTGCTTATCCTCATGACAAAAACACGCTACAAAACCATACATCCCTCAAATACACTCTCAAACAGGAAGCTAAAGGGTGTGCTGAAGGATTGATAGATTTTTCACTCAGATAGTGCTCAAGAAGCTATTAGATAGAGTACCTTATACACTAAAAGACTTTGAAAACACCTTTCAACTTTTTTAAGGCTCTACAAGCTATGGAATAATGGAAATCAACATGAAACTTTCCACACAGAGAATACCTACAAGAATTAATGTTTAAACACAAAATCTCACAATGAAAAGCCTTGTCATCTCTTGACAGAATCATGTTTCTTTCCATCATTCATAACAAAGCAGCACTTTGAATTAAACCACAGCTGAGCACCAGGATGCAAATATTTAAGATGGCCTTTGAAAGGACCATCAGAGTCTTGAACAAAAATGCATTTAGAATTTTTTTTTTTTAATCAATCATTAGGAACTTCTCATCTCTAAAATCAGGTACCTCTAAACTCAAGTATTTTCTGATCAACTTTGAATTTTTATATCTGGCTCTTCAGAAAATAACATTATTGTAGCTTTTTTTTTTCTTTTCAATTTTAGGTGAGTTTAGAAAATGCTAATGGGGGAAACTCACTGAATTTAATACTTTAAGTATTTCATCAATCAATATCAATTTCATCTTTCAAAATAAAAGATATTAATTCAGTTTTGTTTCAAATAATTTGGCCTATTTAAAAAAAAAAACCCTACCTTTTTACATGGCAGTATTAGAGAATTTTAAGTGAAAGGAATGATACTGAGAGAAATGCTTTCATAATTTTAACTAAATAGTGAAAACTTAAATATAGTGTTACTCATTAGAAGAGAAATAAACCTGATAAAGGGTCTGGAGTACAAGTCTTATGAGGAGCAGCTGAGGGAGCTGGAGTTGCTTAGCCTGGAGAAAAGGAGACTCAGGGGTGACCTTATCACTGACTTCAACTGCCTGAAAGGAGTGATTTCCTTCCCCCTCACCATGCCTTACTTTTGTAAAATTATACACATAAAAAGTGACCCAAATCAGTGTTTTACTGGTAGAACAACAGCAACAAAAAGCTCAAATGTAGAACTTTATAAGCTCTCTCCTGTCAAGCCACGCATTTAAGATTCAAAACTCACATGCACAAATTTCAAAACGTGGTTCTGTAAAGGTTTGTAATAGTTTCTAGAGCTATAAAAAGGGATAGTAAAGGGCCCTGGGGCAGACAGAGATGAAATAAAGTGTTAATGTCAGCATTTTGACTTGCAGTGGAGGGGAATGATGTTTCCATAATGTTAATAGCAATGTCATTCTTTATTTTATTTTCCTGTTTTTGTGCCTTGGAAATATATATATCTCACCAGTCTGTTGCTCCCACTGGCTGAAAACAGCCACTGACCACAATGTGACATCACTCACCTACATTTGACAGAGCAGTGACATTCAACTTTCCCTGCTCCCAAACAAGTACAAAAACTTTAAGGGATCATCAAAATACAGCCTATACTCAAACTACTTAAAGCCACATCACAAGGAGTCAACAAAGGACAAAGGGAAATTTTAAATACTGATTAAGAACTAGAAATGCATAATTCTTCCAAACATCTCTCTCAATATTTCTTTGAAACTTGACTTGCTGTAAGTATTGGGAAGTATGTTATAGTAGGTGGATTCTCTTCAGAAGAATTATTTTTAATATATTTTTCATGTTTTAGAAAGACAAATGGCCAAAACCTATCTACAAATTCAGCCATAAGGATGTAAAATATTAACTTAGTAAATAAATTTCTAATAAAAGAGTTAATGTATTTTAAAATAGTTAAAAATCATTAGCATAATTTATTAATTTTTAACTGTAAATTGATTTTATGATTATGTTAGAGAATTCAGCAATAGTCTTATTAATCCTATTTATATATGCCCAAAAATACCATAATAATACAAAGCCCTTAGAACTCAACATCTGGGAAAACAATTTATACTCTGAACTGTAAAACAAAGAACAAGAACAGGTATTTGTGGAAGGATGTGAAGGACAAGAAAGTCATTGGAAAAAGCCAACATCAATTTGTCAAGGGTAAGTCCCATTTGACCAATCTGGTTGCTGTCGATAAGAAATTATTTTCTAGGAATAGAGGTTGTCATTTTCCTTGATTTTAGCATGGCTTTTGACACAGTCTTCCATGACAGCCTTGTCACAGATAAGCTGGTAAGATCTGGACAGATGGACCAGAGATGGGTGGGTATCTGGCTAAATTGTCAAGCTCAGGGGGTGGTGATGGCTTAAAGTTGAACTGGCAGCTGATCAGGAATGGAGCTCCTTAGGGGATGATAATGGATCTCACACTGCCATGGTCTACCAAAGGGCAGATGAGCAGGATACTTTAAATCAGTTTTTCACACCCTTCTCATTGGGTTGTTTATGTCTTCTTGCCCTCTTAAACAGTAGGTGGATTCTCTTCAGAAGAATTAAATGAAGGTATAACTGTGGCAACTTTGAGATTATCACAATCTAGTAGCCCTATTTTGCTTTATTTTGGTTTTGTTTGGGAACCTGTTAAGGCATAGCAAGCTCACAATCTTTTTAACCAAAGCTTGGCTAAATTCACATGAACAGCAGAACAGGCATAGCATATAGTCTTGACAAAATTCTTTTAAAAAGTGAGATTGACATCACAATTCCTTGTTAACATCTTTTTACTGACTCAAAAACCTACTAGACCTGAATTCAGCAGGTCAGGAAATCATCTATGATTTTAAAAAAGGTGTTGTTCACATAATAACAGTAAAGCTAGTTCTTAGGACTATTCAGTCTTATGTCATTTTTCAGGGAACTACTACAGAACAGAAAGACTGATTTCTTAAAATGTCAATACAGTGCTGTATCAACATTTTAACATTTGCATCTTCTCTTTTTCTCTCTACATGTCTTTTTCTTCCGGTGTAGTTTAACTTGATGTAATCTCTCAATTCCAACACTTTAAAGGATAAAAACAAAAAAAGTCATCAGCTCTAAAATACTGCAAAAATTTAATGCCTCATGCTTGCCTTAGCAGGTGACTTTAAGGATACCTAAATGAACTATTTGCATTTGGTGCTTGCTGCAAGCAGGTAATTTCTGTTCAAGCATTCCAACATCATGAGCCAGCATGAGGGTAAATGTTTTATTTCTAAGGTGGTTAAATGGTCTCTGACATTAATTGCTCATGGGTACTTTTACAGAAAGTTTTGAAACCCTGTAGAAAGTAATTAGTTGTATTTCATTTGTGTATATGATGTGACTAAGTCTGACAGACAATAGATTACTTATTCTATGTTACAAAGCTCCTAAATACAGGAAAGCATAATTTGAATTGAATCTTAAAACTTCTGTCCATCAATATTTTCACTCCATTACAGGAACATCAATAGTTCACCAGCAGTGATTCAGAATTTCCCTTCCATTATTTGCTCTGTGGAGTTCTTTAATGGTCTGCATCTGCTTGTCTGTGGTTAGTTAACTTTCATGGTTCTTTAAAAGACATTTGTTATTCACAGTAAGAGGTTAGTATAACCTCTATTGAATTTAAAAATTGGTAGCCATGGTTTCTGTAAAGGGAATTATTTCTTTCTTCTTTTTTTTCACTGCTTCTTGCTCTTTTTCACCTTCTTCTTGAAATATATCAAAACACTGGATTAAGAGTTGAACTGGATTCTTTGCTCCACTAAAAATAATGAAGATCCTCTTAATGATATCACCATATATATATTCAGGCAGGAACAATCTCAACAATCCAAATTTCTTAAGAGCCTAACTTGTCAAATAACCTCATATTGCTGAAGCTTGCAGAAAAACATTTAAGAAGGATAGCTTGCTGTTACTTTGAAACTGTCACTCTCTGGTCACAGAGGAGGGAAAAAAAGCCCCAGTGGTTTCTACTATGAGGAAACTGAACTTCTCTGTAGTGATTAGTACCAATCTTCTGTGAGTCAACACACAATTATAGGACCAAATGAACCAGAACATCCTAAAATACAATAATGTAAATTAATATTTCAGCCATTGTACTGATAGGGATATTTTGTCTTGGTTATTAAGTCAGTAGAGTGTGTGAGAGGTCAAAGCTAAGAGTGATATTTGTCAAGATGCTTTTTTAAATTATAAAGCACCATATTACAATAAACTGATTCATGTGTTGGAAATAATTTATCTGGTCCTTATTTGTGAATATTGGCTACATGCTTGCCCTGGCTTAAAAGATAAAAACAAAGTTAATCTTTCAGATATTTAAAAGTCCAAGTCCTTGCACTGTATTTTTGCACCCTAGACACTTGGAATTCTACCTATATATTGAGGCATAATTTGTAGCATTAACATTTTATGTATTTCCTGCTGGCATTGCAGTAATTTTGAATGAATTATCTCACTTATAAAACATGTTACTGAAACACTTCACTGGAAGAGTGGATGTGGCATTACTGTGCCAGGATAGAATAGCCATGAACTGCATTCTAACATATATGGCAGGATTTATTAACTTATCACTCAAAAATTACTTTGTTATATTCTATTTCCTTCAAAGAGGAACCTAGTGGAAATGGTAGGTTGTTTTTGTAGGATCCTCACAAAAAATCAGAATGCTGATTTTATAAACCAAATAATATTCATGAAAACTACTGTAACTAATAATTTGGTTTATAACACAATAAGCCACTTAGTCTTTCTCTTTTTCAAGTTCTCCAAAAGTTATATGAATTTAAAACTCACTACGATATATTTGTTTTTTAAAAGCCAGTATATTTTTAGAAAGCTATGAAACAATGAATCTATAAGTCATAGGAAAGTGTTTCTTTTCAGAGTAGTGCAATTGTGGAAAGTACTGCTGCAGAAAGATGTGGAAGCAGATGTTACCAGCAACTTCAAAAAGAATTTGTAAACAATGGCTTTAGGATCAGATACTAAAGGGAAGAGGAAAACAGGCATCCTCTAAAAGCCTTTTGTGCTCTTTCAGCATCCACAGTGTTGTGGTAGGCAGATGTTAAAAAAAAATGAAACAGTTGTAAGCCCTGGCCAGTGAGCTAAGGTTGCTGTCCAGCACCAATGCAGAAGGGGGTCTTAGCAAGGGAGGTTTTCACTCACCTTGTGTCTCTGTGAGACAGCAAGGAGCACAGATCAGCAACAAACTCTGGCCATCCACATGATACCATCTCATCTTCTCTCAGTTACCATTGCCCATCATCTCTTCCTCAAAGGAGTGCAAAGGCTTCACTCTCTCCTACACAGTGTTTTGCTGGAGAGACTCCACAAAACTACCATCATGTCATCCCATATTGAAAAAATTGGTCTGGAGATTTTTTTTTTAATTGCATTTATTCTTTTAGTTTTATACAAATTATTACTTTAACAGATGATTATCCAAGTTGTAGTAGTCAGTGTATTTTCTTTTTGATGCTATTTCTCCATGAAAAGGAACAGAGGTCTCAGCATCACTGGTGATTCATCTCACTTCCAGATCTGAACTCCAGCAATAACATGTACAGTATGAGTCAGGCCTTTTCTGAAGTGGCAGATGAAACATGCAGGCCCAAAACTTCCTTTCTTCACAAGATTTTCTCCTCACTATCCCTGTAGGCTGGCCTTAGTCCATTGCTGCTCTCTCACAGAAAGGCTGGCAGACAAAATCCAAGATGAGGCAAAGTCAGCTGAGTGGAACAATGCCCCCAAGAGCTCTGGGAAGCCCTCCACTCAGAGCCCACTCACACAGCTGGTGCCAGCCCTGTGCACAACTACCCAGTCTGGACATTGTCACTGTCTTGTCCAATTCCTGGAAAGCTGGTATTCATTTCTGTGGTGAAGGGAACTTCTGTGATATGGAAAAAAACCATATATTCTGTATTTTGTATATGTGTGTACATATATCCTCATTTTACTCCTCTCTCAGTGTGCTACCAAAGTCACAGAATTCCCTTGCCAGATTCATCCTGATCTTATCCAGTCCAACTGTCTGGAGCACTGTGGGAAGAAGATGGTGTGCAGTTGGAAGGAAGGATTATTTACAGTCACTTGGCTTGTCATATCTTTGGAAAAATCATTTCTTGCGTTTCATCCTTCCTTGGGGATGACAGCTACACATGCTGCCAAGAGTGTTCCACTCTGTGTTTTCCACTGGCATTCTTCCTTACACTTTTAACCACTTAATCCCTTAGTGGTGGGTTTTATTGTTGTTTAGATGGGTTTTCGTTGGTTTGGTTTGTTCATTTTGTTTTGTTAGCTATTCTTCATAGTAATTTTTCACTCTCATTCTTTTCAGGAAGAGCTTTTTGGTTCTCTCGTGAGAGGTGGATCAACTCAACTCTAGCAAAATCTAATATTAGTAATGAGCAGATCATGTAAGTCCCTCCAACATTAAAACCTCTCTACAATAGAATTGCTTTTGTGTAGCTAGCATACAGCATTAGCAATGTCCAGCTAACACTGTTCAAATTAAGTGGTAGAAGCACAGGTGTGGCATCACCAGGGACAGCACTCTAATGTATATGATAGATTTTATTGCTCAAAATTTGCTTCAGTATAATCTAATTCTCTTAAAATTAGAACCCCTTACAAAAAAAAAATTTCTGATACACCTCAGCATTTGACATCCAGTGGCACTTCCACTTTATTTTCTTTTATTTTCTTTTTTTTTTCAGCTGAAATTTTTTTACCACAACATTTTCTCATTTTCCTTTGTCTGCCTTAGTTTAAATCTCTGCATCCTTTCAATGGTGTTCAGGTTTCTTCTATAGCTTTGCTGTATAGAGAATATATTGTTTAGCCATGGCCCCAATGGCCCCAGCACTGTCTGTCCAACCCATTCGTGTTTCTAGACAGGTTTCTAGTGCCATAAATTTGAAATATCTTACTCAGGCTAAAAGCTAATACTGATCTCTAGAATATCAAGATGTGTTTTCTATGAATTATTATTGTCAATTAATTGGATTGATTAATTAGTGTGAACTGACTCAAACATATGCACCTAACATGACCAAATATTCCACATCATAGCAAAGAAACAAACATTTTAAAAAATATTATTTTGATAAGTAAATTATCTAAAATTAAGAGTCCATGGTGTATTTTACTTCTTTTTTCAGTATTGCTTTGTATTTATGGGTAGGTCTGCTGGCAGCAGTCAGGTAAGTAGAGCTGATCCTGAATACCAAGTCCCAGGGGAAAAAAAGTCAAGTCATTAATTAAAACTTGTATTTCAGCCTATGTATTCCTATACCCAGGAATTATGGGTATACTTCTGGAAGAAAACTAATCTTTTCAAGATTTTTTATTTGGCATGCCACCATTACACAATGAAGCAGAAAGGACTGGAATATTATAGTATTTGTACTATGGCAATAAGTAGACATGCATAAAGGACTTAACTATATTACCTCCCAGCCCCCTTATTTGGAAGGGCTGAAAGCAAGCCCTCCCACATCCCCAGGAAACTTACTGCTCTGTTACTCAATTTTAATTGGTTGTTTTATTTTTTTAAGCAAATATTTTTGGAGGTGTCAATGTTTTAAAAATGAGAGCAAACATACATGCAAGGTATTTCTCCATCATGGAGAGAAGAATGTCACTTTTGGAGTAGATTTGTTGCTCTTCAGTAAAACAACATCACCATCAACAAAAACCAAAATAAACAAACAAAAACCCAACAAATCACCCCCCCAAAAAACCCCAGTCCACAACCAACCAAGAAAAACAAAAACTAAAAAAACTCCACACAACTCCACCAAAAAACCCAATATGATGAGAAAAGAGCATGAGAATTAAAAATTATTTGGACAGCGATGCCAAAGTTACTTACTGAGGGCTTCCATGTAGAATTTTTTTATTATTAGTTACATGCAGATTTACCCATCCACTGAAACTGACCCTACTAAAAGACTAAGTAAGAAATATGAAGCAGGTAAATAAATCCCTGTGTAGTCAAGTGAGACAATATGGAATTGATCCCACTGCAATCCTTTACCGTTGATCTAAATAAAAAACATTTTCTTACTTCTAATCAGGTGGATCTGGAAATGCTAAAAGGAACATAGGTGTGATTTCAAGCTGTTGAAGAATCCATTGAGACAGGACATTTCTATTTGAACCAGTTATAAACTACTTGTAGAGGCAACAAGCATAGATAGATTGATGGAGCATATTATGCAGTTTCTAGAAATAAACAAGTTACACTTAATGCTTGATAGTTCCCAAGGCAGCCATCCTTACATTCAGCAGAGAACTCCAAGAAATGATTGCTCATCAAAGGGTAAAGGAATGCAGACATTTCTCATTAAATGAAGGATAAATTTGGAACCTTTAGAGGTACCATTGTCATAGCTCCAGGGTGACAAACAAGGGTTCCCAAGAGCCTTTCAAAACAACATGCATAGAGCTGGCTTTGTCAACTGCTATCCTCCCCTGATATAAAGGACAAAGTTTTTATATAAGCATATTAAAAACAGCCTCAGTGATATAAGAATTTTTTTTTTTTGAAGGACATCAGCAGATAGAGAACTTCAGAGCAGTTAAGCCTGCTTTATGAGTGACAAGATTCCTGAAAGGGAGATAATTTTCAAGATACAGTAACTTCAAAGGAATCTCTTTTGAGAGGAAAAAGTGAGGGAGCATTCCCAACAAACACCATTACAGGAGAAGTCCTCATCGAAGCAATTCTTTAAAACAGCAGCTGTGAAGTTATGGCAGTAATCTGCTGGAGATAGTCTGATCAAGACATCATATAACCTTAGCATCCTCTTCCTGGATGTACAGAAACTGTAATTCTGTGAGCTCTGGGATTACCAATGATGTTTTCCTATGGGTGCGTATTTAAGTTTGACAATGCAGCTGTTTTACTTGTAATAAATTATTTCTCCTACCTCCCTGGCTGCAGCTGTCAGTGAAACTTCAATTTTTATGTAAGTTCAACATTTAGAGACTGCTATTTTTCTTTGTAATTTGGCAGAAATGGCCCAAGAGTTTTGACAGTTAAACAGACACATGGAGAAACTGAGACCTGAGAGCTCAGGAGAGACATAAAGCTCTTCAATGTTGTACAGAAGATAATTTAACAATTCATTACAGAAAAGTGCTCTTAGTAATAACCTATTCCATATATTTTAATATTTATGGTTATTGTCTGATATGATCAGAAAATATGACACCTGTGCACCAGTGACTGACTATCCTTTTCTAGGCTACTTTTCCGCTGTTGAATCTGTCATATTCTTGGAAGTACCAAGATGGTTCAAACAATAATATATTAATTTAGTCCAAGAAACTCATACATCTGTGGCTACATTTGGTACCACTAAATAAGCCAAAAAATCTGTAGAAGCAGATACAAGTTGTTTCTACTTTGAGAATAGTGACACCCACCAGTTCGTGAGGAGTGGTTCCACCTTCCTTGGAAATAATCTGGAAGGACAGATGAAAATTTTGCTGAGAAGCTGTTTCTGCTGCAATCTATTATATTCTAAATTTAAGGGAAAAGAGACTGGTGAACACAGGGGATTAAGGTATTATGCAGTAGCTGTATATCTGAAAGATAACTTTATTTTAACTCCCGGTAAAGGGCCTTACTAAGAGGAAAAGTAGAGGTATGGACACATTAAAAGTACTAAGTCCCTTTTTCATACAAGCCAAATGGACATGAACAAAGTCTCTGTAAATTTAGAGGGCTGAGGATACAACATAATAAGAGTGGAAAGACTTGTACTAAACCTATAATAAGAAGATTAATTCAATATCCTTTCCCCATTTCTCACTATCTGTCACAAGAAAGGATTAATATTGAGCCATTTTCTCTTCACATTACAATATTTGTCAAGAAAATGAGATATTGCAATTTTAAATGACTCATTTATTAAGAGGTCTTGAATTATTCTACTTTAGCTCTTTATGTTCTGTATTTAATTGGCCAGCAATTCCATTCCTTCTTTTCTTTGTAGCTCTACTAACCTACCAAGAGAGTTTAGCAATTATCAAAACACAGCACTGTCAGGTCAAAGAGGAAAATGAATAATAATTTTATGTTAATCTTGTAAATATAATATAGCTATAATAAGCATGTTTATAAAAAAATACATTCTGCTGTACTTACAAAAGCAATTCATTGGAATGAAATAGCAAAAATCTTAAGTAAATGGGAAGAAACATGCATCTTAAAAATGTATCAATATCCAGAAGTATTCAGAGCAATAATGAATTTTTCAAACAACACGGAAATTTATGTCAGCATGTGTACAAGTGCCTTACATGGTGAATTAAAGACATTTACCATATGGAAAATGATATGAACATATGAAGTCCTGCATACCAGTCTTTTATTTTACAATGGATAAACACAAAATAGAGAAACTAATTTAACCTAAAATGTAGAGCATAAAATTGTGGGGGGAAAAGTGCACCAGTCCAAGCAAATTATATAGATTTTTTTCTGATTAGATGCATGCTCAGATTGCTTTCTCTAGATTTATTCATCACTTAGGAGGTATCAGAATTAAGATTAGGTTAACTTGGCATGCTTTCCACCCTCCATCTGTTACAATGTTCTGTTTCCCACTGTACTTACACAGAACTAGTCTTAGAAGTGTCAGCACTCATTTCATTTCAGTATTTAATTTTCCACTGTTTATTGAAGGATAATATCTTTGTATAATATCTGGGAATTCCAATGTAATAAATTTCTTGGCTTATCACTATTTCCATACAGTAAATCATTAAATACCCCCCTAAAAAAACCAAACAAAAAAACCCCACCGAACAAACAAAAAACCCCAAACAAACATAACACAAAACCTCCATCCAACCAAACATTAAATTGTGTCATTGGGACATAAAAAGCAAATATAGTCCATATTGGATGCCCAAAATGAGACTAGTATGCTTTCTAATACCAGAATAATTTTTGACTGTTATCAAAGTAGACATTTCCTTGACAAAGTTTCTGTTTACTTCATTTGCAGCTGTATTGCTCATGTTGCTGCCAAAGAGATTTCATGAAATGAGGGACACAGCAACATCCTTCAAAAATCTCTGCATCAGGGGCTGCACAAAAGGAAGGGAAGAATCAGATAAACAAGATAAATTCAGCAATTTTTGTGTATGTGTGTGTATTGTTGGGGATTTTGGGTTTCTTTTTTTTTTTTTAGGTACCTCAAAGGAAAGCTGATAAGAGTATTGTTTAGATTTGTAATTTTTATGGATGTGCCTGCATTTCTTATGAATGCAGAGACTTAGAATCTCTGTCTCAAAGCTACAAATACAGACCTGCTCTCAACAGTCTCCAGGAAAACAAAAATCTTGAAGTAGGTCACCACAGGCATATTGAAATATATCAGAGGAAGGTGTCTAAAGGTAAAATACAAGCACTTCTGCCTTCTTTTGCTTTCCCAGCCATAGTTGAAGAAGTATTAAGTGATGTAGATAAGCTCAGTAAATGACAGCATCCAGATATCTTTTCTTTCTTGGTGAAAGCAGGCTAAAAGTTCAACTGAAAATGAGTATCATCAATTCAATAACTGTGCAATATCTTGAAATATGGAGAAGCGCCAAAATTTAACTGAAAGACAAAGAGCTTTGTTTCACCCTCAAACGTGTCAGTGTTCCTCTGAATCACAGATGACATGTACACAAAACTCCAAGGCTTTACGCTGGGTAAGTTGCCAGAGGAGCAGTAAATGGTAGCGTATCAAAGTGACCAGAGCTACTTTGAGAAAATTTATTCAAAGCAAACATTAACAAGGTTATATGTAACAGAGCAGCACACAATCATATAGTGAGCTGTGCATAAGACAAAAGAAGGATAAGTAGTTTTAGGTTCATGCCCATGAAATTTCTAGCTAAAATACTTTTGAGTTTAGTATGAAGTTAATATTTTAAAAATAAAAACCACTAGTATCTGTATACATTCTTTCCTTTTTTAGACTATATATTTATCTCAACAGTGTCCTAAAAAATGCAAGTCTGTTAATATTAATTTCTCTAAACTGAGAGAAACACTAAAACCAGAACTGAAACAAAAATCACTAACAATAAAAAAGGTTAATGCCTGTACATATATTTCTGCCTATCACCCAGTTATAACATGGAATATCATAGATACAACTTTGACCTGGTGGAAAGCACACTGCAGAAGAGGACTTGGGATTCTTGGTGGACCACAAGCCTTCCTTGAGCCTGCACTGTAACCAAGTTCAGGGAACCATGCACTGGAACAGATTGTCTAGAAGGACTGTGGAATCTGCCTCAATGGTAGATATTCAAGAACCATATGGATGCAATTCTGTACCATGTGCTCCAGGATGACCCTACTCAAGTGGAGAGATTGGAACAAATGACCCACTGTGGTCCCATCCAACTTGACCCATTCTGTGATAATGCAAGAATCATAAACAATTTTATGCTATGAAACCCCTTTAGGTATAACCTTAAATTATCAGCAAACCAACTTCAGCATTTTGGTACTTTGTGGAAATGTTCTTCAGTTTTCAGAATCAGCAAAAAG
>VWYP01034601.1:31187-60914 GCA_013400435.1 Pycnonotus jocosus | reverse complement strand
AAAAGCAAAAAAAAAAACCCCACCAACAAAACCAAATAGAAATCCAACTTTTTAAAGAAAAGTTATACTTCTCCCAGTAGATGCCCAATAGTCTTGCTTAGACCCTAAAATGGAAACCATACTCTGTATTTACATTTGTCAACATCTTCAAAATCCAGTTGCATTCAATTTTCACTGGACTATTTGTATTAAATGGCTAAAGTATTTAGACAATTGAGATTACCTTGGATTATGAAAGACACAAATGAACATTTCATATTAACAAAGCCAACAATGAAGTAACAATAACATCCTATTAGTGGACCTTGGGACTTTTTGACTTTCAGGAATCTTCTTCCTCTACTAGTCCTTGATTAAGGAACCCTGATAAACCTGCCACCACTAATGGGCACCACTGCCATTTCAGGAAGCAAGATAAAAATAATTCTCTGAATCACTTTTGAAGATGTATTAACCATAACAATCTTATGGGTTTCAATTTATATACTCAACATCTTAAATTACTTCACAGAGTAACCCAAAATGTTAAAAATATCTAGAGGAGAGAAAATACTACAATTAAATTATATTTTAAAAATAGGTGAATTGCTCCAATAGAGACATATGCTTTTCCGTGTCAACAAGATAACTTCTCACATCGTTACTCCTGTTATGTTTATGTTTAGATCCTCTGATGTGGCTCCTGCAACCATGACAGGATATGTTTGAAGGACTGTCACCTGCTCCATTGAAATGAATAGCCTTTTGTCTGACAAGTACTTCACAGACCACTATGTTTTTCTTCTGCTTGTGTCTCAAATATATGCTTGGCTTGATCTAATGGAAAACATTAAATATAATTTTCTCTGTGTGTGTGCACATGCTGTGCAGTAGGAAGCTGTGGGAAAAGCTTCCAAGGGCTGGACATTTTCAAGCAAAATGCTGGAAGTCATTCAGTTATTACTAACAAATAGTTAATTGTACTTATTTCATTGGATGATTATGAATTTTTTTTTAATATGTTTAGCACACGCATAGGAATAGGAAACACACAGAGGAATAGGAATAGGAAACAAGGCACAAAACTTGAAAACTCTATTGTATGACAGAATAATCTGGAAAAGTGATTTTAAAATTATTATTCTTATTTTCTCTCCCTCTCTCCTTTGTACAGCAAACATAATGCTTAAGTAGCCTTAAGTTTTTTCAGGATTATGACAGATGAACTGGAACTACTACTTCTTAGTGAAAATACTGTTTTCTTTGCTTTAAATTGTGAATTTTATAAAAATTTAATTTTTGCACTTTCATAATACTTCTAAAACACAGACTACAAACAGAGCAGCTTTATCCTGCTTTATCACGTCCAAATTACTTGCTCCACTCTTCTTAAATCTGAAACGGTACCATCTCAAACAATAATTTCTTCCAAACGAGAGAAAAATACATCACAGATTATTCTTTTTCCCCAGAAAATGACTTTAAAATCAGGGAAATGATTCTGACCATTGTCACAGTCCTGATTCTACAAGTGTATTTATGCCTTTTTGTCTTTAAGATTTAAAATTCAGGTATCAAGAATCTGCTGTAATCTGCTAATGAGGTGCACAAGACTTCAGGCAAGAAACCTCATTTTTTCCTGGAATATGTGTGCATATATCTTTAGGTGTGCGCATATGTTTGGCAGTCAACAGCACAACAAAGTGAACTACAGTTGATTTAAGAATTGTGCCAATTTACTTTGGCCTAAGTTATGAGATCTATTTATTGTAAAAAGGATTCAAAGGACCTGGTTCCCTTGAAGTATTGGCTATTCATCCAGGTATGGATTCAAGGGAGAAAACCATTATTCTTGAAACAGATTCATGTTTGCATTTTATATGTTTCACTGCTGGAATGTATAGTCACCAAAATCCAATAATGGGACATGTGTCATAAAATTTAGTCACAAAGTTGAAGAAACAACTGGTAAGATAAGGATTACAATGCAGGGACATTCCAAAATAAACACAGAAAATGAAAAATCAGGAGCAAGTTACAGTTGTTAGAATGAACAGTTAAAACCACTAATCAAAACCTCAAAGTGTTTAAAAAAATTTTTTTTGCATATATACCACTAAATAAGTTCTGTAGCACTATTAAACTCTGTGTAGGGATCTTAAATTGTGAAATAGACTACTTAGATAACAACTATAATTTTAACATCTGAAAAGCAGTAAAACTGTTAAAAATAGATCTATTTTCTTAAACAGGTGCCTAAATTGGTGTACTTTAATAAAGGAGTATCCAAACATTTCCAGGGTAATCAGCAATTTATGGAAATTTTGTACAAGGTTAATGAAAATTGGTTTTCATACTTCATTAGATTACAGAGACTGAACCAAACCAAATTTATGTAACTACTGAAGATTCAAAGTCTAAAAATAAGTTATAGTATAAGTTCATAACAAACATCTGTACAGGGAAGAAAGCAAACATCTGGAGCAACAAATGACTGTGTGTTATCTTTTCATCCAATTTCCTGGAACAAAAAGCCTGGCAATTGCACTTAATCTTCTACAGAAAGAAAACAGAATGAAATGTTTGACAAAAAGCACAAAAGTGGTACCCAGAAAACTTCTTACAGTTAGGGAGGAGTGAGTACATCTTCTGTTCAGATGTAAAATTCTGACAGTCAATTGACTTGCCATGTATACATGATTTTCCTTTAAGATGCAAAGGAAACTGTCTAGAACAGCAGAATTTCAAACACTGTAGGGATCCACCTGAATCAAATAGATTAAAGACATCCTGGAATATAAAAACTGTATTATATTGAATTTTTTCATAAGGAAATAAAAATTATGAGCTGAAGACATTTAAACTCAGTCTAAGAAATAATGTTCGGGGTGTGTGACTTCCCTGCTTTTATTCTCTTATTAAGGAAATAGGACTTTACATCTTTCTGCAAAATCCAAGCTATAAATGGCTAAAAAGGAGAACACAGCAGTGATAGCTTTCAAGATATATTACATATTAAAAATATTGGAAGACAATATCAGAAGATTGGTGAAACCCTTCAGAATATTTCAGCCTTTTCCCACACTATAGAAATTCAGTTTTACCCAAAAATTAGTAGACAGTCTGTGGATTAAATTCTCTCCAATTTTTTACCTTTCATCTAAGGAGGCAAGTACTTCATTTTTAGCAAAATACTTATTTAAGAAAAAAACTGTTATTAATGTCTTAAACAACTGAATTCCAATTGTGCAATACTTAAGTGCAGACTTAAGTGGCACTGGTGGTTCTCAGGGTGTTCCACCAGTGTTATTGCATATTCTTTTCACTGCCCACACAGCACTTTGTGCTGGCTACAGCTCTTTCTTATTTTCAATCCTTAACTGAAATAATTTTAAAGAACAACCTTAGGCACATCCTGGAACATATCCTACTTACTGTAACATGAAAGAGCATGTCAAGTTCTAATGAAGATTATGGGACAAATAAGCCAGTGAGCATAAGAATACATGTTATTTCCCTTCTAAAGGAAAACAGTTTCTAGCACTCAAATGAAAATTTACAAACAAAAACCATTGAATGTGCAGCCTAGGATTTCATAGACGCGGTTTTGTCATTAAAAGAAAACTGTTACAGTAGCAGCAAGATTTCTAGTCTTATAGCTTCTTAACATGTTCTGTGCTTTGCACTTCTCTAGTTTAAGAAAGGAAAAGTTCCATCTGTCAGTTCCTGCTTGTCTGGAGACAAGTGTGCCATGCTGTCTTTTGCTCTCACAATGGGAGTACAAGGTAGTGGATAATGGATTAGAAGTAAAATGTCCTTTGCTCTCCTTTCCAAGAACTGAAAGGATTATTAACCATAACTTCCAGCATTAATTTTCCCCACACAAAGCAGCTCCAACGGGTGGCCATGAATTAATTTTAAGCAGTGTTATTCACTGATCAAGTGTTACACTACAGACAACTTCCCATTTTTATTTGATGTCACAATAGAGGAAAGATCAGCTTCTGTAACTGGCTTGAACTTGCTAGAATGACTATGATTCCCTGGATAACAAGCAAGACATTTTTTTGTTTTGGGAGGTTTTTTGTTGTTTTTTTTGTTTGTTTGTTTGTTGTTTTTTAACAGACATTTCAAACATTGTTTACACTGTGAATGCACACAGTTACTTTTGGTTTTGTTTTTTTTTTTTTTTTCAAAAAATGACTGAGTTATATCTATAGAAGGCATTAATCCCTTACACAGGAACTTGCAGGTGAGAGACTATACTAGAATTCAGTACTTCTGAGCTTTCAGATGGCCAGATGAGAAAGACATCTTAAACTCTTAACTGAAATTATGTAGAATGATTTGTTTAACTCATTGCATGCTGAAATACCTACTGATACACATCTGAAGTGTGATTTTTGCATCTAAAAAGCGTGTTCCAGATATATCTGGAACTTCAGAAGAATGCACTCAGTTAGAATGAATAGTTGGATTTGAAAAGCCTGACAGGAAAACTTACTTCGTTCATAATTACTAAGAAGATTTGACAACTTTTAAAGTTTTGTTACTTCACCACTGGCATTCTAGACAGAGGCCTTGTAATAGATTAGTTTTACAGGAAAAATATCACTGTTACATCCCTCTTCACCTTTTACCTGTAATTTATCATTAGCAAATGGGATAAAAGAATATTTAAGAACTATCCAGACATTTCAAAATAAATGAAAACAGTTTTCTTTTAATATTTATTACTTTTTTCTTAAATTAAGTTAAAAAACCTCTTGCCTTAACTTATAAATTAAGTCATAAAAATTTCCAAGGCTGAGGAATATCACCAGGAGTGTCATTGTCTGACAGCACTGATGCCTGATGATAGCCCTCCCTACCCCAGACTGCTTCCCCTAGGACTTAGAAGATTTAAGTTTTACACTGAATGAAAACCACAATAAAACAGACAAATTATTCTTTCATAATATAATTGTTTTGATGCAGCACCAAACCTGGACACTGTTCTGGATGGAGTCTTTTGAGTGCCAAGTAGAGGGGAATAATTGTTTTCCTCATTCAGCTGCTGGTTCCTTTTAATGCAGCCCAGCATACCTTTGACCACTGATGCTGCCAGGGCACACTGCTGGTTCATTTTCATCCTCTCTCTGCCAGTGCACCAAGGTTCTTTCCAATGGAATTTCTCCACAACCATTCAGCTCTCAGCCTATGCTGTTGCAAAGAGCAATTCCTCCCACCAGGCTGCATATTGCATTTTCCATGTTGAAATTCATGAGGCTCTTAAAAGTTATTTTTGCTATAAACAGAAAAGATCATTAGCACTTTCTTCCATAAGACAGCCTGGAGTAATTCCATTCCTGAATGCAGGCTTCTTCCCCCTATCTTCAAGAAAAATGAGGTATTTTGGATATTTACTACTGTTGTTAGCAGTTACCCTTTCAAAACCAATAATCTCTCAAATGCTTTAAGACATAAATTGAAGTTATGAAGTCTTCAGAGCAAGGTAGACAACGGATAAACAGGGATTTATTTTTATCAACATGTGTCAAATATTTGACTAGTTAATTCAGAAGCTTGACAGAAGATTTGCAGATTGCTTCAAATACTACTGGTTAGCTACCCTTAACATTTTAAAATTAACCTGTGAGTATTATCAGGAATTACTGCTTCACTCATTTTCACGCAAGCCACACAATTCCACTATGTCCATGAAAACAGTCAGCTGGAGGGTAACACTTCAGTGGAGAGCTTTTGAATTCAAAAAGATTAATATAAAATAATAAAAAATGCCATAAATAAATAATAATTTTAAAAATTATCTATTTCCAGGCTGTCAAGCAAGTCTTGAAACTTAGTAAGGGCAGGAGTGAAAATAAGAACTTTGGCTGGTGGCTCAGTACTTGCATTCTGCCTGGTTTTGCATTCCCCAAAAGCCAAAGATTACTTCTTCGTTCCAGGTTGAGCAGACTGAAAGATAGAAAATACTCACTTTCCAATGAGATCAAAGACACTATTACTCTAGCAACTAAGCTGCATTTTTTTTCAACATTATTGCCAAACTAATTCCACAAAACCTGTCTCAAAGGAATAGATACATGAACATCTGCTTCTGTCACACTAAGTGTGTTTACTTCAGGTGGTTTGTTTTTGAAAGGAAAAAGATTGCCTCAAAAGAAAAACAATGTTTGGATAGAAACAAACTTCCCGACTATTGGAAGCTTCTTTCTCATGGTAATTTTCTTTGAGGACATGGGCATATTGACAAAGTATCTGTAGGAAAAAGAAGCATTCCTAAAATGACAAAAGGTGGATTCTTATCAGGACTATTTAAAATCATATGCCATCATATAAGATATTCAGGGGTTGAAAACTGATATATCAGTTTGAAAACAAGTAATCCTAAACATTTTTATTCACAGAAAGAGGGTTAAAATAGCAAACAGAAAGAAGAAATTTTGTTTGTGTCACTTGCAGTAAATCACCAAAAGACTTGCAACTGGCCAGTCTAAGTACCATCTCAATAGCCCCCTTTAATGTACACCACAAAACCCTCATGTAAACTAAGTTATGCCAGGACACAGCAGTAGTACCACGTCACAATTTATTTGTTTCATTATTTGAGGTTCCAATGGTGAGCGACAATTCACAACTTCTCTTTCTTTCAAAAGTTTTTTGAATTTAAGCGGAGAAAAATTCTATTAAATAAAACTAAATGCCATGATTGTCACACTGGTAAATTCTGAGAAAAATGAGGTAATTAAGCACTATGAACACATGAATATACTATGATCAAGCTCTACATTTACAGATGATTCAAGATATTTGCACAGGGTTGGATTGATCAGACTGCATATACATACAAAGACCAAGGTTCACTGTTTCCAGCATATCTTTAGCTGTGACAGCTTGTAGTTGCACAGTGAAAAGGAGATCTGATGGCACTCTAGTCTTCCCTGTAACTTCAGGATATGTCAATTAGGTGAGAACATGGAAGCCTAGATGCTCTGGCTAAGCTTAACAATTGAATTTTGTCTCCCTTTGTAGTCTTGGATTTTGGGACACTCCTGAGCCGTGCAGCACGTCTTGTCATGTCAACCCATGGCCTGAAGGCAGTTTTGTTCCTCTGTTAGGATCACATTAACTCCAGCAGCCTGAATTGTGCTGTCTACAAGGCTGCTACAAATTTCACCTGCTCCATCTTAACTTAAGTTGCTAAGACTAACTTTGTATAAAACCCACCTGTCCCCCAACGCTCATCCTCCATGGGCCAGAAACTTTCTGGTCAATGACCTACTTTTAGGCCCTTTGCCTTTTAAGAAGAAGAAAAGGATATAATCTTGGGAACTTATGAATTGCAAAACATGTAAAAAAGAGGCAGTCATGTTGGGTATAAAGTTTCTTAGATTTATTTTAAATTGATATATAAACCATTCTTTTCACTTTCAAAGATACAATAAACATTCCCAGGAACTCTAACACAAAGATGTGCATTTCAACTGCACAACCTTTATGACCTTTGCAATGCTTACTCTTAGAAGACCACCCACCTACAGGAGAATTAGCTACTATTCTTCTTCCTCATGTACTGGCAAAGCCTAACAGTAACTTTTAAAAATATTTTTACACAACTGACAGTAGCAAGCTAGCAAGAGCATCTGTTTTTAACCTTCCTTGTTCAAAAAACCTTACATTGTGGATTACATCCAGAATACTTTTCCTCAAATAATATTTTTTGTTTAGCTGTTATTCAAATTATTATTCAAATAATATTATTTGAAATTGTTATTCAAATAATATTATTTGGCTAGCTGTGTTCACCTGAGTTGTTTGTGCGAAAATAATATTATCACATATGCACAGGCATGTAGAGAGGTACACATTACACAGAACTATGGACTGGAATCTATGTACAATTTGAAGATCTTCAATAGCATATTTAATTAATAGAAAAGCAAGATTTTTAAAAATGTTTTTTTAAAAACAGTTTAGAGGGGGAAATGTTGAAATAGGTGTAAGTAGATTTATAATTTTTGTCAAAATACATTAGTTGTCTTCAAAACTGCATTGATTTGCAAGTCTTGCTCAAGTAATTTTGAGTGATACATGTAATAAGAAATAAAAAATTTATTACAATTTAAACACTTATACACACTAATCAGAGGTTAACTCCAGTAATGAAAAAAGTAGAAATAGTCATATAGTAATAGTTGTATACATCATGATCACTAAAAGAAACAAAATACATTACATATTCACAATCCCAGGTTATAATAACAGCAATAACAATTTGTTTTGAGTAATTGAGAGTCTGAATTCAATGAAATTAATGCCTAAAAAAACCCAAGAATTCCTGTTCTTTGGCATATTCAAGCTTGATGTAAATAAATTTGATTTCTTTTTATCCCAGCATAAGACCCAAATCCTTCTATAAGGCCATTAATCAAATTTCTTCCCTCTTTTTCAGTATCAATGAAACAAGGATTTATTTAGAGGATTTATTTAGAGGTCACTCTAAGTCAGATACCATGTCCTACCAGATATCATGCTATACTTTTCTAAGATTTTTCTATTTCCCTAACACACATTTCCTAATTGTCAGTTTTACCAAGTAATTTAGAAAATTCGTTCCTGAACAAAACAAACTAACCATACTAGGTATTCCTTCCTCAGGTTTGTCATGTCTTGTATTCAGCTGACATTAACCTCATATTTCTGTATGCTTCTTAGCAAGGGTTCATGGCATTTCCTGGTCACCATTTTCTATAGTAAAACTATTGATTTAGGTAAATTTTAAGAGTGATAAAACTTCCTTTCTGAGAAACTTTGTCTTTCATGCAGCCACACTGAAGGTTCAGTTTAATCATCAGCAAACTAATTAACTTGGTATGGACCTAAACTAAACTCTATCAGAATGACCACTAACTTACAAAGTTTTTCCTAAAAATTAAATGCATATGCATATACACATACATAAAATCTTAACTTTGAACCTCTCAACATTGCTACATTGCTTTAAAACAAATGTTTAGATGTCAGGAAGACATAAAAAAAATTACTACTTTTCAGACATAGATGCCATAAAAATGACTAGCAGAATAGTTTAAAGTTAGATGAGTAAAATCCTAAAGAACCAAAAACATGTACGGACCAAAGTAATGAAAAAAGAAATGTGGCCACAGTAGCTGATTTCTGAATATATTAAAACCCACCATTCTGTTAAAGTGACTTCTATTTCCTATATCTTCAGACTTAAAAATATAATTTTAAAAGTTAAAAATCTAACCTCTTGAGAGAGGAGTAAAATTATTGCTATTCATAAAACTCTGCAGCTGTGACTTTCACAATTTTGACCCCAGTATTAGCAAGTATCTTCAAAATCCACTAAATATTGATCTTGCTTTCAACAGTGGAAATCAGATACCCTTTCATTTTCATGACTATTTCACACCTTCTGCAGAAATTTTAGCATCTTGTTGAAACGGAACACAACTTAGACATAAAAATTTTCTCCTACCTACCTATTAGCTCATTCATATCTGAATATGCATAATTGGTCTCTGAGGATTAAAGAATATAGTTCACCATTTTGTGTTTGGACTACTTTGTTTTATTATATTGTTTATTGCAGCTGAGTCTCTGACCAACGCATCTGATATTGCTAGAAATAGTATTTTATTAATAATAAATGTTTACATTTTAGCTGCTTCTCTATTTAATGAGAAAGTTTACTTTTCTCAGAGGCAATTGTGGTTTACCAGCAAGACAAGGTAAATGAGAAAGCTGAAGAAGCAGGCAGTGGTCACAGCAGCAACATTAATCACATGTCATAGAAGTCTCCCTGTTATACATAATTTGACACATTGTCTTTTTCAGAGAAATGTCTTGGTTGCCCTCATAATAACCTTTCTTGACCTGTTGTCATCCTGTTATGTTCCTCCCCTCCATAACACCACTGTTTTAAAAAGAAAAAAATATCATCACAATGCTACCCTACTGTGGAAGTTCTTAAAGTTTTCAGACATAAATTGACATTGGACAGGAAATTAAAACCAAATTTTGTAAAAGCAGGTCCTTGAGAGAGCCCTCTATTTACTGCTATGCTTTTTATTGAGGAGTTCCTCATAAGAAACTACCTAAAGTTTTAGAATATGTCAAACAGTAAAATGGAAGGTTCTTTTCCCCATAATTAAAAGTTGTTACTTTTCACCCACAGAATCATAGAATACTCTGAGTTTGAAGGGATCCACAAGGATCTTTCAGGTGAAAATTCTTCAGAATATTAAGTGATTCAATTAAATAAACTCCATGCCCCCATATCAAAGCATCATCTTCTAAAAGAAAAGCAAAAGAATAAAAAAGCCCTCTAGACAAATTTAACATACCCTTACAAACTCTGTGTGATCAACTCTAATTTAGCTATTATAGCATCTTTCCCCCTTTTCCCATATCAAAACACAATACACATAAAAAAGCACACTCAATTTGGATCAGTCTTGACCCCCAACACCATTTTTCAGAAGAACCCATAGCTTCTCCTGCCTAAGCTCTACATATACCTTCTAAAAGCTGATGTATCTGTGAGGTTCAAAGTCTTTTAGACACCTGCCTAACTTTCCACATCTAACCATGTGCAGCTCCTTCCCCGGCTGAAGCCTGATTGCCCCCACTGCCATCCAGGGAGTGTATTCTGTGTGCTTCCTCACATTTTGCTATCAGGATCACCTCAACCTTAATGAATTAGACTACAATTGTCATTAATTAGAGTTAGCTCAAAATCCATTTTATGCAATGGATCCAATTTTACTTGGGTATTTTTGGTATTCTCTTTTCTCTTTCTTTTTTACTGTACTTCAGAAGAGGTTAAAAGGCTTCCTTGGCAGTAGCCTCCATTAAAAAAAAAAAAAAGAAAAAAAAGAAAAGAAAAAAAAAAAGTAAAATTCCCTCTTTCAATCCTATAGTCAAAAATCATGCTTCATGCTTGCTGTTAGCACTTTTGCATATTTGTTTTATTGTTCTGGCCTAAATCCAGACGGGTGACAGGTATGATTACCAGAGGTATTTACAGCAGCTCTGTCAGCACACGCTTCCCAGTGAGGCTGACTTGAAAAAAAAAGCATTTCAGGGACAGTCCTAATACTCAGGACTCAGTTTCACGAGCTCTGAGAGCAAGCCTTCAAAATCTTAAAAGACTTCCAGGAGGAAGACAACTAATAGCAAAAACAGTAGGAGACCCAACTATTACCTTCTGTTCTGACCCAAAGGCTCTGAAGAGGTTCACATTTCATTGTTCCAGAGCAGGAAAAAAAAGCAAAGATAAGGAAGAACAAACTGGGAACTGCTTCCTTTGATGCTTCCCATCTCACAGAAATAGCAAAGACATGAAAAACAAAATCCAATTATATATTTTTAGCATGTGACAGCCACAGCACAATAAACTGAGCAGGGAACACAAGAACAAAAAAACCCTCTGATATGAACATTAAAAATGGCATAAATGAAATACAGCCCCTTTCCTTTTGTTTCATAGATATATTGTTCCTTAACTATGTATACAAATATGTACACATCTACAATGCACACTATTGCATATAGAAATAAAAGATATATAGCTGATTTAGACAGTATTTCTTGCATTTTTGTCTTGGGAAAATTAAAAATATGTACTTTGTTTATTTTATTAAATTTTGCTTTTTTACTGAAAGGCAGAAGACTGCATATTGCTGGAATGTATCTTAAAATTGAGCAGATGATACTGGTCCTTGGGTGAGTAAGTTAGTAAGCCTTTATTCAGTTATTAACTAAGCAAAAGAAAAGACACACTGGCTTTTGAAAACGCATCTATTACTAAAATGATTTTACTGAAGAGCTTGGACCAATAGCAATGATGTGGTGGATAATTTCTGAACAGCTTTCATCAAATTTTGTCTATTTTTTATTAATTATGCACTTTTAATTGTAAATTGCATAAGACTGCTTCTGTTCCCTGAGGAGAAAATCTTGAATCTGAGATCAAAGGCCAACAAATACACAATAGAAAAAACATTCACAGAATATCTCTTATCTCTCTTTTCCACTTATATTTTCACATAATGCAAATTCACTTTAAAGCATATGAGGTTTGAATCCACTCTTTATTTGCAGTAGCATCCACCATTTTTACTATTCTATGGGTTTTTTTGGTAAACATAACCCCCAAAAATGTATGGTGCTTGCTATTTTTAAATATACCTGTCCACTTTCCCAGCGAGCCATCAGGTTCTTAGCTTCCAGATTATTTTTTTTCTCACCAGCATTGTTATTTTCTGCAAGCAGTTGAAATTGTATGGAATGGGACACCTTCTACTTTGCAGCATAATTTTGAAAATCTTGAGTGGCATGAGCTATCGTTGAGCTACCAGATCAATTTTTTTTACAGTGATAAAGGACAGATTGCAAATACATTCAAACAGCTAAGCTTGAAAATAGGATGCCTTGTGAGATTTTCCAAATTCATCTAAGCTTAAAACTTTTGGAAGTAACTTAGAAAACTCAATTTTTGCTTATTCCTGTTTTTGTGCATAACCTTGAGCACATCATTGTGTATCTCATGTTCCCTTGGTCTAAAGTGGATAAAATATTTCTAAATATAATGGTATCGTCTCACATGGTAACTTCAGGACAAAATCATTCATTGTGAAGTCACCAAGGGTTATTTCACCGGGAATGACTTTATCAGGCATACGTGCACTTGTGGAACAAGGGACTCTGAGCACCATACACAAAACAATAATTTCACCTTTTATTGCTTAAAATAGTAATGGGAAAACTGGAAAATTGTAGAGATGTGGTCACAGAACATCTCTATGCTCTTGTCTTGTAGAAATAGTACAATTCTATTAATTCCTTTCTGAGGATGTTTCGGGAAGTAAAATGTACATTAGGTTTACATGTTTCAAAATACTTTGTTCTTATTTCAGAAGACACAGTTGCATGTAAAGAACAAACTTTACTTAATTTGTCTTAGCACAGCTGATCTAGCCCAAGGGCAAATTTGTTCTTTTTTCCTTTGAACCATGATAGCTCCTCCTTTCTGTTATAAATTTTCAGAAAACTTCAGTCATGAACACCCTGTATCTAGGGGAGTAATGTACAACAGTTTAATTAATTTTCATGCTATTGAGGCATGCATCAGAAGCAAATCTATAATAAACAACAGTAATTTTCACTTCTGCAGAAGTAATGCATCTGTGATCACAGGTGTGTACTAATCTATAAGCACAGTGAAGATCCTCAGTTACTCTGCATTTTTATATACATGGAGGGTAGAGAAGTGGCACTGCAGTAATGTATTTAAAGTCAAGGTGCCATGCAGGGCATTTTTACCTCCTTTTTCATCAATATGTCTTTTGAGATTAAACAGTTTTAAGCCACTTGTAAAAGGGAGAACCAGCTGGCTTACAGAAACATGATAAGGTCCACAAACATTTTGTTGTCCCCCACTGCATATTCAGTACCTCAGACCTATCATTCCCTGCAAAGAACTTGTCCCAGCAACTGTTTTCTGAAATGTTAAAAACAAAACAAAACAACAAAAAAAAACCCCAACCAAAAAAACAAAAAACAAAAAACACTGACAAAAGAAAGCTTTAAAACGTAGCAAAGATGGTGGAAATATCAGTCCTAAGGACAGAAGCATTTTCTTAGTTATAGCACACATGTGAAACTACAAACCCCCAAACTATTATTGATTAAAAATGAGCAACATAAAGGCAACAAAGTCCATAAAGTCATTCTAAATCCCTAAGTAATAGTAGGAATATATGTAATAGAATAATCTGTAGCACATTTATAAAGTTTTGACAGTGCATTTAGCCCACATCTCTGCACACACCACAAACAAAATTCAGTGAATTTGTACTTGTATTTGTTTCCAAAAGTGGACTTTTCTGAACTATTCCCTTGCCTAATTTGCCTCAGAAAAGTTTGTCTCATACTTGCATGAGCTAATGGGAATGATCTGCATGAACTAACTCTGGTTCCTGTGAAAGATTTGTGAGAAAGGCAGTCTCCCCTAGACCACAGAGCCTCAACTGTGGTGGGATGTCACTGCTGTGGGAGATCCTGGACTCCAAGTTCAGAAGGGCACATCTAAGAGCATGAGCAGAAATACTTGAAATACTCTGAGAAATTTTCTTTCTTTAGAAGCCTACTTATTTCTATTGTCTCTTTATCTCCAGTAACAATACACATATTTTAGAAAATCAGAGTAGGAATGAGAGATCCTCAGCAGAACAAAATGCAATTTCAGCAGTGAAGGTGGAATCCTATATATGACTACAGACTCATATCCATTTTAATCCTGAGCATGTGCTCCAAAATTACTGAATCATGCCACCATAAGGCTAATTCCTACATGTATTTTTCCTGACTGTTTTAATCATGCTCAGATGGCAAGTCTTTTAAAAAACAGCTTGATTCTCATTGCATAGCAAATGCTTTTTCCTATAACCATTATTTTAGAGATAAACTCATCAAACAAAATACACGATTATAAGTTAAATCATGTCTCCAATTTCATCCTGCAGCTACTAGCAAATAAAAATGAAAACTATTTTTGAATTGTATTGGACTAACTGGAAAATCACAACATATAATTGATATGTCGATACAGCTGTCTGAGTTCTGTCAAGCCAGCCTACATTTCAAACGTTTGCATCTTGTTCAGAGGAAGAGGAAAGATGTTGATTGCATTTAAGATTACATTCAAACCGTGTTATTGCCTCAGACTAACAGTCCTGTGACGCTCTTCTTTTGAAAGCTGTGTTACTTTCAAACAAAATACTGTGGGCTAAGAAAGCTGTTTGTTAAACAGAGAACGGTAATTGGAAGTTTGCTTTACCCTGTCACTGTATAACTCTTGTTACATAGAAAAACATAGAAGATAAACCATATATTTTTAGTTAAAATTAAGAAGATAACTATTCTAGCTAAATAATTGAAATAGAATTTGTGTGCTATCATAAATATTTCTGTGCTGCAAAGTATGCAAATTTTTGTTAAACTGAAACTTCATTTCAAGAAACTATTCTTTATAGCATCCCTCCACTAGAAAGAGCAATTGGTGGATACTTAATCTCATTTAACTTTGAGAAAATAAAATATAGGATCTTTTATATTGTAAGAGAATCTATAGAGATCTCTTATATTTTGTATTATAGGATCTCTTTTAGGATAAAACATTAAACTTAGCATTACAATAATTCAGTGTTGGATAAATAAAGAACTGGCAATAATAATTCACACTATCTTTTTAAGAAACTGATTTGTTTGAAAATGTATGCAAATGTTAGACTAATAATATTGAGAGATGGAAAAAGTTCAAATTGTTTCTTTACTGAGATTTTGCTTTCAGAGAGGAAAATAGGAAAGAACAGGAATCTCCTTATTTTTCTCATCCTATACAATTAATGGGCACTAGTTCCTGGGCTCAGTTTTGCAAAGCTGGAAGTTTTTTCTGCCGTGCATCAGAGAGCATTGTTGTGGTAGCATGGACATACAGGTACCATTTTCAGTGGGATGTCTGTACACAACGTGGCCAGAACCTCAGTCTGGGAGAACTCTGAATGGTGGATCCATGGACTGTAGGGCCTGCCTGCTCCAGGGAATCACAGGCTCCCTGATGCTGTTTGTGGCTACTCCATCACCACCACACATCTGCTGTAGAAGCACTGTGGGACTGACCATGGTGTCAGTCTCCGTACTGGACTCAACATGTTTTTTCTAACATTCTGAAGCAATATTGGACTCCAAAAAGAGAAAACCAAACAAAACCAGGAGGGCTAATATGACTGAATGGACTAAAATTAAGAGAGAGCTCCTGGGCAACAATTAGGGTGACACTTAAAGCATTTCCTATTCTATAAATGGTAGTTTTCCACTACTTTGTCTTAGAGTCTTCTTTAAGCTCCTCACAGAGATCAAATAAAGTTTGGTTTTGAATCCCTATGTACAAAAACCTGCTTCTATATTAGACCTAAAAGCAAGACTGTGCTAAGCTCTCAAAATCCTGTTAGAAAGATAAACCCGCAAATCTTCTCCTCTGTCTCTAGCATCAAGCAGCAGCTTTTGCTGTTCTCTCTGCGCCATCACTTCCAAGCATCAACTTGAATATATTAAATCTACCTGCTAAATATTTTGTTATGTGACCCTCTGAAGCCTCCCTTTCCAAACCTTCCAATCCTCAATGAAAATTCATAAATACTTGTATATATTAGTATGGCTGTATTAATTTATACTCAATGTGGAAATTCACCTGTATTTTCTTTAGGTGGAGCCTGATCTCTATCAAAATATGAAACTACTATTTATCTCACTATACAGTATTTCTTAGACACACAATATATATTTATACATTTTTATATAATTATAGACTTCTGTGAGTATATACCTATATACAGATATGTATTTATGCCTATACCTACATGTTTCTTGTATGTACTATTTTCCCATTTCATACTGCTATGCTTTTTTTGAAATTTCAGCCTAGAATGGCCATGCAAACTGACCTACAAATCTGCAGCTGGACATAGTGAAACAGTGTGAAGTAAAAAGCCAAATATCTGGTTATTAAAGCAGAAATGACTGCTCTTCTGTTTTGGTGATCCAAATTAAGTTGTGTCAGAATCAGTCCAAAATGCACAGGTGTATCATTTTTTTGAAACCCTTCCTGTTCGTTGTTTCAAGAACAAGCCAGACTGGTTCACAGGTGGGATTTCTAGGTACAGTGAAATATATTGACCAAAGTAGAATTATCTGACAAGTGTGCTTCTTCAAGAGAATTTTCTACCCACTCTGCAGTATCTGCTAAAAAAATCTAACCAGCATACTCTATGTTGTGAGGAAAGGACCAAGAAATCTACCAGGAAAAACAATCTGCAGAAAAAAAATTATTTTAATAAAAAACTCTAGCAAGGTTTGTGAGGGGAAACTGTATTGTGAACTTTTATATCCTTACAGTGCTACAACACTATTACTACTTTAAACTGTACCATTTTTCAAACTGCTATAAGAAAGGTATAAGAAGTGCAGAATAAGATTTTCTTTATTCCTTGTGGCAGAACCAGTGCTGGTGGTCACAAAATAATGTCACTTGGAGGGATGGCAGAAACTTACTAATATAAAAAGTTTAATGGGTCAGTTCAGTACAGGAGTTCACTATAGGCATAGCTGTCAACCACTGGCAATTTTCTCCCTATACTTCCTCACAAAAAGGAGGTTGTCTTTAGATTTATTGATTTGTAAGCAACATAAATGTGATTTTACTCGTAAATAAATGCTGAATCCATGTGAAAATAAAGGCTGCATTACTCTAATGTAATAATAGCCAGACTAATTTTTCAAAACCTCATAAATTCCAAAAGATTAAAAAAAATTACTAGAGATGCTTTTGTTCAAATAGCATTGTCATGCCTTAAGTAGTTTGGTTTGAAATAGTTCTGTGTCAGCTTAAAGATATTTTTCAGTCTTAATTCAATTTAGCTTACAAACAACAATTTAAATCTTGACCAGAAGTGAATCCTCTAGACTACGGTTTGAGAATTTCAGCCCCGTGGGTTTTGCCAGTGTTTATAATTTGTCAAAAACCACTCTTAAGTTCTAGGGCAGTTTACAAATTGTGAACTCCATCTTTTTCAGAGTTCCTAGTTCCTGTGTTTTTATTTATCACCATTAACAGTGCTTTGACAGAATCCAAACCTCACTATACAGCAGTACAGTGATTGTCCAAATTATTAACCTTGCATTGCGCTGTTTACAAGGCATAGTAATTATAAACTAAGATGTTGTCCATTAGCAAAACTTTTTTTCATTCTCTCTGCACTAAAGAGTAAGATTTTTGAAGACAAAGGAACAAGAAAATTTTATTAACTTTCTTAACAGGCATCTACTCTTAACTCTCAGTGATTGAACTAATGTTCCATTTAAAATAAATTCAAAGGAGAAATAAAGAAAGAAACCTCACAGTATTACAGAGCAAAGATAAAGTAACAATCTCAATTCTATCTACATTATGACTTCTAAGTTATGAGATTTAAAACCTGCTTTTCAAAGGGTTTGAAACAATGGTTTTGTGGTAAAAATAAAAAAGAAAAAAGCTATGGTTTTAAATAATGCTTGGATTAAGCAGCATACTGTGAAATAAAAATAATACAAGTACTGTGAGAATTTGAAGTTGAACTTCTTAGACACTAGACTAATATTGTCATTATAAATCATGTAGATAGGCTTGAAGCTTAGGCCATTTTTTCTAGATATGAAATCCAATATTTTCAGAAACTACAGAGTTTTGAATTTCCTCTCTGAGTTCTCATCTGGGGGCATAATATCTAAGTAAACGTGGTGATCTTTTCCTGAAAAACATCTCTTTAAGCCTGACACAAACTGACACTATCATTAGTCACTTCTGAGCATTAGGAAATACTGCAACTTTCTAAGACCCAGAGTTTTCTTAGCAATGCAGTTCTATTGATAACTCTCTACTGTTAATGGACAAAACATGATTATAAATGAGGTGACTTTGAAAAATAATAATAAAAAAATCACAGAATTACTATGAAAGATCTCTTGTAATATATTGTTTATGTAAATATCCCAAAATCCTGTATCTAGCAATTACTGAAATATGAGACTATCAGCCAACCAGGCCATGTGCTTGTACTAATCACATAAAATAGTTTCCAGAAGTTTTCAAAACTTCCAAACTAATAATGCAGTACCAGTGAACTATGAGTAACAACACAAATTCTCATGGAAGACAGTTCAGTCCTGTAATTCTCCACAACAGTCATAGTAATAAAAATAACATAAATCATAATAAAAGCCAGGGTGTATTTATTGGCTAATGTAAACCCATCTAAAAGTTTGCAACTGAAGCCACCATCTCTTGCAAAATTCTACACCAAAGTGAATTGTGGAAGGTCTCAGTTTCCAATAAATTCACTATTTTTTTGTTTTATTTTCCTAATGAGTTTATACCAAATGAAATTTTCTGAAATATGTACAGTTGAAGGGTCCATATGTTTATAATCTGTAGGTATTTGTGGTGCTGTGTTGCAGGAGATAATAGTACAAGAATAATTAGATCCTGCTTCCTAGTAGGAAAAGAGATAAAATTTCATATGTACTAATGGAATAATAATGGGGAGTTCTACTGTAAAGAAATACATCATTAGTTAAAGCTGATAGAAAGTGAGAGACATCTGAGTTTATTTTCAGTTATAGAATCATTATAAGCAACAATTAAGAAAAAAGTAATACTAAGATCTATCAGAAAAAACACCTCCAGTATAGGAAGGCATAACATCATTGTTACAAATAAACACAGAGAAGACCTTAATTAATATATTCTGTATGATTCTGAATATCTATGTTCAAAACCAGGTTAATTTGAAACAAGAATATAATTTGAAACAAGAATTGGATGCTAGGGTGATCAGAGAAGTAGCCCCTATTAAAAACAAACTAAAATCACAGCGTTATAGAATGGTTTGGGATGGAAGAGATCTTAAAGATCATCCATGCCTGCCATGGGCAGGGATACCTTCCACTAGACCAGGTTGCTCAGAGGCCCATCCAACCTGCCCATCCAACACCTTATCTACTCCAGTAAAAAAATGACTGAGAAAGATATTGAGTCTCTTTATGTGTGTTTGTGAGTAATAAAAAGAATGGGTCACAAGAATTGTGTACCTAAGCAAATGTGATAGGATGCACCTGAAGGGTCTAGTGGAAATTATTAGGAATAGGAGTCCAGTACTCACTTTCTGTGTTCTTTCGGATATTCCACACATGAAAAATACATTTAATACCAAATTTATTTATTTGAAATTATCTGATATTGCATGGGGTTTTGATTGAGCAGAATGCTACACTGATATACTTTAATCACAATACGACCCCCAAGTCACACTTAGCAGAATAAAGCAGTGTATAACAGGTAACAGATATTGGTAACAGGTTTTCAACGGAAAGTAACAACAAAATTTTTTAACCTATGAGCAAGCTGAGTGCTAGAACGATCATCTAAATGAAATAATAGGAGGAAAGAGCATAAGTTTTTCAAGATACTGTTTGCCTATTCAGGAAGGAACTTAATAACAGGACAGAAATCATCTCAAAGGTGGAATATTAAGACAATTTACTGTAATCTCGAAAGTGTAGCAGGGAAATTTTTTACTTTTTCCTGTTGCTTATTTGCACTATGGTTTTACTGCAACCACTTTGTGCCTTAGGATTGTGATTGATCAATTGCAGAAGACAAGGGCTCCCCCACCAGTGCATAAGCCAGGAGTTTGTTTTCTCTGTTATTTTCTGCTTACCTGTGTGATTTGTAACTGCAGTTCTGGAGTATGTAACTCTCAGACCTGGAGTTTGCTGCTTGTGTTAATGTGTCCTGCTGTCTCACTGCACCCAAATTAGCTATTCCACAGGCTGTTGGGATCACAGGTCTAGCTCCCTACAGACCCTGCCTAAAAGCCCTGTGATATAATACGGCAATAGCCCAATAGAATTGAATGTCTCTTATTTACTGAAATACTAAATTTAATGTAGAAAAAATATTTCTAGGCTTGTTTATATTATCTTAGATAATTCTTACAAAAGTAGAAATTTCTCCTCTCAGTATGTTGGAAAGAAATTTGGGTGTCTTTTATTTACCTTAGTAACTGGATTTTCACTAAAGATTTTGTCTCACAAAGATGATAAAAGCAATTGAAAAAATAATTGTTTTCGTTTAGGTGGGAGGAAAGGAGAAAATTTTCCCACCAGATATTTGCATGTGGCTTATGACAGAGAGTCGCAGGAGAGGGGTATAGGAGAGAGTCTAGGTCAGCTTATTCTACTATCTTTAGTGCCCTGGTTCCACCTAGTCATGGTTTCTGATCCATATCCATGGATTTTTCAGAGACCTAGCAGTGATATATCAGAATGAAGGGTCTCACAGTTGTTTCAGGATAAAGCACCAGTCTTCCTGCAAGCACCATAGCTTAATCTGGCAAAGTTTCAGTGATATTGAGGGCCCTGTGATTCCTGTTGAGAGGGTAATTCTGAGCTCAGCTTGCATGATGGACAAGATATTTCAACAAAGCTCTTCTCAAATTGTAAGCAAAAGCAGTCCCAGGAGCACCTTTTAAAGGTGTTGCCAATCTATGTTTTTCTGAAAGTTAATAGCACTTTTAGAACTGCTTTTATTTCTTTCCCTTTCTCTGCTGCCTAGTCTATAATCTCTTGCCATTTATTCTATTTGCTTTTCTGAAGGCAGCAACATTAAACAGGGCAGACATTCTTCATCTCAGTAAGAACCTAAAAATAACTTTTCTTCTGTATAGTATAAAGATTCCTTTCTGGTTGCCAGGATTTAAACATTTAAGTGTTTGTGTGTCAGGTTGGGAAAGTAGGCAATGGCTTGCTGAATATTTAATGCTTCATTCATCCTGAGGTACTGGGATTGCACATCACTAACTCCAGAGGTACTCCATCTCTCTGTGCAGTGAAATACACTGAGGATAAAGCTAAATGAAAGAATTCAAGAGCTTGTATTTTTGTTGCCCACATAATCCTGAGAATGTGTCATTCTTCCAAAGTACACTGAGTGCTGATTCAAAAACAAAATAGATTATAATTAAGAGTTGTACAGAAAAAATCAGTGTCATTTGGGGACACACAGCTCAGTTCACAGTATAGGCTTAGTATTTATGGCACATCATCTTAGACTGCAGAAATTAAGGGATGATTTTAAAGGAAGGATTTCTAAAATTTATGAGATAGTCATCAGATACATTCAAGAGTTACAACAGTACTGCAGCAACACAATTTCAAATAAAATCTAATATAATAAAGAAAAACTTAACAATGTTGTATACAATATTTGCACAGACCATATAAGCTTCTAACCAAAAGGTGTGATATTAAGCTGAAAATACATAAAAGAAACATGACAACAAAGTCTTGCACCAGAGAAATAGATGCAAATTAGCATTATCAGCTTAACTTTATTTTTTTTTTAAAAATGGGGTTTGTATAGTAATAGTTTTTTAAGAGGTTTAAATATATGGGGTTTTTTCAATATCAGTGACAACATTGTGATTCAATATAGAGATATGTGACATATTGTAAGCCACTTAAATATTTGGAAATAAATATTTAACTCTGAAATATTACTATATGGTAAATTTGAAGTAAAATATAATAATCCACTGCTAAATGTGTCTTATCTAGATAAAAGGTTTGTTTCCAGTTCTCATATTAACTTACCACAGGTTTCTCTCAAGCACTAGTCTGGCTTCTCTGGGAATTTCAAAACCAGATATTGTTTCACCTTTATTTGATTGTCAGGGATGTCAGAAAAAAATTTTATATACTTCCTCATACAATTCTAGTGGGTTCAGCTCTGCATGTTTCTTTTCACCATTACATCAGAATCAGGAATAGTTAAAAGAGGAGCAGAACTGTGAGAATGTGATTAAAAGAACATTGTAGTGAAAACTCAATTGTCTTCAAAAACACCTTTTGCATGATGAAAAAGTGGGCATCTTGCAAAACTAGTAACTGACAAAACTGAAATTCTTAAGGTACTTAGGCACTGTTGATTGATGCTGCCATTAATTACAACAGAGAAGAGATTCAACCATTAAAGAGGTCTGAATAACTTCATTTTATTTCTTTAGTTATGTCATCAGCTGGAAACTCTGCTGGAGTGTTTTTACACTGGAACTCCAATTATGATTCCTGTGCCATCCTTAAACCATCTCAGATAACCATTACCATGAGAAAGCTTAACGGCAACTAAAACAAAATATAGAATATCCAACCACAAACATTAAAATTTCCTAGGAAATTTCCCAGCTTTAGGAAAACAAGTTTAGAAGTTGAACTGTCTTCACTCTGCTGGCTCAGAGAGCAAAGTACAAAGACAGAAGCGCAAAACTTATCAGAGAATCAAAAAATCGTTAATATTGGAAAAGACCTCTGAGATCATCAAGCCCAACCTGTGACCAAACACCACCATATAAACTACACCATGGCAGTAAGTGCCACATCCAGTCTTGCCTCATGAAAACATACAGAGAGATGTGCATGTACTTTTTTGTTCCTTGACCCTGACCCTGATACGTATCCCTCTAGTCACTTGGTCTCTCCCCACTGCAGGAGGCATGGGGAAGACAGTCACAGGAGAAAAGGTGAGAAAACTTTTGAGTTGAGACAGAAACAGTCTAATAAGTGAAGAAAAGCTGTGTAGGCAAGAAAGCAAAATAAACAATTTATTTACTACTTCCCACCAGGAAGCAAATAAAAATATTCCTCCTTCCTCTTCCATTCCGTTTCAGCCTGTATTACTGAGCACATTGTATGGTATTGAATATTTCTTTGATCATCTCTGGTCAGCCATTCTCTCCCAACTTTTGGTGCTTTCCCTGTTTGCTTGGGGAGGCAGAGTGGGTAGTAGAGAAAGCCTTGATGTTGTGCAAACTCTGCTCAGAAATAGCCAAGATACTGCTTTGTTATCAGCACTGCTTTTGTTGCAAATCCAAAACATGGCACCATTCAGACTGCTACCATGAGAATTAACTTTATTCCAGCTACACTCATTGTGATACGTATATAGATGGAAAGTGACACAGGTAGAGAAGTAAATGCCAGCATGATAATTTTTTGCCAGACTTTTCTGGTATTTTGCCATTGGGGATTCTGATTGTAAATATTAATACTTTTCAAATAGCTACCATTCAAAAAAAATACTGTAAACAAAAATGCTTTTTCTAAGTTTGGGGAATGATATTTTCTGCCATTGTGAAATATTTTTCTGTATATTATAATATACTTAGTTGATATAAACTTACTAATATACAAATGTATTTCAAAGATTAAATTATCTGACTGCTTCTTAGATGTAATATGCTTTCCCTTTTTTTTAAATTAAAGAGCTTTTCCCTCAGCATTCAGTTTTAGACTAAACTTGAAAAAATCAATAATTGTTTTCTTCAATAATTTAATCTGTTAGATCAAGACTTGGAATTGTTTATAAAAATATTGATTTAAGTATGAGGAAGATGTTAACAAGACAACCATTATTTCAGAAAACATCAATCATTTTCCATCTTTAATGTAGCTCATACAAGCTTTTACATATTTAACTATTTTGGAGTGTGAACGGGGATGACAGGTGGTTATCAATTCTTAAAGACTCACAAGGAATATGAAAGTGATGATCGTCAGATCTAAAGTAAGAAATTCTCCCTTGGACACCTCTCTTAAACCTCTCTTTCATTTAACTCGTTCTAGGTATTAGTGATGTGAATTATGATAGCTGCATTAACCATGGAGTTGCAAAATCATAAATTATATGTGGGATTTTTATACAAAACTACCAAAGTCCCTTTGAAATGATAAAGAATTCATTTTCTCAAAGCTTCCCAAAATATTAATATTAATCTGTAACTGTTCTGAGGGATTTAAAATGGGCTGAAAGTGGCTAATGAGCAATGTTTAGACTCAAGCATAAAGAAATCAGTCAAAAAATTTTAGAGACAAATTTTTTAATTTTCTACTAATGTTATCTGGCAAAAGCTGGCTGTTAATAGTCACGTAATAAAATATTATCCTGTGTTAGCAAAAAAGCATTCAAAACACTTAGTCACTAAGAATATAAGTGAATTCTTATTCACTAAGAATAAAACAGCTTTTGTAGCATAAAATTTCAAATATCACTCAGTACAATGTAGAGAAAAATGAGAGTTCATCATCAGGATCACTCATGGGAAAACAAAGGCAATCTCAAATGCTTTCTTTTATTGAGTATGGTGCTATCTACTCTTGAGATTACCAACATTTCAGTGTGGCATTAGAAGGTGACTGCCAACCGTGAATCCTTTCTTCCTGTTTTTGGAATACCTTGTCATAAGGTCAGTATTTCTAACAAAATATATTTCAAAGTGCTGTGAAGTCATTCTCTAACCACTTAGAACTTCTTTAAATTAATTTCTGCTCCATTTTTAAACTGCCTAAGTCACTCAGGGAATGATAATCACACTAATTTGTGTGCTGTCTTTGAATCAAAAGAATCATTTTCTTAACAAATCAAATACCTCCAATCTAGTTATATCCCTCATCTGTAGTAGAGGTTTGAATTATCAAAACATGAGACAAAAGGGAAAGATAGTGCTTGATGTGTTGAAGCCTTTTCAATTAGACCTTTTTAGTCTTTCAGCTTTTACCCAGTTCATGTTTATGGTATGCCATTCCCTTTGACCCTCAAAACACTTGCATTTGCACTGGCAGCCCGAACCTAGTATAGCTTTGCAAGTGCAATTGTAGCATGCAGTTGAATTGAAAAATTAAACCAGAAGAATGGTTCAAACTACTTGAAATTTTCATGTACGTTTCCTCTTACAGTGGGACTGTGTAGAGGGGCACTATGATACACTTGTTTGGTGCCTCAACTACTTCACTCCTGTGAATTTCTGTCAGGAAAATGGTTTTTATTTGGGTCCTCTCATCGATCAGATGCACTGTCTTTCTTGCGTTCAAGTAAGATCTAAACAAAACTAGTCAAAAAGGAAATGGAGGGACCTCCACAGGTCATCTGGTCCACCCTCTGCTCAAACCAGGGCTAGCTTCAAAAGCATATCTCATTGCTCAGGATGTTCTTCAGGTGAATTTTGAGACCCTACAGCAATGGAATTTTCACAACTTTCCAAAGCAATGTTTTCCAGCAGTCACACGCTCCTTGTAAAATTTTTGGCTTACATTCACTTCAAAATCTCTCTGTTGCAGCTTTTGATGGTTGCCTGTGTGTTATTAAGATACATGCTGGAGAAGAGCCCAGTTCTGCCTTCCTTTTAGCTTCTCTTAGATAGAAGAGGATTACAATCAGGTCTTTCCCCAGCTTTCTTTTCTATAGCTTAAATAAGTTCAGTTCCCTCAGTTTCTCCTAGTAGGTCTCATGTATGGTAAGTTCCAGTTACTTACCCATCCATGACCTTCCTCTAAACTCTGCAGTTTAGATAATCCTGAATGTGGGGGCCAAAAGTGGTTATTGTATTGCATCCATAGGAACAGAGGGACTGAAAAACTTTGTTTGAGGCTGATAGTAGGTTATTCATAATCCTACCTGACTTTGTGTCTTCCTAGTTGCATTAGCTTCCTGCCTCCATTTTCTTGCTACATATCTCCTAGAGAGCTTGTATTCAGGTGTGAGAAACTTTCCAGTGAAGAAATGCTCTTTAGATAGTAATTACAATGGTATCAGCAAAACAAAATCTCTGAAATATTGCTGATTGAATCTTTGTGCTAGTAGTATGACAACCGTGTATCATATTTATACTAAAGATTTCCTCATAAATAAAAATCACTGCTGAAATGTTTATATATGAATAATTCTGCCTGACTATGGAAAAATCATAGTAATAGTCATGCAAAATCCTATTGTAATAACTGACAGGGCAAGATACATTTGCATGGTTAGCTGGAACTTGAAATATCAGCAGTAAAGTTGTTTTTATTTTGTGTCATTCTTTTCAACAGGAAATTTGTTACTTTTCTCAAATAACCTCTCATGCAGATTGTTTATTGCATGTCATGACTTCTTGATTATAACACGTTAATATTTAAATATATTTAAAGAACATGATAATAGTCTCATTCTATTGTGAATTCCTTTAGCGCTTACCCTTGTCCCTCTCACTCTCTGTTTGATCAAGGAAGTTTTGACATAACAACATTTGCATTCAAAAGACTGAAGGTTTAAGGTGAGATACTATATGTATAATTATGGTAATCATCTTTAATTTCTTATCCCTACAAGCCTTTGAGTGCAATACCGAAACAAAACAACCCAATCCAAAACAAAACAAGAAAACAAATGAAAAAAGAAACAAACACAATTTCTTTTTATATGTAAATTAAATTTATCATTTGTTATAAGAACCCTTAAACTCTTTACTTTGAAGAACCTCATACTGGCCTGTCTATCAATCAGGGAATTTAATTTTAAATCTCTAAACTCCTTGGAAGAGTTATGAGCAACTTCTGGAAAATCTTTTTGTGAAGAAATAATATGGATGGGGCACACAATTACATAGCGTGAATAGAATGAGCTTGTTTAGAGTTTGTAGGGTTGACAGAAAAACTATGATTACGTTCATGACGACATTTCACACCAGTTCTAGAATAAATAAAGGCTTTTAGCAGTTAAAATTATATTTATTGCACTTGGGCACTGTCTGTACTCCTTGTCTTTTCATCTAGTTAAAATGCTTTCCTTTCTTTTCTCCCTATTTATGCATTAATTCCTTTGATCTTTTGAATTGTAAAAGTCCTCAAAATATTTACAAAAATGAAGACTTTAGAAATGTCAATATCAACTGTTCTATATTCTCTAAGGATTTGGCTTCTTAATAACAATTTAAATTGAGAAGAAACAATTGCTCAACAAAAAATACCACTTTTGGAATTTTGCTTTGTTGCTCCAGTGTCTCTTGAGAGTAGGGCCATCAGGTATACAACTCTGCTACAAGATATAATTACAAATATATGCTCTCTACTTTTTGTAATCATTGTATTAAAGGAAAAACGACAGATTTTTCTGAAACTCCTTAAAGATTCAGGAGCTCTAAGTACGGTTAATTGATTTATAGGTTTACATTAGTATACAACCTTCAACAATTTAACCAAAATTTTGCTAAATTATTAAATTGTTCAAGTTATTACATTGTAGAAAAAATAATTCTATAATTTGGACATGGTTCCACATTTGTACAGCCACTACTTGTAATGGCTGAAGAGATTTCTTTTCCCCAGACTTTACAGACACGTGTTGCATCAACAAAGGAAATTTATTGAAAACTCTTTGTGACACTAAAAAATGCACAGAAACCCAGAACAATGGTACATTCCAAGATCTTTATTTCGCTTGATGTCTAGCTTCAGACAGTGCCCTCTAACTTAATACACTGTACATGAATCAAAATCTTAGTGCTCAGAGATTTTCATGATCTGATTTTCTCAGCAGTGATAAAGCTGCTTGATAGAGCAGTCCGCGTGTGAATATGTGCATGCATGAGTGTGCACCTGTGCATTAGCACACACACATATGTTGGTTCTCAGGTAGGCAGGTTCTCAGAATGGAACTAGAAGTAAAACAAATTTTCAAGCAAGAGCAAAGTTATAGCTTAGCTTACTTGTGAGAGAAAACAAAAGAAATGATTGGTTCCAAGTCTATGGGATGTTCAAATGATGCTGAAGAAATACAGGCAAAGATGGAATGGGTCTGTAGGGATTTTGCTGACATATTCATCCCCTTTAAACAATACTTAGGAAACCCTGAGCAAAAAATTATGTTTCAAATATCTTCCTGTTCTCTTTTTCCACCTTCTTTTCTTGTTCCTGCATGGTTTAGCAGTCAAGGGTTGTGTAGGGCTAACTAAGAACCTTTAGATGTATCTAGTTTTTCAGGGTTGTTTCTAATATTCCTGGGATTTTAAAGGATTCATTCAATACATCAGCATGCACAAGTTGTTCAGGAATGTACAAGTTGTTCAGGACAGACAGGATGTGTAAGTGTTTGATCATAGTTCTTCATCATTCCATTACCAATAGATATTTAATACAAAAAGTAATATTGTCCAGGAACCTATGAAGATGAAAATAATACCTAGATGAGTTCTATACACATATATCTCTAGCCATAAAAGTGGATGTAGTACAGTTGAATATCTCGTGCTTAACACCATGTAAACTGGAATCTAAATTTACCTTTCTGTACATGAAAATATACAAATGAGGAAAAAGAAAACCAGCCCTGAGCATAAAACTAATGCCAGAGCACAAATTAAAGATGATGGAGCTCGAAGTGAGTCCTTTTATATTTCAAATTTCCATGAGAGATGACAAGTACTATGTAAGTAATTATTTATGTGACTAATTTACAGTCCATCGATGCTTTCCAAAACCTTATTTGTAAAGAAAAACAGTGTCTAATCTAAGGAAGAGATAATCTTTCCCAATTTAAGGATTCTCTTGTTTGTTTGCTTAGATAGGTCAATTGTCAGTGAGCCCAAACTGAAAATCATGAAGCTCTTTGCAATAATTTCACTTTGTTTTTTAAAAATGGCTTTTCTGGAGGCTTACAGTTAATAGAGATTTTGTATGCTGCTACATATCTAAATATATCTTTGTATTGGAAAGTTTTGACATGCTGTTCATAGAATTATAGGCAAAAGCTGACACTCTTTTTCTGTAAACAAACAGATATCTCAGCAGGCTTTTTTTTGTTCACTTGCTAGTAAATTTAACCTTCAAGCAGCAATACTGCTGTTTTCAACCTACTCGATAAAGTTCATTGGAAGAAGAAGCTTGATAACTTGCAAAGCTGCCTGAAAAACTTACTAAGATGTTGAATTATGCAGACCTTATGAATTGAGCCAAGAGAACTGAGATAATGGAAGGTGTCAGTCTTACTGTCAGGCTATAGAAATAAGCTGAACAACACAACTTAGCTTCTTGGTAAATACACCTGTTTGTTTAGTTTAGGTTGGGTTAGGTTTTTGTTTGGAGAAAACTAAATAGGGCTTTGAAGTGTTAAAGCTACTGAGACACCACAAAATTTCACACGTGCCAGACAGCTTGTGAAAGCTGGTCACAGGAGGTTTTTTTTTTCATATTACCTACTTTTCCATTCAAAATTAAAATCTAGCAACAGGAGTTTTCAGATAGAGTATTAAATTC
>VWYP01034601.1:0-31177 GCA_013400435.1 Pycnonotus jocosus | reverse complement strand
GGGCTTTGAAGTGTTAAAGCTACTGAGACACCACAAAATTTCACACGTGCCAGACAGCTTGTGAAAGCTGGTCACAGGAGGTTTTTTTCATATTACCTACCTTTCCATTCAAAATTAAAATCTAGCAACAGGAGTTTTCAGATAGAGTATTAAATTCGTGGGGGAGGGGGTTGGTTTGGTTGACTAGTTGGTTTTCCATTCTTCCTTAAGTGTCATCTCCTTCCTACTATAGTTAAAAATGCTTATACCCTTTGAGTATTCCCAGGTATAGCCCTCACCTTCTCAGAGTGTAAGGAGTACTTTATAGTAATCATCTAAATATTTAAACTAACAGTTCGCTTATGATTTCTTTCTATGAGGAAAAGTTTCTTCTATCCACTATGCATGGCTTGTCTTTCTTTCAAAAGCTTAAATTCATTTTTTTATGTCAACCTGGAAGTATTAATATATACATGTAGATATATGCCTTGTATAAATCTAGGTGGCTATAGTGTACATAATTTATGCTTATGTCTGGTTTAGAGATGTACTAATATGAAAGCATTTTGCCATGGCAGAATATTTGAAGATTGTGATTTTAACTTGGCATTAGAAGAGTATTACAAGAAGTGCCAATGTATGTTAGTACCTTAAGTAGTGACAGCCAAGATGTTTTCATCAGAATTTGCTGCAGGCATCATTTTCACTGTTTTGTGGTTTGGTTTTTCCTTTTCCCATCCAAACTGAAAGAGTTTTAAGTTGTTTTATTTTTAATTACCTCACCCTGGTTTCCACTTGCATCAAATGTGTTGTTGGAGTCAGTGAGTAGTTCCCTGCTATTGTCAGGCATCATGTCACAGTCTTGACAAATGTGTTTTGAGATAAGCTGCAATACTACTGGTCTCCAAGAAATCTGTCTTCTGGAAGCATCATCAGTAATAAATCTAAAAGTATTAAATGAACAGATGTGGGGAAGAAAAATAACACGGGAGAAACAAGCAAAAAACACTTCAGTCAGAAAGTATCATGTAGCACGACCATTTTCTTAAATGTAACCACATTTGTGGTTTTCTCTTCTATTCCCTACCTGTCCTTGAACAGAAGGCAAGCCCTGACACTTGTTTCCTTACTCTTGATTCCACACCTTACAGGCTTGAGGACTTGCTTATTTATATCTAGAACTCTTACCTACTTTGTGAAATCAAGAAGTGTATCAAGTAATCTAACATTACATTAAGAAAAAAAAAATCTTAAGCAGTGGCACTTCTAAAATTCAGACACTCTCTGGTTGAGCTGTTTAAGCACACAGTGACAGAGTTGACCAGGAAAGACAGTGGATGTAGTGCTTACTGAACTTTTTATTAAGGGTTTTCCTACTGCTGCTTGTTTTTCCTATTGCTTCAAATTATTTGGAATCAAAAGCAGCAATATTTTAGAGAGCAAAAAGAGAAAGTCAAGTCTCTGCCTCGCTAAGATCAAGCCCTCTATTAGAAAAGAAAAATAAAAACCTGAACTTCAAAAAAACACATTCATAATGATTCAAAAGCTTAACTCTCCTTACAAAATAGCAATCAATAGCTCCAAACTATAACAGTGCTGTTAACTAGGTGCATTCAAACTTTAGAAATTTTCATTTTAAATGAACTTGCTTAACTGCTTCATGTTTCACTAACACTAATTTAAGACAAAATATATTTATGTTTTCTTTCAGTCTATGTAGAAATGTTGTAGAAAACCTTCTCTGTATAAGAATCACAGCTGCTGGCAGCTGATTGCAGTAAAATTAAGTATTCTAGTTGAAATCTGGTGACTGGGAGTCCCTTGACAGCATTTTCCAGAAGCTAAGGCTTGTTGTACCATGCATTGTGAGTGAAGAAATATTACTCTAGCTTTCAAATAGCTGTTCTGTTGAAAGCCAGAAGTATTCCACCCAGGACTGAGGTGTGTCTTCCTAAATCTCCACTAAAATACCTGGAAGTACACCAACTCCAGAATCTACCATGGACAGGTTATCTGAAGTGTGAAGGTCATTGTGCTCAAATTGATCTCATACTGAATGCGTATAATTAATTTAAAACAAAACAAACAACAGCAAACCAGTGGGAATTGTAAAATACTTGAAAAGCCTTTTGAATATTTTCAGTTTAGAATTTGATAGCTCGGTCCATGAAGCAGAGAAAACACAATTGCTATGACAAGTTCTATGCAGGTCTAATTAATTCTTCAGAGTGAACTGCTATTAGTTGGGGAAAAAAATTATAATGATCTCACCAGAGAAAGCATGTGTTGTGCTTCTGGGTATTCATAAGTCTTTGACACATAGATAAATACTTTCTGCCTTGACCAAATTTGTGATTGAAAAAGATAGTATGAGAAATTAATTTGTTTAGTACACAAAAACTCAATCCTTCTCTGTTCCTTGAGTTACAGAGGCTTCCTGTGCATAATTATAGAGTTCCTGTGCTCAGACTTCAGCATGTTCCTAGAAGGGATAAGGCCTGCAGTAGAGTTACTTAATGTTGAAGGAAAAAGATAAAACTAAGGATTCTAAAAAAATACTTTGTGATGTTTTTCTGCTCAAGGTTCTTCCTGAGAAGTGGTCAAACTTTGTGTATATTTTGTGTAATAACAAAAGACTTCCTGGAACAGCTGGGTTTGATATATAAGTAATGCAATATAGATTTAAAGTTTGGCAGATCAGTACAGTTAAAGCTGCACAAAAGGAAGGGGGTTTAGTTGTTGTTTGCTTGGGTTTTGCTTTCATTTTGTTGGTTAAGGTATTTTTTCCCTTCTCCGCATCATTGTATAGAATATCTGAAAGATTAAAGAAATTGCAAAACAAGTCTTCAAATTAAGCTTAGCAATCACATGACATCTGGTGATGTTATAATGCTTTCTTCCATTGAGAAATTATTTAACTATGAAAGTATGATTCTGCCAAAGAAACTATTGCTATTTTTGGCATTTTCTGAAGTCTTTTGGTGTTGGTAAACCATATATGTAAAACATGTGTGAGAAAATACAGGATGCCAGCACTGATATATCAAAATTTCTTAAACCTGTGTCTCTTATTCATGGCTGCTGACATGGCTAGATGTGCCCAATCTGCCAGGGGTATTCTGGCACTCAGATAGGATAGCACCAGTGGTGTCAAAAATTATTAAAATGAATTTTTTTTCAAAACCAGTTCTTGAAAATTCAATCAATTGCAATTGGGGTTGATTCTTGACCAAGGCGATCACTTAAGAGTTTTTCTACCAGGCCCAGAGATGTGTTAATAATCTTGCAGTATGTAAAAATATTTCTTTACTATGGGAAGCCCAGGAGCAGGTAAATTTTTGGGGTCTTTGAGTGTGTCTGGTTTAGTGATTTAGGAACAAATTTTGCTTGGCTGTATGTCTTCTCTGTCAAGCTTTGGGATCTCCATGTAAATATTCAAGATTTTTTGAAGTTGTTTGTTACTACTGGATAATTTTACTGATCTGTCTGAATGTTTCAAACCTTATTTTTAAGAAGGAAACAAAATTTTCTCACTCTACCATGGTATAGCTAGGCATTTTTATATATATTCTGAGTGAATACACACATAGGAATATATACCCATCTGTATAGGCACATGGTAGATATCTATATCTATATATATATAGATAGATAGATATTGTATAAGTACAGTAACCTGAATGTCAGTAAGATGGGCAGACAGAAAAAGGAAAGGCAGCTGTGCCTGGAGGGTTTGAAAATGTGGGGTGTGTCTATTTATGTGTGTGTGTGTGCATATATGCACATGCACAAGTATGTCTGTGTCTATATACATTCACACATATGTATAGATTTCTTGAGCTTGGGTTGCTGAAAGAGTAGATTAAAAAAAAATTTCAAAAAGAGAGCAGGGCAAAACTGCCCAGTTACAAAACATTTCTAAGTATACCCAAAATTCTTCACTCATAAAGATCCTGATTGAATTTCTTTTAAGAATCTCTACAAGAATTAGTTCAGGATAAGACTATTTCCTACATCCAAAGAAAAATATGGTTACTTTTATCTATCCCTCCCTTATCCCCATATTTTTCAATCAATTCAAGTAGCTTATACTTTTAAAAATGAGCCTTTCTTACTGCACACATTGCTCCATCACTTTGGTGCCAGTGGTAGGCACCACTCTTCACAAAGCACTGAATCTGTAATACAGTTGTGTTGTTCACACAATTGCTTTTCATGAGCTGGCTCTGAGCCCATGGGTATAAGTGTCTCTGTTTGTGCTAGCTCAGTGGTGCACACGATGACATAATTGTTTCTTGACTAATAAGCTATAATGTGAACCACATGGACTGTGGAAAATTTAATTTACAAGGTAAGTGGTCACTTGACCATGAATTGAATATACTGCCACATGGAAACAGAGGATCTGAACTACACAATAGTGAGAGGCTGCTCTCTGCTAGGAGCAAAAACTCTGTGCTGCTGGCAAATGAAAGGGCTTCTGAGAGACCATTAAAGGAAAGAATATAGGATTAATAGTGTCTGTCTCCTTAGTGCAGAAATAATTTATCAGTAACTGTGGCAAGGTAAACTCAGATCTTATGACTGTTTTTATTCTGTTCCAGACAGATGAATAAGTTTAACAAAATAGAGGAAACAAATGTATAAAAATGTGAAACAACTAACCTTTTAGTGATACTCGTAAGTAAAAGTTGTTTAAACCTACTAAATTATTGGACACTCTTGGATTAGGTGAAGTTTTTCCAGCTTCATGAATAAAGTAAAAGTGAAGATGCAGCTGGATATTTAGGATATACAATTTTTTTTTACACACTTTGAGCTTTCATTTCACTTGACACTACAGAAATACCTTTTCTTGTATCTCCCAATAAAAGATGGCTAAGCATGTAAGAGCACATCTTTCCAGGGTCCTGGGCATCTTTCCTGGGCAAAATGGGAAGTATAACTCAACTAGTTTTTACACACTGAATGTCATTACTGCTCAAGTTAATAAAAAATTAAGTAGTTTTGGTTTTTTAGTAAGAAACAGGGTGTTTTAGAAAGGCTTAGTATTGACTTTTAAAATATATATGCTTATTTGCATTCTATTGTAAATTTGTTAGGCTCTGAAGAAATATTAAGAACATTTAATTAAAATACTGATAATGCTAGTTTTTTAAAGCTTTTGTTTCCTGCTAGTTCTTTTGCTTGAAAATCAAAAGAAGACCTGGTTTCCTGCCTGTTGTAAAGTCCAAGCTGACAAAAAAAAAGAGAATACAGTGACCACATAACTTTCTGGACTCAGTAGGACTCTGAACCACTGAGTATGTTTCCTAACAGCCTACACAGAATCTTCCAGAAACTTCTAATAAGGAAAATGGGGAAGACACAGTGGCCCATTTCATTGCCCAATTTCAGGCCATATTAACTGTTCTTGCAGGAAGAAGTGGCACAGACTGGCATATTCTGCAGAAAAGCTACCCACCAGACTGCACACATAACAAAAGCCTTTATTTAAATGGGTCTCTTCAAAAAAGTGATAAAATCTGAGTTTCCTATCAGAGGAGAAATTCAGTAAGCCTTCATTTCTATTTCCAAATGAAAAAAATTTCACTTGTTTTTTTCTTGTTTTGAGGGTTAACAGCCTTGTGTCATGCTCTTTGAGTAGACTATCATCAGTGGTTGGGATCCTCACAACACCCCGCTGCTTCTCCTTTGTTAAAAGACTTTTGATGGTGATATCATTCAACAGGATTTTGCTACGCGTGGGAAAATGGAAGTCTGAGGAAACACACTAATTTTCCTATTTTAACATATCTCCATAGGAAAACTTTTTTAGCAACACTGAGTAATTTCTTTTTTATATATATCTGTATCTATGTCTATATCTGTATCTATATCTATCAATATCTAGATCTGTATCTATCTATATCTATAGCTATATCATCTATATCTATGTCTATATCTATATCTATCTAGCTATATCTATATCATCTATATCTATATCTATCTATACTCTCTCTCTATATATATGTTATGCATATATATACCCAGACAATGTATATATATAGTATATATTACATATATATTTAATTAGAAATTCTTTGTTTTATTCTGGAAGCTGCTATAATTATCCCAGCATTAATAAGAGCCATGGTACCTGTGGATTCAACACAGTAAAGTTCCTTACCTGAACTGACCCAACTGCTTCTTAGCAGTTTCTTGATACTAATTTGATATGGCAGATTTCTGTTTTAAACTCCTAATCTCCATCAGATCATTCTGCTATCATAGCAATTTTTCTGCTATAAGAGCTATTAAACCAGAATAAATATTTAATTGCAAACACACACAGCATGAGTTCTTAATACAGTTTCATCAAGGAGTCATGGCATGACAAAAGACAATTTCATGCATTAGTTAAAACACACATTTATGTGTGAGCAAAGAATGTTGTTGACAACAGGAATTAGAAAAGTATTCTAAGGAATAATGTAAAAAAAAAAAAAAAGATGGAAAAATTACTGGTTTTTTACAGGGCAGCTTTTGGAACATATACTGTGCTGAAAGAGCTCAGTTTCTTTCTATAGGAGTACAAACAAATAGGTATTGACCTGGGTTTTTTTCTTGTTTTCATCTGAGATTCTTGATCGCTTTGCTTCCTCTGAAAAAAGATGATGACGATGGTGATGACAATGATGATTATGATAAAGAGCAACAGCATTGCTCACAGCAGAAGACATAGCTGAGGTTTTCAATTTTCACATCAGGCAGCTGAAGACAGCATAAAGAATGATTAAGCTTTGCAGGGACTAATGAAAGTAATTTGATAAAAAACCCTGTCAGAGAGACCCAATGCAGGCTGGCCAAGACTATGTCCAGGCGGATTTTTAATCTCACTGTCTGCTCATCCAGCCCATTCTCCATTAGCTTCTCTGTGTAGGAAATGCTTCATCTACCAAGCCAGCAATAGAGTTATAGAAGCTTATCAAGTTAGTAATTCATTTTCTCTAGGTCCTTGGATTTCTGAAGGCTGGTTCTTCTACTGAAAACTGAGATGAGGAAGATTTTTTGGTACCTCAGCTTCTCCTATGTCTCTAGTCAACAGGATTACTGACCTATTTAGCAACTTGTTCATGCTTTCCCTAGTCTTTCTTTTATTACTTGTCTATATATAGAATTCTTTCTTGCTGCCTTTGCCATCTTTCACCAGATTCAACTCCAAGTGAGTGTTGGCTTTCCTAATTCCATCTCTCCATGCTCAAACAGTAGCTCTATAGTCTATAATTTTTACTGCTTCTATCTTCTGTATTATTTCTTGCTATGTTTGAGTTGTGCTGGGAGCTCCTTGCTTATTCATGCAGGCCTTCTGGCAATTTTTACTTTCGCTCATTGGAGTGGGGTGCTCATGAACCTGAAAGAGTTGGTCCTTGAATTTTACCTAGTTTCCATGCACACTTCTTCCCTCCAGGGTTTTGTCTCACATGACACTTTCCAGTGCATCCTTAAAGAGGTTAGAATCTCCTCTCTCTAAGTCCAGTGTTGCCATCTTGCTTTTTGCCCTCCTCTCTCTTACCAGGATTCTGAAATCCACTAACTCAAGGTCACTGCAGTTGAGGCTGCTTTCAACCTACGCATCCCCAACCAGATTTGTTTGCTTATAAGCTGAAATTTTTAAAAATAGAAATATGCTACAGAAAGGTCAACATCTCCTCTGGCTGGCAAACCAGAATATTCTTGAATATTTTGAATATTCTATTCAAAAAGGTTTTGCCCTTTTGTCCTCTAAACTGTATGTATTGTGAATGTCTATAACTATGCATATATTTTAAGCTCTGCCCATATTCCCCTTTTATCACATCAAGTGCTACAGAAAAACTCTTTTGTTACCTGTTGGAACCCAGGGCATCCCTTTGGCTGCCCTGGAGGCTCAGGGACCCTGGCAGAGCAGTCTGGGAACTGAGCAAAGAAGGTCTGAGTTTTGTCCAGGGGGGTGAACAGGGGGGTTCTAGTTCTGTCCATGGGGGTCACAGACCATGGCACAAAGCAGAGATGGATTACAAGTCTCAAGAGTGTGAAACACAGAGTTTAGCTTATCACAGGGTGAGAAATTTGTCATTTTAGGGTTTTAGAATAGAAGGAAATAGGGACAACATGGAGATTTTAAGGAGGAGCTTAGGCTTCTTCTTCTTTCTCGTCTGCATTTTCTGCTATGATGTTAGCACAATGTAGTTTGGAGAGATTGGGTCGAATAGAGATGACCTGTTAGTATAGATAGTAAGTATTGGCATATAAATATAAATAAAGATTTGTAAGAAGGGGTACAAAGGGGCTCAGGCTGCCCAGGGGCGGGCAGTTGTCTGATGGCTGAGGTACAGCACAGACCTTGACTGGGCACAGAGTGAATTGTGAGATAAGAAATAATAAACAAAGTGATAGACCTTGGAAAAATAGAAGCTTGAAGCATCCATTTCTTTCTTGCATCTGGCTCAGAGACTTTTAGAAGGCAGAAAAGACTTTAACCACCTGAATCTTGGAAATCGAACCCGAGAGTTACCTGTCAGACTCAGAGGTTTACTTCTCACTGTGGATTTGGGGCTTTTGCTGCATGAATTTTACAGAGTGCTTACACTGCATTGTCACTTATATGCATTGTCACTAGTGTAGAAGTTTACTCCCAAGCAGTGACTATGTGGGATTACTTAGCTTGTAAACAATATATATCTACTGTTTCTCTGATATGCAATCTTAGATGTGCCTGCTCATATGTGAGGCAATGGAGTGGATTTACAGGAATTCATTGGACCAATATATTAATTTTGTTTTGTTGGAAATTACTAAGTTTGAAAAAGCATTACTGAGGTCTTTTGCTGAAAAAAACCCCAATTCTTCAAAATGCTGGGGATATTTTATTTCATACTGAGTTTTCTACTCAGCAGTAAAAATTGTGATTCTTGTCATAATCACCTTACCAGTTATTAATAAGTAACATATTTGTAAGTTGGCCCTTCAGAGGTAAATTTTTCTCCAATAAATCAGTGATTAATTTTTTAATGATAAATAAAGTCATTTATTTATGAAAGAAAAACCTTCAAATATATAAATCTCAACTGATGAAATCCAGTCTTAATATATTTGTTTATGCTTGATTTCCATAATTCTGCAACATGCTCTATTTTCTCAATAGACTTTAAGTGACCAGCATGACAGATGCTCTTAGAAGATGGTTCTCTGTCTTGAATAAAAAGGAATTACAAGCATGCAAGTACTTGTAGAGGAAAACTGTTTCAATTTTCGTGGTAAATGCTTTAAGTAATACATTACTTCCTGAAGAACCTGATAGGATAAATTAGTCTCTAAAGGGATCATTTCCAGAAACTATGAAAGCACCAATTCTCACAAGGCTGAGAGAAATGCTGCTGTTGGAGGATTTTCAAGGCTATATTACCATTAACATAGTTGGACATGACTCTGAGAGGCCAACAGTTCAACATGTTGTCTTTTCCAAGTCCTAGAAAAAGTTTGTAGTTTGAAGAGGATTAAATGCCTCAGTTGTCTCCTACATTAGCTACTTCTTAGTTCAGTCTAAAACCTGTGTCCTAATTTAACACTTAATTAGTTTGCAGTATTGTGAAACATTGATTTTATTTTCTTCCAGTATCAAGGGCAGAAACATCTGCTGAACAGAAGTTTCTTCTTTTTAATGCCATAACTGATGGAACACTGCTATCCATCTTGGAAATATTAGAAATAAACTTTCAAGTACTTGCCCCTGGAGGGTTTTTAAAAGCCTGGTCTTGTGCATCTGTTAGCCTCGCAGCTCTTTCTTTGTGTCTGCTTCTTGTTCTTGCTCTATTCTTCTGTTGCTGTGGGAGATTTTTTTTCTCTCTCCTTCTTTCTTTTTCTCTATTCACTGCTTTCCAGAAACTTCTCCCAGATGTACTTGCTTGATGCCTTATATATAAATTACTGTCCCTTCCCTGCAGAGAAATCTGTATGATCCAAGAAATCAAAATAGACAGCTCTTTTCTCTGTTGGTTAGCCATACATTTTTAACAAAACAGAACATATAATAGATGTACCATAAGTGAAAACAGACAAAAAAACATGCATCAACATTAATATCTAATAAGGATGCCTTTAAGAAGTAAGGGAATGCCTCATGAGAAAAAGCTTGCACGCTAGCTTTGCACTCAGCTCTGTTAGCTACAACTTGCAACCGTTAATATAAAAACCTGTTTATACTTGATTTAAAAAAGAAATCTCTGAATTCTACTTTTAGTCCATATCTCTGGGTTCAATGTGCGATTATCAAGAATTAGTTGGGCTGTTTCTTCAGGATCTCAGTCCATGTACTCATAGCTGTAATTGAAGGAAAATGTTGGTACACATTTCTTCCAAGATAGGCACCTTGAGAAATCTGCCATTGCCTAAGCTATGCAGCTGCCAAACTTCAGAATACGGGAAGTATAGCTGAAACAGTTTTTATTCTTAGATACTTTGCATCAACTATTACTTCGATAGTATTACTATGCTCCACATTGAGAAATGAAAGAGAAAAAATATAACTGGAAAAAATTACTTTTTTTTTTTTTTTTTAAACCTCGTCTCACTTGTACCACAGAAAGAGAGAAAAGTTCTTTTCACACTCTGCAAGGGCACAGATTTCCCATGTATAAGCCCTGCTCAATGAAACCTTGTCTGAAGATTTAAGGGATTTGATGCACAAAACAACTGACATTGCCTCATATTAATGCTAAGATGGAACCAGGAAGAAATGCATATTCTACTTCAACATTTCACATTCTTATCAGTGGGTTTTTTTGCCCCCTCAGAAGAACTTTGTGGTAGTTTGAAAGACTCCTCTCATGGAAAATCATCCTTAGGCAGTGTTCAGAATCATCCTTCAACTCTGATGCCAGCTGTATCTCTCCTGCCTCTAATTATTAAATAAAAATAAATTTGTATAGTAGTTGATTTGCCTTTAGGACCCAGGAGGTCTACAAAGACCTTATTGATAGCAAGAATGATAAATGTGTTCATAAGGCTTCTTCAGCCTTACTTTCTAGCACTGATATTCAAATTTTGAGTGAATATTAAAGAAAGATGTTTTTGTATAAGTTGCCAAGCTCTCACATTTCCTTGGTCTGAGTAGCTGTATCTTTACTTCTGGACTAAAAGTGTATTTGTAATGCATTATACTGAAGAATAAGGATCTTGATATGTATGGTCTCATTCAGAGTTCAGGGGCAGATCCATTAAAAAAATAAAAGAAAGGAGAAGAGAGAAATTCAATGTCTAAGAATGTGCTTAATAGTCTAAGAAAAAAAGACTTCTACAATATCTATGCTTAGATCTCAGTATAACATAAATTCACCCTAAAAGCTATTTTAGTACACTGTGTTAAATTTTTTTGTAACTTTCTCTCCCCATTTATTATTCAAGAAGCCTTTGCAGGGTGAAGAACTGTTTATAAAAGTGTTAACCCATGGGTACAATTCCACTACCCGGGTCAGCACCACAGGCTCTCTGTGGGAATGCAAATCATTTACTAGGGCTTGAAATTTTTTTGTTGTTTTTTAACCAAAACTTGTTTAACACTCCTGGGGATGTACTCTGATGCTACTTGTAGTAGTCAGAAGATCTTTTAAATGTTTTTATGGTAGAGATTCCATCTAGGTTTGAATGTCTAGCTTATTCTGTCAAACTGAACTTAGCTATGCTGACTTGACCTTTTTGAGATTTTTGCTGTTACTCACAGGGTCATGCAATTGTAAAGAACAGAGATGGTTGTCCAAATCACAGAATGCTGAAAAGGTCAAAGTAGCAAGGCAGTCTTCAGTGTTTCTCCAGGTATAAGGTGTTGGAACTGTAGCCACATAACACTCATGACTAGACTTGAAATAAGCCTGGAAAATGATCTATGCAAACTCTTGGGTTCGATGGTGAGACTATGACAATGCTAAATCAGAAAAATGCTGTTATTCTGAAAAGGTTCTTAAGATTTGGTTAAATATTTTTGACTTCTGCCAGGTCAAATTAAGATTATAAACAATGATTCACTATAGATATTTTGGCATTTTGTATAGTTTTTCCACAGCTAAATCAAGCATTGCGTATTTCCCAGATGATGATTGTGTCTTGCAGTCTGTATTGTGCAAGACCTGTGAAAGAATCTTATTCTTTTTTAATCTACAATGCTACCATTAAATTAGAATATATGATTTTGGATTTTAATTTTTTTCCCCTTCACATTACAACAACTTTTCCCATCCTTAGAAAGCTTTATTAAAATATTCCGTACTCTGCAGCCTTATGTATTATTATTGACTAATATACAGCAAGTAGAGCAATTAATTTACGTATTTGGTATTCCATGATCTTGTATATAATGGCATATGGCCCTCATTTGCCACATAAATAATATCAGATGAACTACATTACATTTTTAGCATTTCATTAGGGCATGAACGGATTATTTCAATTTCTATAAAATTTTCCCAAAATCCTGAAAGGGGCAAAGAAACCCCACACCTTTTAAATCAAACCAAAAATTTGCTCTTAGTTCAATTAAAGTTTCAACAGCCTCATCATAATACAACAGTTGATACAAATCTCACTACAATAATTAGAACACAGTCCAAATTTGTACAGAAAAAGCCTTGCATGTTTTAAATGTACAATTGGTTTAGGCAAAATTTTTATTATCTTCCTCTTTCCCCCAGTTTTGTAATTGCCTTTCCATTGTCCCTCTGGGTCTTAAGTTAACATCTGTCTTTCCAAAGATGAATAGGGGTGATGGCAGGATTACCATAAGTCATCATTATCTCAAGTCCTCTACCTGAAGATATGTGATGTAATGAGGCTTTCCTCCTCTTCAGTTTTGCATTTGTTTGGATTTATTTCTTATGTTTTCTAATGTATTCTGCTCCCTTCTCTTTGACTTCCAGCTAAAGTTCAAAACCTCTGTGTAATAGTGTGCCCTTGACTAATATAACTTCTCACCCTTTGCTATGCAGCCTAAAGCAGACCTTAGCACATGAGGTATCTACAGACCCAAACTGAAGCAGGCAAGATGAAAGTCCCTTGATTGTTACCACCATTAAAGCATCTTAAAACATTCTCTGGACAACATAGACCTCATCATATCCTGCAATTTTGCACCATCAGGTCAGTACAAATCTTCTTACTAGGGATGATGGAATGGTAAAAGTTGTATCTGTGGGTTTTAGTAAATATATAGAGGGGGTTTTGAAGTTTTTTTGTAAGAAACAAAATATATAATATTCCATCTGAACTTTCACCAGAAGGAAAGGACTTACTTTGTGCAATTAGACTTAATAAATAGGAAGAGAGTTCCCCTTTCAACCCTCAGGATAGTTATACTTTCAACTCCACTCTTTATACAATGTATTTGTGTGGCTATGATGTGGATCTCCTCTGATATTATAATGTGTTGACAAGAGACCCATAGTTTATTAGAAAACTGGGTGGTACTTTTTCTGTGTTTGGTGGAGGGGTAGCATCAGCTATCTCAAAATTTCTGTTAATAGTATTATTCCAAAGCTTTCTTTTCTGCTGAAGGTCAGAGGCAGATTCCCAAAATGAATGACAGCACTCCACACTTTTCCCTTCAACCAGGCTTTTAAGGAATTCTCTCAGGGTAAAATTCAAAAGTTCTTTATTTCCCCTTGCCTTTCTTGTTGCATTATTTTCAGTTGTACAGTATGACTACCTGTACAGTTAGTTATACAGAATTAGTAACTGTCATTCATTCAGTCAAGACTGTTGTAATACATTGGTAGACTTCTACTCCTTTTGCTGGAGAAGTTTAGTGAAACTGTCAAGACCAGTATCAGCACTGTGATGGTTTTGAGAATTTTTTAAATTTTCATGCTAAATGCCATTGGTAGTTGCTCAGATTCACAGTCTAAATTAAGTTTTTGCAAGCTGAAGAAATTTGAGGAAAGTAAATAGAGCAAAAATAGTATGGATGCAATTAAAAAACTCCTTTCTCTATACAGAAACATCTGGATATTTCATAGAGTAATTTTAATCATATATGAATTTAAAAATTGTAGAAAGGTGTCATGTTCTTATGAACAAAAAAATTAGAAGAAACTTATTCTTCTCATTCAAGTGAATATATCATTCACTTCTGTGCAAGTGAGAGCTGAATAGCTAAAATTTCCATTAAAGACTTTGGATGCTTAGACTTTTAAAGTCTAATTATTTTTAAGTTGAAATATCCAGCAAAATGAACAAAAGCTATTGTTTCATTTTGACCAAATAGAAGTGTTAAACTAGTTAGTAATATACATATAACATAGATACAAGTTATGTGTATATTACTATTATATGACATATATATTACTGTTATTTGACATATATATATGATATTTCTGCCCCAACACACAATTGCACAAGATATTGTACAAAATAATATTCTTAGAATAGCACAGACATTTTCAACATAAAAAATTAGAATTAATTGGTGCTAGAAAAGGAATACTCAGAAAACTGTAATTATGGGAATATTATAGGTAGGAGGGAGAAAAAAACCCAAAATATGACAAAGAACTTCAGTATCAATTATTTTTGTTCAATGTATATTTGGATACATTTTACTCTTCCTCTTGGGGATTTCCTCAAAGCTCTGTCAGTACATCAAGAATATTTCATCAGAGTTGTCACCTTGGTCTTAGTATTCACATAAAAGAGTTATGGTATTGGTACCAGTGAAATTTGGTGGCTTAAGTCCCACAGCAGGAGTACTGGGATGGAGGGGTAGGCAGGGCAGGTGAGTTAGAGGTGTTGTACTATATGTGAAGGAATGATTTGATTGTAGAGTTCTTACAGCTAGCACCAATGTGGTTGAGAGCCTCTGGGTAAGAATTAAGGGGATGGATAACAAAGGAGATGTAGTAGGGGATGTTTAATATCAATCACCCAGCCAGGATTTAAGCACTGATGAGTTCTTTTATAGCAAGTTAGGAGAAATTTCAGCATCAGTAGCCCTGAGTGTGAAATTTTAACTTCCCAGACACAACTGGAAATACCACAGTGCTTTGATAAACAGGTCTTGGAAATATTTCAGGTTTGTAGCAGATAATTTCTTGTCTCACATATTGAAATACCAAATAGAAAAGAATCTCTCCTGGATTTTCTGCCTCTGAATAAAGAGTCATGTGATGGTAGGTGTCTGTCTTAGCCACAGTGATCATGAAATGCTTGTGTCTAAAATCCTCCATGTAACAAAAAAAAAGACAAAAGGGTTGCTATTCTGGACTTCATGAGAGTAAATTTTAAGCTATTCAGAGAGCTATGTAGCAGAGCACTCTGGGAATCTGCATTTGAGGTTGTAGGAGTACACAAATGTTGGACAATGTCACAGAACCACCTTTGAGAAACACAGGAGCCAGCAATTCCCCTGTGTCCTAAGCAAGTAGGAAAGAAGACCAGCTTGGTTGAATGCGGAGATCAACAGTAAAAGAAATTGTATGATCTCTGCAAGTAAGGTCAAGCTTTTCAGAAAGAACACAGAGCTGTGCTTCATGTACATAGACAGAAGACAAGAAAAAAGGCCAAAATTCAATTACAGACAAAACTGGCTAATATTTTTCAGAAAACAAGAAGGGCTTTTTAAAGTACATTAAAACTCTCTTAAAAACAAACAAACAAACAAAAAACCAACAAAAAAACCCCACCAAACCAAAACCCAACCACAACAACAACAACCAAAAAAAAAATTTCAGAAAAAATCATTTCAGTTTCCCAAGGATATGCTTATATTTATTAATGTCTATATTAGCTGAATAGACACAAGATGTGTTCTTTTTTTAACAGTCAGTATTACACACAGAATTTTAAACAAAGGAAAATGTATTGTTGAGTTTTTGATCTTCTTCCTTCTTAGCGACAACATGGAGAAGTGTTGGCTAAACAGATTCTTGTCTTCTCTTATGATAGTGTAATTACCTTCAATCTTACAACCATTCCATTCTGACTGCAAAAATTAAACATACTTATGAGTACATGTACTGTAATGAAGCTATTCTCAAATTACACTAATAAAAAAATGAGGGGATATTCCAGTACTCAGTGTTCAAACACTGTAGTATTGAGCTTATCAAATAAAAAAAATATTGTCTTACTGTAATATTCAGATGTTTTTTACAAAACTTCTATTCTTACTTTAGTGAAAAGGATAGCTCTTCTGAGAAAATGAACTTGAGGTGTGCTTTATAAGAAACTCTTTTTTTCACACACTTTTCATCAGTTGCTATAATCACAAGTGAAGGAATCAATCCATGGCGCGCTCTATTTGATTACAGTTTTTCCCTACACTGAATGATGGATTCCTTAAGGAAACTACTTTCTGTATGTCTCTAAAATCTGTGTTTGTATCTCTGTTTTTATTCAGAGATATATATTGCCTCTGCTTTGTGTTGGTGTGGTTTTTTGGGTTTGTTTTTGGTTTTTTTTTTTTGAGCAAGGCAAGTTTTGTGAGAACTTATGTTCAAAATCTGTGGAGTCTACAGAACTTTCAGAAGATAAGTGTTTTTGAAGTTTCTGCTAAGAACAGGTGACTCACACTGTGAGGGAAAAGGAAAAGGCTGAGAAATTAATTTGCTGCATTAGGAAAGGGTGATGTATCTAAGAAATGGTTGGAATTTTTAACATGTGTTAAAGGTCTGGGTAATAAAACAACAAAAGTACTTCTGCCTACAGTTTTTTTTGTTGTCTGCTACAGCTCAGATCTTGATGGTATTGCAAGCTTCTCATGTTTCTTCATTTTAGATAGAAACACTTAATTTCCTGTACTTCTTGTCCTGGGTTTTATGTGTGCCACAGAAATTCCAAACTAATATGTCCTTTGCACTTTACCTCTGAATCTACTTCACATCTCCTCTAATAAACAATAATAATAATAAAAAACCTCAATAAACTTAATTATCTGGTTTTATTATTTTTTCCAAAATAATATAATTAGAGTGATGTTATGAAAGACTTGGCAAAGTGTGAAATGATGAAGACACTGATACAATCCAAGGAAATAAACAAACAAAGCTTTCAAGAAATTGCTAGGCAGATCAGCATTTTTGTGGTGACCATTTTTCCTGGTGAAATGAAAAAGACATAACTTGAAATAGAAATAATTAATTTCATAGTATGCCATTGAGACTGTCAGAGTAGTATTCACTGGTATTTATGAAAGAAAATTGGGAAAAAGAACAAAGTAGAGAAATAAGACTGAATGGGATTTTTTTTTCCTTCAGGTTAATTCAGCATAATGATTTTGGTGGACTTATTACTATCAGCATTTTTGTTTGACCTGAGAAAACTTTTTCAGTCAACTACAGAACTAGATAGGTAATTATTACCCAGTAAAGCCTTGCTCTACTGAAAAACATCCTTCTCTTTTAATCCTTCCTGGAAATACTTCATTGGAAATAAATTTTGTTTCTTCTGTTGTAACATCTCTGATTCTCTTAAGTGTTGCTTTATCAGTATATAATTTGTCTTCTGTACCTGAACTCTTTAAGGTACAGAATATGTCTCTAGTTGTAAAATATTGTATGAATCTATCAATGATTAATAGCAATAATACAGCTGAGTAAATAGAGATGACTTTTTTGAAATTGGAAAATGCTGCTGCGTTATTAGAGAACAAAATTAAAAATAAACATTCTGGTGTAGCTGCACTGACTTTGGAGACAGTTTGTATGAAGGTCACTAGTGTTTGTCTGTCTTGCCATTTTGAAGAACATTGCACTTCCCCTCATTCTCTTTATGCTTGTTTCAACATGGTCATCTGTTCTGTTACCCTCTTTCCAAGCTTTGTATAAATAGGACTTTTGTTCCTTACAGGCTCCTCCTGATCAGCTCTGACTCTAAAGCAAAGCAGGGTAAAATACAAGCAAAAGAAAAGTGAGGAAACTGTTGGAAACAAGGCTGGAGTGAAGTCTCTGTATAATAGCAGGTATTACCAAGTTGCAACATTTTTTTCTCTTTTACAAGAAGATCCCCTTTTTTTGTAAGGGTCCAATTCTCCAGGTTAATAGTTTCTGCTTATTTAAGTCTCTGCCATGATGACTCGCAGAGGGAATTGACCAGCACTGCCACACCCGACACTAAACCCTATTGTTCTCTACAAATACCTGAAAGCAGGCTGTAGTCAGGTGGGCGTCAGCCTCTTCCCCCAGGTAACACATGGCAGGAGGACATGGCATCAAATTGCACCAAAGGAGGTTTAGGTTGGATATTAGGAAAAATTTCTTAATGGAAAGGATTGTCGAGCATTGAAACAGAGTACCCAAAGAGAAGTGATGGAGTCAACACCCATGGGAATACAGAAAAAGGTGTGGACATGACACTTGAGGACATGGTTTAGTGATGGACAAAGAGGTCATGATGGGTTGATGGTTAAACTTGGTCTTGTAGGGCTTTTCCAACCTTAGCAGCGCTGTGATATACTTACCAGAATTTCCTCAGACCACATTTTTCAGATTTTTCTGTCAAGGCAATTATTCTTTCAGAGGGAAAATCTTGGCACAACTGAAAAATAGTTTAGAACAAAGAGGATCAAGTGTCTTTAAAGTAAAAGGAGGTCATCCTAAGTAGTGCACTTTGGCTGGGAAATGTAATGTCCAACATATTGAATATTATTAGGAAAGGGAGAGACTACTGAGGTAGTTTTGATAAAAACATTATGCTAATTAAGGTGGCAAAAAAATGGTTAATGGTTAAGAATCCCAAAAGGTTATTAAGAAACAGTGTGGTTGGACAGTAAAATGGCAAGTGATATTTTGTATCGATAAATATCAAGTCATACACATGAGAGGGTAACATTCCTAATTAATTTAAAAATTTATTTTCTCTGAGCTGATCATTCTCACTCAAGAGTGAGATCTAGGGCTATAACAGAAAGGCCTGTTATACAAGGATAATAATCAGCAGCAATTAAAAATTCCAGCTGTATATTTGAAATTATTGAGAAATGAATATAGAATAAACCTAAAGGATATTGTTACACTACAATACAAATTCAAATTTTGAATGCACCTTAATTACAGTGGATAGTTTTGTTTCTCTGAGTCAAAATAGGTCTAGAAGGCCGGAGAGAATATGGAGATTTAACAGCTGTGGATCTACAGCACCTTGGAACTCATGCATTGATGGCTGTGGTCCTTGATCAGGTTTGAGGGAAATGTGAAGCAGAGGAACATCATCTTTCTTCCCTATCCTTTCTCATTTATTGTTGACTTTTCTATAGTCCTGTCCTCTTTCACAAAAATAAGGGTGTGATCTCATCTGGTCCACATAGACACTACCTTCATTTTAAGACAAAGGCTTCTTTTATGTCCTGCTTCTAGAGGATGACTTCTATTTCTCAAGGTATGTCTGATGTCTGTTCTACACCCTTTGCTCTTGTAAACTTTGATAGTCCTATACTCAGAATTATTATAAAACAGTAAAAGTTTTCTGCTATATTTCACAATAAGAATTGCCAGCTCGTTTTTTTGCAACAGTTAATAGTTGCATGCTTATGTGTTCGAGGGGGTTGGCTCTACACCCAAGCCCAGAATGTATTTCAGGTTGAGAGCTACAAACTGGGGCTAAATGTGAGGTAGACACATCAGGCTGATGCTTCATCATGATCTTTACTCACAATATATTATTTCTTCAGATGGCTCACTAACTCTGGGGTGCAGAGACAGAACTCTCTCTGGACCTCTTTAAGGGATACACCAGGGGAAACCGGACCAGTGATATTGAGTATCTTCCAAAACATGGCTGTAGGAAACAGAGTTAAGAGAACTTTATTCAGTGATTCATTCACCACTTCTGAAAATTAGCAGCAGAAATCTGGAGGTTCTTCCTTTCCATGCCTCCTAAGCTGGAAAATTTTTTGTGGCTAATTGGACCATGACAGGGGCACTAGGATATCATTCCTCAATAGATCTACCTGTGTCCTAAGCCAGAAGTATAAATTGCCTGAGTACAATTGAACTGCTTAGTACTCTTGGTTGACCAAAAAGAACTTGAGAGGTTCCACTGATGATGATTCCATTGAATAGTTTATGGACTCCCATGCTGGGTAAGATTACTTATTAGAAAACTGGGATCCTTTGAGTGTGTTGATTCTCCATTTATCTCAGATAAATGAGAGATCACTGTTTCCCTTTTTGTAAGATTGTAGGTAAAAGGGAAATTTAATCTTAGGAAGTACTAGAAAGAGAATGGAACTGAGAGAACTATTCATATTATTGTTGACTTCACACATAGAATGACATGTGCAGTCTGGTTGAACCTTAAATAAAATCCATAAAGGTTGTCAGAAGGTCAGCAAGACTGATTAAACGTATGAAGTCATTTACTATATGAAGAAATTTCTAAATAAACTTGGTTTTAATTTAGCTTGAAAGTCATTAAAAGAACATAAATGGGACTTAATGAAAAAGAAAAGGTATTAGCTATTCACTCTCCATTCCAGTAAAAGAAATAGGTAAAATCAGACTAATCTATCAAGCAACAGATGCAAAGCAAGTAAAATAAGTTTACCTGTAATTAAGCAATTGAATTACTTGCCACCGTTGTTGTGGGTATCACATTTATTTACATGTACCTGGTATGACTGGACAAATAAATTGATTGAAAAGAAATCCACAGAGACCTTTTTACCTAGAAATAACAAATACTTAAGGCTGAATTGCATGTTGTTGAAGACAGTAAATATATTTCACAAACAATATTTCTGTGCTTCCTTTGTTCTTTTACCCTTTCACAGGTATCTGTTTTGGTACAGTTGAAAATGGGATGCAGGTCATGCTAACCTCTGGTTTAAAGCAATATGACATTTCTTAGATTCAGAAGACAGATTTGTATTATAATGACAGGTTCCTCTTCAGACATAAGGAAGTATTCTTTTCCAATACAGAAGCACATTTGAAAAACAGACTTTCTGTTACCTTTTAATATTGTGGGACACTCTTGCATGAAGGGGAATAAAAGAGATCAAATGGGGGACCTTCAGGAAAAGAAAAATTTGCTGGAAAATGGAGAAACAGAGGCAAGTGTTCATATCTAGTTTTAAGGTTCTGGAAATTCTGGAAGCTGTTTATGCAGTGTTCAAGAGGACAGGATTACAGCATGTATCTATTACTAATTACTGAATAAGTTTCATCTAATGGTGAACCTCCTGCTACCTTAATATTTACTATCTGATTGAATTATGGAAGCATACACCATGAGAATACACCTTAGATTAAAATCTAATAAGTCTTCAAAATAGAAGGATTAAAATTATAGTTATTGTCCTTTGTTTTCTTATGAGAATCTTATACATAAATATTGAAATTGACCTTCTGAAATGCATTGCAAGCATGTATAAGCTAAATTATTTATAACTAATTAAGAACAAGGATTTGAAGAATAAACTAGATCAATCTCTAAAGATAGTTCTTTCTTTAAAGAAAATTGTATTTCAGTGTCTGACAGAACAATTTAAAATTGTTCTGCAATGTCATATCCAAATTTGCAGCTTGAGATTTTAAAGAACACCAATGGAGTTTTTTTAGCTCTTGCAATCAACCACAGATATTTACTTTTGTTTAACATTTTACATTTGCAAGGACCAGCTCCCTTCTCAAGAGAATCATATTTTAGAAACATATTTTAAATTCTCAGTTCTTCCCACTTGAAATCACGAAGTTTTCATAGCCAGTCACAGAAGTGACAAATTCTTGGCTAGCACTGTAAACCACTCAGTGCAGAAGATAGTGTTTCATATTCCACTGTATTGCTGCCTCCTTCCATTGACATCTTCCTTGTTTCAAGAGGTTAATAAAATTGTTGATGAGACAAAGAAGGGAACTTCAAGCAGAACTTACAGCCAGCTATCTGGCTTCAGAGTGGTTCCTTTGTTCTCTTTGGGAAAACAAAATGTCAAGGTGTTTCTATCAGCTCTGTAGAGTCAAGTTCTCTTTTGAGAAGCCCCTGACATCTAATCTTGTTTTTTTGGAAGGAGCATTGATTTGCCCTGGAACATCCCTTATTATCTGGTTGTAAAATCATCTGTGTAGGTTTCTAACATCCCTACTCTTGAGAAGAGAAATATTCCAGCCATTAGTTTATGCCAGTACCTCCCCTCTCCCCCCTCCAACCCCCAATCTCCTATATTGTTAACAACTTTTGTTAAATAGAGTTTCAAAACTGTTTTATGCAGAAATGTTCATGCAGAAGCTGTAGCTTTTTGTTGTTGTTCACCTGTAGCTTTGGATAAACTGTCAATATCCATTAGCAGAAGGTGCCTATTCTAGCAGACAATATGTTGCCTCACTTTAGGGTATGTGTGAATGTCTGTGTACCCAATTTCAGTACTGGAATTTCTTCTGTACCAGCTACAGAATTTTCACTATGTGTATACAAATGGGAGTAAACAATTCAAAGAAATAGTAGAGTCTGAGTAGAAACAAGGAAAAACGAGTATATGGATGGCAGTACATAAGATGTGACAGGCTGCATTATACTGCGCCTTCTTTTTTAAGAGATCACTAAAAAATTGATAAGAAACTCTACCACATTATTTATAACAATTATCACAACGATCATGCCTTAAATGTGTCATTCACTCAAGAGAAGAGAATGAGAAAAGAATGCGTTTCAAAGTTAATTCAAGTTATCTAAACCCTATCTTAAATGTGCTTCCTATCAAAATATTTTGTTTCCCAGTCTCAAGCCTAGAAAAATAGTAACCTTTCCTTAGCAAATTGCATGTAGTAACATTTTGCCATGACAACTTTTCTGAAAAGTGTACGTTCCTTCATGCCCAAATAATTACAGCTTTTCTATTAATCAACTATCTTTCTCCTATTCCCAGGGTGAAATGTGTCAAGAAAACTGTTCTGTACTTGTTTTCATTCTCGTCCCTTACTTATTTACCATGGAAATACTTTTAGTTGTTTTCTTCTTCTCATGGAAACATCAAAAACAATAGTCAGCAAGATTTAAAGTCAGATTTCTTCAGCTTTCTTATCAAGTATTAAGAAACCTTTTCCTTAATTACTGTTCAATATCCATGAAGTGTTTTCATCAAGGCAAATTAAAACTTTGTTATCAACAGATAAAATTTCAAACAATTTTTTTTCACAGGTAAAAGAAAGAAAATGGTTTTTAGTGTAAATTGGGTCTGAAAAGTCAATAACGATATTGTGAAAAGGCATAATTTTGGCCCTCTTCTAAAACTTCTCCTCATAAAAGGCCTAAAAATCTCTATTTAGTAACTTTTAAGTATGTGAATGTACAGTTGGAGGCTCACAGGAGTGATGCAATCTTATTTTAAAGGCTAGTATATTGTTTTTTCAGTACTTATTTCTTCTTTTTCTTTAACTTACATATTATTGTTATAAAAAGAAAAAAAAAAGACAAAAAATTGAAAAATCCCTACATAATAATCCAATCAATCTGTGTCAGCCTTTTAGTATGGGAAGAAATTAAACATAAATTGCTTGAAGCATAAAAAATTTTAATGCTACTTTAAGTCACAGTTTTTAAATTGAAGAGACGTTTCAAAATATTTTTTCTAATGTTTCAAGCAAATAATTTATCTTGAATCTTCCTGTATTTCCTTTTAGCAATCTCTTTAGTATATAGCTTTTATTAAACTGAAAAGTAATGTACTACTATGCATATTAATATGCTTTTCTTTATGTCTTTGCAATTAAATTGCTGTTGTTAGATATTTGTGTCTATGAAATGGTCTATGGAAAATTTTCAGAGAACAAGTAAATATACAAATATTCTTTGTTAAAATATTTAAAATAGAATTGCAATAGAAAAGTATTGGCATTAGAGATCAGTAAAAAACATTCAATTAGGGTCCTTAGATGAAAATCACACACTATAAAATAATTTTTTTTAACAATTGTAGTTTTTCATATATGTAGAAATCCACCATAAGGTTAACCTAGAGCAATTTCTAGTAAAATTTTTTGCTTATTGGTGCTAATTAATAACAATAGGAAACATGTATCTATGCATCTGGGAACTTCAGAAATAAACTAGTAGACATAATTGAAAGAATGTCACTGACAAGAAAAGACATTCAGCTGCATGAGAAAAAACCTTGGAAGCAAGGTTCTATAGCATAAGGAACCCATGTAATTTAAATTTCAAAATGCTTTTTTTAAAGAATTATTAATTTCTGTTGGGTAATATCAGACATTATTTTGTATAAGAAAGATTGTGTGAAATTTAGGCAGTTAATTTTCTTTATGGGTGATGAAAATTAGTGCAATAATGATGATACCAAATATTTTCTCATTGCTAGAAATCTCACTCTAAAATATTCCCCCTGAAACTTTCTATGTGTGAGACAACAGTTACCACCCATTATAATAGAATATCTGTGTCTTCTAAAGGACAGTCCACTGGTAAAAACTTCTAAATTCCTGAAAATTGGTACCTACATGATTTTCAATAGTGTTGTAGGGTTCTTTAATTGAAGTCTGGTTAGTTCCTTCAACTTCCCTTGTCTTTTCTACACCCCCTCATTTTTTTATTCATTTTTTTTTAATACCAGGTATTAAAACTAAAGTATTTAGAAGGCAAGTCCATGTCATAACATTTCTTTACAGAAATTAAATAATCGATATACTAGGGAAGAACATAAAATCAAGAGAAAAATCTGAAGTGATTTAAATTCCTAGTCGTTGCAGTAGAAAGTACAATGGTATCATAATTTTACAAAGTAATAATATTGGAATTCAGTGGCTGACTCTACTTCAGAGGGGAAGGAAGAAAGTAAAACATGAATAATAAAAGCAAAAATTGCACAGAAAGAACAAAGCCATCTGCCTGAATGTGAGGAGGTCTTACTAAGAGTTTAAATCATGTGGTGCTTCAAAAATGGGAATTCTACATTTACATTTACTGTGTGCTTAAATCAGTGGTTGAATAGAGTAGACCTGGAACAGCATGGTAATTGGGGAAAATGCACTCAGTTTCCTGCTCTTAGTAGTAGGTGTGAATCTCAGGGCGTGGTTGGTTTGGTCTATTGTCTTGATGTATCCTGTGGCAATCAAGCAGGGCTGGAGTAGCAGTACCCAGAAAGCCCCAAATACAGTTTTCATACCTCCAACTTCTCTCTGAAGGTCAGCTGTATCTCACATAGCTGCTGCTGATCAGTGCTGTATGAGCTGATGAGTTCTGGAGCTCCTCTCCCACCTCCAATGCTCTTGAAGGATCTTCCAGGGCCTTCTTGGAAGTCTGTTTGCCCAATTTATTTAATTACAAGGAAAATACCTGTTGCTGAGTTCTGTGTTTCACAGGGGTATGAAGGGCTTGCTCTAGTCTTATCTCACAGGCTGAGTCTATTAGCAATTAAAATGTACTTCTCATGCACTTCTGATGCACATCTTTAGATTTAATTTTATTTAAGAAGAATCTAGGTCATGTTCTTGAGGATCATACTCTTTGATGTGAAGCCTAATACAGTAAGAGGGGATAGTCTGGACATTCACATCACATTTGATCTGAACTGAAATGCTCAGATAGAGGAACTCTGAGATGTCTATTAAAAGTGTGTCCTTATTGATTTCCCACAGATAGCAGCCCTCAAGCCTGGAAACCATGACACATTACTGTAGATTCCTTGAAACAAAAGCAGACATGAAGGAATGGGATACTAAAGGGAGGGAAAGTATGGATATCTGTCCACTGATATATTTTCCCCTACCTTTCTGCAACTGGTAGGAATTTCACCAAAGAGGTCAATGGCTCAGTTCAGTACTATGAAATGTATTCATTTACTCTCATGACCCAGCTTTGGCTATGACCACCATCCAAATGATGTGTGAAAAATAAACTTGTAGATTTCTCTGTTCAGCCTTGAACCCTAAGAATTACAATATCCCTGCACACACCTACAAGGATGGACTTCCATACTCCTAAATTCCAGTGCACTAATTAAGTATAGACTAATGGTAAAAGACTTAAAAATATTTGTCCTTCCATAAATGAGAAATAACTCTCCATTAAAAGGTATGCATTAAGTTTGGAACAATATTTTTGTTGCCATTGATTCTCCTTCAGTTGCCTTCAGTCTTCATTAGACTTAGGCCATTTTTACTCCAAAGTAATACATACTTAGAAGTTTGCCTATTTTCACTGAATTAGATATGTGCAAAAAGGAGCAGCCTTTACTTGTCATAAAATGATGATTGTGAAAACCAGAAAGTATGAATCACTTTTCTTTCATCAAGAGCATTTTTTAACAAAAAATATATGATTACTATATGCTCAGATCTTAAATATCCAACTCAAATAAACTACAAAATTGAGTATTGCTTTGTCACTGTAGACCTCACTGTGGCATAAGCCTTAGTAGAACTCAAATCTAATAAATTTTCAGGAGATTAAAATGGTAAATAGTGGTTTTCAAGATAAAGCCATGAGGTATAAAGCAGAAAGTGATTACATGTAATTCATGCACTGAATCCACATCTTCAGGGGTATAAACTGCTGGTTGATTTGAAGAGTGGTTCTATGTACAGCAATACAGGCAGATCTGAAGGACAGTGAACCCACTCCTGCTTCCTTTCAGTAGAGCATCACAGCTCAGGAACATTTTCTCAGTCTCAGCTTGAAAGGCTTAATAGTTGTCGTAATAGCTGGGTTGGAAATTGCTCAGTAAATGAGCCATAATTTGGATACAAAATCCATGAACACTGAGTGTACTTATGGATTATGACTTTCCATATGTCAAAAGAGCTGAAAATCTGCAAACTCAATCTCTTGATAAAAATTATATAGGCAGAGTCTTATTAAGTAAATATCAGTTAATATTTTGTTTCTGAGATGAATATTTGTGCAGATAGAATGGTTTTATGACCTTCCTGTGGAGAACACTATAGACAAAGTAGCAAGAGCGCTCTAACCAACCTGTTTCATTTATATATGTGTATCAGACTTGGATTACAGACAATCCAACAAATATTTTATGTTGGCTCAATCCAATGAAACTCAGAAATTCTAGAAACATTCTTTACAGAAATCAGTGTGCAGCACAGGAATACGTCACAAAGGGCTTTCGCTCATGCACACCCCAACAAATAAGTGCCTGCAATGCTTCAGGTTGCCGTAAAGAATGCAAGGCAGAAAAAATGCAAAGTAGAAAGACTACAAAAAATTACATAGAGATGATAACTTGATAACAAACATCTTTCTTGGATTGCCATTCCTGAAATATATGTGTGTGTGTGTCTTTATGCTAACTTTCTTCTGTCTTTATTATGCATCTTTATTATGATCTTTATTATGCAGTACCTCAATATCTGTTTTTGTCATCAGCTGCTGAAACTGGGGAATCATAGAAATGAAGATTGCTACGTAACCAGAACATCTCTGCTTCCAATTGCCATCTTTCTTTAAGTGATAACTTCAAAATTTAACTTTTAAGGAAAATTTTTAAGGAAAAATGTATTCAGACTCTATGTATTTGTCAAATAATTAGTCTGGAATTTAAAATGGAAGTGCATTGGGTCACAGAACGTAAAATATATCTTATAAATGCAAGTAGGTATTTAAATTGGTCTTGGAACAGTAGAGTGTACTTCAATACTGTTTAGGTTGCCTCAGAAATGCTCTGTTGCTAATGTTTTCAGCAGGTCTAGAATATTGCAGAAAGTTGTCTTAATGAATTCATGGAGGCAACTTAGACCAAGTGTGCAATTGCCTGAACAATTTATTGATGAGTGCTATGAGCAAGGTGTGTAAGCAACCCTGAAACTGCTTGCCTCTTTTTAGGGAAACAAGCGTGGTTTGAACCAACTTCACCTCAGAAATGACAATGCCTAAGGATTTTCATATGCAACACTTGCACACTGTGAACTAGATTATTGAGTAAGTTCTGTGGATGAAAACCTAGTATATCAAAATAGGAGGTAACCATAACAAAAAGTAGTGATTTCTACTCCATGAGAACAAATTACACTCTTTTTCTCAACACAAAATGTAAACCAGTGTCATTTGGATTTTGCAGAAATATTTTTCTAATTGTTTATTGCCAAGAAAATTCAATGGAAACATAGAAAATTTGATTGGAATATGAACAATATTTAAAATTAATTTTTCCAATTAATTCACTGTAGATAGCCGTGTGTTGGTAGGACAAAAAAAAATCTCAAGCAGCACATACAAGCATCATTTATCATATAATCCAGCAATAGGTAAACTTTTAAAAGGAATGTGTTTCCGTGTTTCCATATTACTTGGTTCCTACATAATGAGCATTGCTTACCACTTGGGCCAGTTAATCTATTAGTTTGATATATTTACTGTAAGTCTTGAGTACTGAGGCTCATTGAATATCTATGGATTGTCTTCAAATTCAGTGGCTGCAAGAATTTATTCAGAGTAGATCCTCACTCTATTATGTGCTGAACATGTGACATCACTTTGGGCAGAACAAAGGTCTCTTGTTTGCAAAATTGCCCAAGCTCAGCTTAGAAGAAGATTCGTTAGTTTCCACTTCAGTGGAGATAAAACTTGCATATCCACTGCTCCCATTGCCCTAAACTCCCTATGTCATAAGCTTTGAAATTCTCTTGCTTGACATTTTGTTTCTTTAAAAGTAGCTATGAAGCAAACTATATCTGAGTATGTTGTATGTAGGTTTATAGTGCTCCTTACTGACACAAAAGCTTTTACTTGTCCTATTCCTGACAGTAAGGAGTTCTACCTTAGCAATTTCTTTACCAATTTCACATGCTTGCTTCTCAACATTGAAAAATATCTCAAAAGCCCAAAGGAAGAAAAATTCTATTTATATTATCTCAGCTTCGGAATGTGGATTCATTTCTATCACCTATAGATAGGTGCTGTAGACCTACAGTATGATGTATATTTGGCTTTCAGGCAAGAATATAAATTAGGAAGAAAATAACACGAGTTAGGTAGGAAGTCTATTAGGATTTAATTTTATTGAAATACCATATATTTGGGGTTTAGGATGGGATTTAACTGTGCCTTTTGTCAGCACAAGTTTGACACTGCAGTGCTGTTGAAAAAAAAGAGCACAGTACCTGTACTCACATGTGCTTTGATATTGCCTTCTGTGTGAAAAAACTGATGTGTCTCTTACTTCTGTTATTGTATTTGAGCAGATTACAGCTATGCTCTGCCATGTCTTGTATAGGCTTAGTTCTGTTCCCTCTGTCTTTCAAACAGACTTTTTTTAAATGATTTTATTGCTCCATGTTGCAGGATTTTTGCACTTTCTGGAATATACATGTTTGTCCTAATCACCAATCATATTTGTTACCAATCTACAGAGGAAAAATACACATCTCTGAAAACACTGTGTAAAAATGATACAAAAATTATATGACCCTTTTGTAAAATTTGATTTCAGTATTTTCACCTCCTAATCCTTGGAGCATTAACAGAAGGATTCAGAAACTGGAAAAGAACAACTGTAAAAGGAAAGAAACGGAAATAAAAATCATCACTAGCTAAGATGCCGGATGTCTGATTTAGATATTAAGGAAGCTAAACTGTTGCTTTTTGGCAGTGTTTGCAGTTACTGGCCACTGGATGATAGTGTCTCCAGGCAGCATTGCTAATGGAAATTAAAAGTTTTAGTGTAGACCATTCATGTTCTAGGCAGTTTAAAGAATTCAGACACTAAAGTACAGGCTAGTAGGGCTTGGGAAGCAAACTGCAGTAGTTTCCTCAGAAGTGTCACACCATGAAAATACAAATGGGACTTTCATGGTGCAATGTGACATGGTGACACTTCTGTGTCACATGGTGTAACACATTTAATATATGATTAAAGACATATATTTGCAAACATTAGTGTCTTCCAATTAAGACATTTTTAACTGGAAGTGAAAAGCAGATTGTCTATTCTATGAACTGAGCAGATTTTTCTTTTAAAGTGTCAGAGAGACAAAAGGACTCTCCAAAATCAACCTCACCAATATAGTCACAGTCTGTAATAACCAGGAGTCATCTTAATCCTGACTGGCTACAGAATCCCAGTTACAGAGCATTTTTCATTTGCAGTGCATCTCCAATCAGTTTTGATTAACCATAATTATATTTTAAAAACCCCTCTGAGTAGTTATCTGTTTGCTTTTGTGGTTGATGGAGTAAACATTTTGTCAGAAGGAAAGTTATCTGTTATTTCTTTTTCTCCCTTTGTGAGTTTAGTAAAAAACCAGATCTGATTTAAAAAAAAAAAATCCTATCAGAAACTGTAAAAAGTTTTGATTCTTACCTAATTAAAAAGCTCTTTCTCTTGAAATTACAAAATCATCTCCAAAAAAACCCAAACCCCAAAATTGTCAAAAAAATCTACAAACCAAACCAACAAAACAAAAAACAAAACCAGAAAAAAAGGACAACCCCCCAAAAAATTAATTTAAAAAATTAAAAGTATAAAATATATTTTAATATAAAATATGTAATGTGGAAATATAAAATAGGGATACGGGTCAGTGTTTTCAGTGCAGATTTTGAAATACCAAATTCACACTTCAGAAGTAACTGAAACATAGTCATTGTTATTCTGTCATTCTATTATTCTATGATATAACAATGTAGGGAAAAAGTCAATACATAGACATTTCTCTCCATGAAAATTAAAATATTCACTTACAAATAATAAAATATTTGCTGTTAATAGTAACTAGGAAGAAGAAATTCTGATGCATCAAGAATATACAATTTCAAGAGTTCCCTCACTTCTGCATATTTTCTACAGGCTGATTACATTACTGAAACCCATCTAATCTTCATGATGTAATAACGCTATTCAAGCAATAAACTAATGTTTATGAGTTATCCATATTGCTTTGGGATTCCCAGCACACAGAATTATGCAGGAAATGATGATGATTTTTATACATGATGCTCATTGCAAGCTCTTCTAGCAATGTGCTGCCTTTCATCCCCTGATCAAAATCCTGGTTCACAACTCCTAACCTTCAAGGTCCATATCTTCACAGACATTTCAACATACCTTTATTTCACTGGATGGGATCAGAACTATTTAGGTGTGTCTATATTACCTGAACCATTCACTAGGATATTGGCAGTAACTGCTTCTTAACCCAACACCAGAGCTACTTCCTTTACCTTAAACATTTAGCAGTACAGGATGCNTTGGCAAGGCACTGGAATGGGTTGAGCAGAGAAGCTCTGGATGCCCCAT
>VWYP01034597.1:18913-40119 GCA_013400435.1 Pycnonotus jocosus | reverse complement strand
CTAGAATGTGTAAACTAGTTTATAGAAAAGTATAAATATACATAATACNCCTGCTGTTGATTTGCCAACTCTCAGCATCTGCTGTCTAAAGAAAATATGGACCAAAACCCAAATTAAAAGTTATAAAAGAACAGACCAAGCGCAGCCAAGAAACATGCGTGCTCTAAAAAAGGCAGACCCAAGGAGAGACCACGCAAAATATTTCCTAGAATGTGTAAACTAGTTTATAGAAAAGTATAAATATACATAATACTCTATAAATATGCAACAAACTAATGTAATAATAATAATAATAATAAATATTTAAAGAATTTCTCCAAGATAGTAAGGCTGAACACCAAGCACCCAGCCTTTTTAACCCTTTATTTCTATCTCTTGTTGTCTTTTTATGAAACTTTTAAAATTTTACTGAAGAAGCAAACCTGGTTTTCCACGCCTTGTTTGGATTTCCAGGGGAGCACAGGGCCCTGCTGGGCTGGGCTGGGTTTGTTTGCTCTCCCCTCCGAGCAAACACCGCCCGTCCCACGGGGCTGGCAGGTGGCAGGTGGCACCTTGTCCCCTCCCCAGGGGCTCAGAGCTCCAGGGAAAAGCCCTGGCTTGTGCACACAGCCTGCAGGAGCTGCAGCCCTGCTCAGGGTGTTTCCAGGAGGCTGGAATGATTTCAGAGCACAGAGAGGAGCTGGTGCAGTGCAAACAAACCCTTGGACTGGGACTGCCCTGCCTGGCACCCATTGCAGCTCCCTGCTCCAAACAGAGGAGGGGGTGACACCTGTGAACCCAGAGTGTTCACACAGCTGCTGCCACAGCTGAGAGAGGGAATGAACGGTGTTCTGCACGTTGCTTTGTGTGCAGCTCCACAGAGCATCACATTAAATGTCTGCTGGGCTCAGAGCCTCTCTGTCCCTGCTCACACAGCAGCAGGGGTCTGCAGAGGGAACAGCTCTGATGGAAAGCATCCCCTGGTCTCCTTTACACCATTCTGACAGCCTGCCCTCCAGCCCTCACTGCAGTCAGCTCCATCCCACCTCTACAGGCACCTGCCTGGAGTCCCTGTCACCCTCAGCTGCTCCTCCAGTGGATGATGGCACAGCCTGGCAATTTGGCCCCCAGGGGATGTGGATTTTTTATAGGAACCTCCCACAACCACTGGCTTGAGTCTGGTGTGTAAATGAGACCTTTGTGCTGGTCCTTGCCTGGTCACAGTGTGTCCTGTTGGAGTTTTTTCCCAGATTTATAGAATATGGACAGTTGGAAATAACCCACCAGGATCATCGAGTCAAACTCCTGGCCCTGTACAGGACACCCCAAGAATCCCACCATGTGAGAGCATTGTCCAAATGCTCCTTGAGCTCAAACAGGCTCGGTGCTGTGACCACCTCCCTGAGGAGCCTGTTCAGTACCTCAGCACCCTCTGGGTGAGAAACTTTTCCTGATGTCCAACCTAAACCTCCCCTGACTCAGCTCCAGCCATTTCCTTGAGTCCTGTCACTTGTCACCAGAGCAAAGAGATCAGTACCTGCCCCTGTGATGCCCCTCATGAGGATGTCAAACACCAGCAGTGAGGTCTCCCCTCAGCCTCCTGTGGTTTTGTTTGGTTGTTGTCCCTTTCCAGAGTACTTGGGTTAATTTGAATTCTAATAATCTCTAACATTTCGTCCTCGCTTGGGATTGCCATCACCTTTAATAACCTCTCTTCCCATTCCTGGTGGTTAATGGTTGGTGTATCCTGAGGTCAAAACACAGCTGGGAGGTCAGATTTTGGATTAAAAGCTGCCTTGGCATAGCCCCTAAGAACCCTGGAAGCATTCAAGCCCTGTTGCCTATAGATTATGGGCAAAATAAGACTACAAACCAAGTGGAGGCCTCTGCTTTTGGAGGCTTCACAACCTCCTCTGCTTTTCAAATCCTGTCATCATAACCTCTGCAAGATTAAGCACTGTTCCAGCTGCAGGGGTTTTTTTTAATTTCATTTTCTCATGGAATAAACTGAAGGTGACAGATGCCCAGGAGCCCTGGAGGTCAGTGCTTTGTTTATACACAGGAACTCAGGGAGTGGAGGGTGACAGCTGCCCATGGAGAGGGACATGGATGTCACCTCCTCATGGAGCTGTGTGACCTTCTCTGTGCTTGTATCACCTGGGCAGAGCCTGCAGAGGGGCTTTGGGCTCCTCCAGGGGATCCCCTCTGTGGATAAACGTGGCCTGGGCTGCCTCATCTGGTTTGTGTGGCCAGCCTGGGGCACCTCTGGGTGCCCTGAGCCTTGCTCCCTGTCGGGTGAGTGCAGATAACCCAAGGGCTTCCTATTCTGGCAGCTCATCCAGACACTGATCCTAAAGCTGAGGGAGATCATATCCTGTATTACTGAGCGCTGAGGCCTGGAAGAAAACGAAGTGGAATTTAATTTTGCCTGTGCTGAGCCATCTCAGAGCATCTCTGAATCAGAGCTGGTCCCTGCAGCCTCTCTCCAGATGATTCACTCCATCTTCCCCCTCCATCTGGGGCTGGAGGTGACTCAGTGCTGCAGAGCCCAGCTCCTAGTGGCTGTGACTCCCCAGTGCTGGTGGGGTGAGGAGTGAAACCCTCTGGAGATCTCAGGTCATGATCCTGTCCTTCCTTCAGGCACCAGGGCAGGTGGCTGCCGGCTTTCAGCCAGGGACAAGCCTGTGGTGAGTGCTTGGTGTGGCAGCAGGTTCCAAAAGCAGTGGCAGAGCATCCCCCCTGCAGCTGGGGCTGCTGGCCCAGCCTCACAGCTGGCTGAGGAGCAGCTGGGTCCTGCTAAGGACAGCCACTGTCACAAATCTGACATCTCAGATGTGGCAAACACATTTAATCTGTACCAGTGAATGTTCTCCTCTGGCTCTGGAGCTGCTCACAGAGAGGTGCTTCAGTGCAGGAAGAGGGGTGCCAACAGGAAGCTGGCTGAGACAACACAGAAACATTTTCTGCTCATGATCTCAGCCTCTGGAGATAAGGCTGGAATCCTGACACCCCTCAGAGCATCCTGCCTTGGCCTCATGTCAGCCCTGCAGCTCTGGACAGGGGAGGGAGGTTCCTGCCAGGGGTGCAGAAGGTGAAGGTGGGTTTGGGGTGGAGGGAGGTGGCAGTGCCATGGATCCCCTCTGGGCAGGAGGTGTTGGAGTGCCCAGGCTGCAGCAGGTGCTGATTGTGAAAGGTCAGCTCGTGTCATGAACTCTGACCGAGGTGTGGAGAGCATCAGAGGTGACCTGAGCCTCCAGACAGGGAAATACCTCCCAGGTGTGGCTGGCAGCAGGCTGTGCATGCCCCAGGGCAGGTTCTGCCCCTGTGGGTCATTCCTTGTGGCACAAGGAGCCTGTTCAAGGGCTCCACCCTGCTGGGATCCCCTCCTGGCACAGCGTGGGGGCTCTGCAGTGCCAGGGTCAGTGCAAGGGTTTGGGTCACTCAGGAGGAGCAAAAGCTGCCCTTTTTTGTGGCAGGGATTTGCATGGTGGAGACTGAACATCTGGATTGTTGGGGTGAGTGACCCGGGGGGGCTCTGGATGGGACCCAGGGCTCTGTTACCCCGAGCGTGCCATGTTCCCTGGACAATGCTGCCTTTCACCACACCCACAGAACAGGCTTTGTGCCTCCTTGTGTGAGCCCTCTTTCTCTCTGTGAAGGCTTCCTCAGAGGCTGCAGGCACTGCTCCATGCCTTGGAATGGTTTCCACCTGTGCCAGGAGTGATTTCACTCTGCCTTTTGCCAGGGTTGAGTTGTTTGGTGGTGCCTGGTGCTTTGCTTTGCCCTTGCTGGCAGCTGGAGGAGCCCATCAGAAGAAGGAGTTGAGTTGGGACCACTTGGTACCTGGAGAGGGCTGTGTGTAATCATGGGGTGGCATCCAGAGATGGTTTTTATATCTGGGCTTTATTTAAATGAACCCATTCCTCATTTTCCCGCTGCTCTGCTCTCTGTTGGAGAGCATGGCTGGGCAGAAAGGGAGGTGCTGGGTCTAGGATTATTTTATTCATGGAATCAAAAAATATTCTGAGATGGGACACACAAAGTTCATCAAGTCCAGCTCCTGGCCCTGCACAGGACAGCCCCAAAATCCCACCCTGTGACTGAGGGCATTGTCCAAACACTTCTTGAAGTCTGACTGGGTTGAGGCCATTCCCTGGGGAGCTTGTTCAGTCCCCACCACCCTCTGGATGAAAAATATTTTCCTAATATCCAACCTAAGCCTCTACTGGCACAGCTTTTTGCTGTTTCCTTGAGTCCTCTCGCTGGTCACCAGAGATAAAAGATCAGTGCCTGCCCCTTGCCCCTTACAAAGATTTTAAAGGATAACCCAATAGGATACTGGCACTTACATATTGATTCTACATATGTATTGATTTAAATGAACCTACTGCTTCTGTGCTGGGTATCTCTGATGGATTCCAGGCCACAGCATGGCCCATGGGGACTTGTGACAACCTGGCCCTTCATTAAATTCTTTTAAATGGTTTCTAGAGAGAGTCTGGGTTTATAGAGAAGGGGAGCACACAAGAAATTTAATCTTGGAGTTGACTGGCTCCTCTCTCTTCCATCTCCCAGTCAGACACCCACAGAAAGACCAACCATGGTCCCAAAAGCAGCTCCATGAGTGGCTCAAGGGCCATCTTGTAAGATGCAGATGGAATTGTACTGAAGTTTGTAAAGGCACTTCTGCAAACTCCAGTGAAAGCTGATCTGCAGCATTAGGCACTCCAATATGTCCCAAGTTTGGCTGAAGTTCCCTTCCAACTTCCCTGCTGCGGCCACTATTAAATATAATTGTAAGATACAAGGGAAAACACCAAAGAATGTTATTAGTTTATGAAACTGGGTTGCCTTGGCTACTTCTGAGGTAGAATTAATAGGAGAAAACCCTCAATTGTATGAGGCCAGGGCTTCATTGGAGTCTCAAACTGTAATTTCCCTTCTCTCCTGTTTAAGGACAGCGGACATTATCTCAGGAATCTATAGATAGCGTCTGAGTCATTCTTTAAAGTACAGCTAAAACGTAAAAAACATTAAATAATATATCCCTGCAGCTCCTCTGACCAGGGGAAGTGTTTGACACCTCATTTTGCAGGCAGGGAAGAGTATGTGGAGGAGGAAAATTACGTGCAGAGAGTCATGTTGGAGTCCTGATGGTGGCTGAGCACTTCTGACTCCTCTGCTTGCAGCTAGCTTTGCCCCATGGCTGAGCTGTCCTCCCTGCCTGCCCACCCCAGCATCAGCCCAGGGCAGCATCAGCCTCACAGGAGCAGAGAATCAGGATGTGGCTGGCCTTGGGCTCAGAGATAAATGTGCATGTGTGATGTCCCAAGGGAGAAATTGCCATTCTGAGCTCAGGGGGTTTTTTTGTGTAGGGCTGTGCAGGGAGCTGGTTGCTGAACCACAGCTCAGAGCTTGGGTTTTCTGACTTTCAGGCGATTCTGTGCAGCATCAGAGAACCCCAGGGATCTGCCCAAGCAGTGCAGGCTCATCACTGTGTGAGCTGTGTGTGTGTGGTGCTGGGGGTGTGTGTTCAGGCTGCTGCTGCTCTGGGGATGCTCAGCTGGAAGGGCTCTGGTAGTGTTTGCAGCCTGAAGCATGTTTAGAATATATATCTATCTATCTATATTCTAAATATATATGTATATTTAGAATATAGAATATATATCTATATATTTAGAATATAGAATATAGATATATTTAGAATATAGCATATATATACATTTATACACACATATATATATGTATATATATCTGTGTGGAGAGATAAGTGGCCATTATCTGCTTGATTTGATGCTCTTCCAAGGTTGCCTGTTCTCCTTTGAATGGGTCCATCCACAGTTTGTGGATCTTGACCCTGAACATTCATCTGAATTTCTGGCTAGGAAGGGATTTAGTGGCCATGGGCCCTTGGCTGCTCCTTTGCCTGGTGCTGGTTCCTCCACCCAGTTGTTACCTGGCTGCACTGGAGCATCTCTCACAGGGCAGGAAGGAAGAGGACATTTTGTCCGAGTCTGAGTGAGATTGGGACTTGCACCTTTGGAAAATCCCTGGCTGAGCTTTTCCCTTTGCAGCATCTACAGAGTCAGACATTGCTCTCAAACCATTGCCCTGTTCCTCCTGCAGCTCTGATGGGGGCTGCTCCTGGGGCTGGGTGTTCCAAAGTGTCTGAGTGATCCCCTGGGGAGGCTGAGCTGGAACAGAGACTGGACAGAGCTGGAGAACAAAGTAGATATTTAGTAAAAGGCCTTTAAGGATCCACCTTGGGCAGGACAAGAGCCTGGCCAGGGCTACACCCAAGGTGGACCCAAAATGGGGGTCCAAAATGGTCCCAAAATGGACACAAAATGGACAAATGGTCATGAGGTCTCACACTTTTTTAGGTTTTGGTCCATTTGCATCTTGGGGTTGAATTGTCCCATTGCAGCTCCAGGCTGTGCAGTCCCATCCTTCTTGTTCCTCCCTTCAGCCACCCTTGGTTGTGCTTTTGGGCTGAAAGTTGTCCTTGGTGTGCAGCAGGAAAAGGATTTGTTTTGTGTCCGTGCTGTGTGCAGAGCTGAGTGAGCCTGACTGTGAGCTCAGAGCTGCACCCCTGGGCAGCACAGAACATGAAAAAGATGGAAGCTCAAACTTAAGGGTCTGCTTTGGGTGTCCTGTTTGCTCCAGGTCCTGGCAGCCCTCTGACAAGGACCTTGCTGTGTCACCTCAGGGGTCACCCAGGCTCAGGAGAGCCCTTGACCTCTGCCCTTTGTCATCTGCTGCCTCTTTGTTCTGGGCTTTCCTCCTTTGTACATCCCCACCCCTCTCTGGGAAAAATCAACATTTGCCTTGCAGGGCCTGGCAAACAGAAGGGGTCTGTATTCCATCCCGATGGCAGCCCCAGGCTTGCAGGGCTCCTATGATAAATCCAGCCGTGTTTGTTGCCAGGGGGACCCTCTGAAACACGAGTTTGGGAGTTCTGTGTGTGTGTGAAAGGAGCAGGGAAGCTGTGAGTGCTCACTGACCAAATGGTGGGGCTGAGGAAAAACATGTAATTGCATCAAGGTTGTAAGGAGGTGGCAAGAAATTGATTTAAAATCTAAGTAGGGTTGACTTTTGAATTTTATTTTGTTTTTAATCTGAAGTACCACATTGCTGCTCTGTGTGCTGGAGCTGCACACATTGCTGGAGCAGAGCAGAGAGGCAGATGCTGGGCTGGGATCTTTGCACCAGGATTTGGAGCCAGCCAGGTCTGTGGGAGTGGGGAGCAGAGCTGAGGGGTGGCTCGGGAGTATTTGATCCATATGGAAATACCACACTGGAGTTTTGAAATTCCTTTCCTCTCCTTCAAATCTACCAGTGGTTTTCTCCAACTAAACCTTGGTCGTTGCCAGCTGAACCCGAGGAGGTGAGGTGCACTCATGGGGCTGGGAGCTGTAAATGTTGGGGGGTTTTGGAAGGCAAAGGATGAGCAGTGGTTATTTGCTTTTCCTTTGTTTCCATAGTGCTCTGAGTGCTGAGCCTTATCCCTTGGCCACTCAGGCTCCTGGGGACACTTTTGTTATTATTGTTAATTAACTAACATGTTTCTAGCTTGCTGGAGCTCTTGTGGCAGCTGGTTAATGTAAGAGTTTGATTATTAATGGAAGAGTTTTTTCCTTCTTTGAGCAAGGCTGCAGCTTGGATGGGTTCAGATGCCTTCCCTCCTTCCCATCTCTGCTGGGATGCTGCAGGTTCTCCAAGAACAATTGGGACCAGATCCAAGCTGCTCTTGCCATGACTTTACAAGCTCAAAACCCCCTCGTTTAGTGAAAGTGCCATGAGCCACCTGTTCACTGAATTCCAGTTCTTGTGTTGTGCTTCTCTCGCTTGAATTTTGGCAGATAAGGACTGTGAGCAAGTGAGGAGCGTGGTGAGGACAGCAAAAATTTAGAAGGACAAGACCTCTGTAGAAATCTGGTTAGCATCATCTGTGAACCTGGAGGGATTTTAGATCTGACAGTGGCTGCCAGGTCCATCCCCAACCAGCAGAGCTCCACGAGAGCCATTCTCTATTCCCGATAAACCCTTTCCCCTTGCCTCCTGCTGCTAAGTAAAGAACCTCCAAAGCCAACAGAGCTGACAAGATGTCCAAAAGGCCTGGTTTTGTGGTCCTTTCCAGTTTGTGTGGACACTGGTGGTGTGAATATCTGCACAAGCCATTGCTGTGGTGACGTGGCACCGCCGCTGCCCGGCCAGACTGCTGGAACCCTGCAGCCAGAAGGATCACAGATGATGACTAACACACTTTCTTTTCATGAGAAAAACTGCTTGTGCTAATTCTTTTTTTCAGTGCTTTCATGAGTGTCCAGCGTATCTCTGAATGAGTATCAGCTGGGAGGAATTTGTGGTCAGTAAGGAACAGATGATCACGAGGGGTGGTGAAATGATCTCGGTATTTCTGTGAAGTGAAAAACTGAGGACTGGGCTTACTCACCTCAGGATAAACTCATGGGGAAAAAGGAGAGCCTCTGAATTGTTTGAAGGCCATTTTAGTTCTTGAACAACTTGCCAAAGCACTTGAGATCACTCCAGTATTTTAGCCTTGAGATTGAATGTCTCCAAAAAGCCAAGACTTCATTCAAGCATGAGCCTGAACCCACATTGACCAGACAGAAGTGTGTGCTGTGGGTTTTGTGGGTCAGCCAAGGCAACTTTCTGGCCTTAAGCTTTATGGATGCAGCAATTGATTTCCTGAGGATTACTGCAGTTTGAGTTAACAATTTGTATCAAAGCCTAAATTTGAACCAAGGTTAAAGTGCTGTGTCCCTGTCACCCTCTACCACCATGTGCAGGACTGGTCCTTCTACCTGACACAGCCCTTTGCTTGTGCAGACCACTGCTGGCCTTGGAGAAGACTTTCTAACGCTGCAAAATTTGAGGCTTGAGTCTTGCTGCCTCTTATCATCAGCACAAGCTTCTGGAACATGTTTTTTACTGTTAGAAAGCTTTTGGCACCTGCTAAAGTGCAGTGCTGTGGTGGAAATAGATGCATCTTGCTAATGCCAATTTTCCTGTGGTTTCCTTGAGGGTGTTTTGAGTTCCAGCCTCGGGCTGGGCTCTCTCTAAGTGTGAACTCATGGCTCCATGTGCTGCTGAGCAGTGTTGTGTGGCTCCAGCTCCCATGGGAGGGAAATTGGTGATGGTTTAGGCTGTCTGTGCTCAGCCTTTGACCTGGACACAGCTTGTTGATGCATCTAGGCTGTGTTGGAGAAGGTGTTGGGGCACTCCTGAGTGTGCAGGCAGTGTCCCCCCATCCCTCTCTCCAGCATCCCTCCATGCCTTCAGCATCCCTCCATCCCTCCCTCCAGCATCCCTCCATCCCTCCCTCCAGCACCTCCTCACCCCACCAGCATCTCTCCATCCTGGTGAAAGCTCAATTTGCTGCCAGAGAGATTTGATCCAGAATGAAACCCTGCACTGGGGTTGAAGTTTTTTTATTTTTCTAGCTGTGCCCAGCTCCTTTGTAAAGAGTTTCTGTTATGCAGAATCTGAAAAAGTATCCTTTATTCTTCAGTGCATGTTTCTGATTAGTACTGGAAATGAACATGAATTTTTTCCCCCTTTTTTTTTAAAAAAAATTAACTGTATTCCTTTTGAGGTTAATGTTGCAAATGGATTTCAAGTTAATGGAGGGGAAGCTGTAATTGTGTTGTTTGCTGGACTCAGAGCAATAGAGATTCCTCTTCCTTTGCTAATCTGCACACAGATGTTCCTTCCTTGCAGTGTCCCCAGCTGTCTCCAGTGACACCTCCATGTGCAGGCCCTACCTGCAGAGGTGATGTCCTGTGTCAGCATTGGGGCTCAGCAGAGGCAGAGATTGTGCAGTGTGGGTCAAACCATGTGTGGTTTTTCTCCTGTTAACAGCTCCAGGCCTTGCTGCTGGTGAGGTCTTCTCCAGCCACTCTTTTTATATGCTGGGAGCTTTTAGAGCCTGTCTGGGTGAAAGGCAGTGAGGGTAACTCACCTGCCCACTCTCTGGATGGTACCTGTGACATGAGTATGAGAGAGATTTCACCCCCTGAGCTGTCCTGAGAGCATTGGGATGGACCCGCACAACGAATAAAGAGTGCAAAACCCCTGTCCCAGCAGCCTGCACTGGTACCTGGGCAGGGCAGTGACACCCTTGCTGTCCTTTACGTGCTCCGTGGTGACAGCAGGAGGGCCTGAGGGGGTGGCACAGGGCAAGGTGGGGTGGAGGACATGGGGCAGGGTGTGTGCAGTGCCCAGGGGCTGCAGCTCCTGCCCTGGGGGGACTCAACCCTGCCAGCCTCTGCTTTGAGAGCTGCTGGTGCTGTGCAGGTGCTGTGAGCCCTCTGAAGGGTTGTTCTGCTGAGGAGCCCCCAGCCCCAGAGCTGGAACCATCCAGAGGTGGCTCCATGGTTTGGCTGGGAGCTGTGCACCCCAGGCAGCCAGGAGTGTGGATGTGTCCAGAGCAGGAGACTGTTCCTGCATGGAGACATCTCCAGTGCTGTCTGGACACCCTGCTGGGCTCTGCTGGGTGAAGGAGGAAGCAGATTTATCTGATCCCAGACCCTGCAGCCAACCATGGAACAGAAGCAAGGCTCACGCTGGCTGCTCACATGAGCTGGTGCCTCTTTGCTGACTCCAGCACAGCGTGGGACAGCTCCTACTGGCTTTGGCCCATCCCTTGCCATCACCACCTTCCTTTGGCTTGGGTTCTTCTGTTTGTTTGTTTGTTTAGTTCTTACTGGACTGCCTGGAGAGAGCAGAGTTCCTGAGCTGCATCCTCCATTGTTTGTCCTCACCGTGTGGTTTCTGTTGATAATGGGAATTGCTCGCTTGGCCTTTGGGGTTTTACATCATGTGAGTGTAGCAGCATGGATGGCTCACTGTGAGGAGAAAATCAATCTCATGTGGGCTCTCTCTTCACTGGAATGTGCATCCAGAAGGTTTGGAGTGTGTCCTCCAAAAACTCTGGTGTGTTTTGGGGGATGTATGCACTGACTTCATTGGACACAAACATTTCTGGCAATTCCCTGGTTAGCTCTAGGTTCAGATTTGGCCAACTCACCTGGAAAAGTCACACTGGACATTCCTCCAGAGCAGCTGGATTCCATCCCCCTGCTGCCCTGCCCTGTCTGCACTCCCTGCAGCCCCCAGAAGGTGCTCCCAGTTCCATACTGGGATGCTTTACCTCCATTGTGTTCCACCAGCAGCTGCAAGAAGCACGAAACAGTAGAAAACGTGTCCCAGTATTGTCTGAAGGGAGCAATTTAAATGTGAACCTGGCACTGACACCATCATAGGGGCAATTCTGGGCTCTGTCAGTTGTGAAGGAGACCCCAGAGCAGTGCAGAGCTTTTGGGTGCTGCTGCCTTTCTGCTGGGCCATATGGCCCCAGCCTGTGATCTGGAGGGAATTAGTCACTGATTATAAAATGGGAGAAACACTGCTCAGTGTGTGAGCCAAGGTGAGGCTGAGCTGTGCTGGGACACATCCTCAATGAGCCACTCTTGGACTGACTGACTTTTAACTCTTGGACTCTTCTCTTCTGAATTCCTTCTGATGAGAGCAGAGGGGGAGAATTCCCAATTTCAGCTAAATAAAGTACACTGCACTGTGGCTCNATTTTTTTTGCCAGATCTTCTGTCCTTGCCTTGCCAGGCTGCCAGGTTTCCCTGCTGTTTATCTGCTTTCCAGGACTGTGTCTGGATCCTCCCTCTGTGGAGGGGCAGTAGGGCATCACAGATAGGAAGCTTGGCTCAGACTCTGCAGCTTTCCCTCCTCTTTCTAGAATTTCTGTTAAGGTGTTGGCCTGCCTGGTTGGAATATAAAAAATTACGTTTGCCCAATGCTATTTGTCCTTTATAGGTCTCCATTGCTTGTTAATTATCACCATGTTATCTATTTAGGAAAAGACTTTTTTGATAATTAACCCCACCATTTCTAAGAATTGAAGTTGAGCCAATCAAGTCTGTGTCTTGCTGTGGGCCCTGCTTTTGTAAGATCATACCATTTCCTAGTTTGCTCCTCATTTTCCCTTTGTCTGGGAGGGGATGAGCAGCATTATTACACATTATTAATGTTGTTAACAGGCAGTGAAGCAACAGCTGTCACAAAAACCTCCTCTTGACACAGAGCAAACCAACTCAGCTCTGCAAGAAGGGTGTGAATGGTAATTCCAGCTCCCCAGAGAAAACCTGGGAGACAGGGCACACAAACAAATCCTCCAGCAAGGCTTGCACAAAAGCCACAGGCTCAGCCAGGGCAGGGATGCTCCCGTGGCTGTGCTGGATGCTCCGAGGGCTGTGTGTGTTTTTCCACTGCAGTCTTTGCTGGAGGGAATAAAGCCCATTTCCTCCATGTGATCCTGTCCAAGCTTGTGAGCTCCTCGCTCAGCTTCCGTCCTGCCCCGCCGCAGACTCAGCGAAGGCTTTGAACATGAAAGGCTGCTCTAACCAGCTCAGCATGGCTGCAGATCTGCATTCCTCAGCTTGCCACCCAGCAGGGATGGCTTTGCTCTGGGTTTTCTGAACGATTCTAAAAGCTGGGTTTCAGCACTGCACTTTACCTGCCCACGGGGAGCTCAGAGGTGTTGTGTCTTTGCATGGAGCAGGGCTGGGATGTGACTGCTCCTGCAGCCTGGCTCAAGGAGAGCTGTTTAAAAATCTGTTCAGCAGAGGAAATGTGGCTTTTCATTCCTGCTAGCATCCAAAAAAGTCATTTTGAGAGGAGAAAAGAATGAAGAAAAAAGATGCAGGGACTGGGTTTAATAGCAAAAATATGTTTAAAATTCAAGATGCTGGTTATAAGGCACAAGTTTCCAGAAGCTTCAGTCAGTGATGGAAAGTGAGGCTGGCTGATGGGTGCAGCACCAATGCAGGTAAAGCTCTGGAGCACACAGGGTGGCTGTTCCTGTGTGTGGGTGGACAGTCCTGGCTCTATTTTTGGCTCTCTGGGGGTAGAGCCGAGGTAGGGGGATGGCTCTGGGTGGTGCTGTCCATGGATTCCTTGTGGGTCACCCTTTCCCAGGACCAGCCCTGTGGCTCAACCACATCACGTTGTAGGCACAGAGGCTTTTTATGTTAGGAAGGGAAAGGGACAGAGCAAACACACACGTGAAAATATATATATATATAAATATATAAATACACAAGCACAGGGTTCTAAGCATGAAGCATTTTTTCCATGTCCAGCTGCCAGGCAGCTCTTTTCCCTTCCCTCCCTCTATCCCAGGCCTTACTGCTATGAAAATTTTCCTGCCTTTTTTCTATATATATCTATTTCTTTTTTTAAATGTATTTATTTTTCCTTGTATGATGCGCTCTTCTAGCTGACAAGGTTTGTGACTCTGTTATAAATCACAGTTTAGAGCTGTCCTGCATCTTAAATTGATTCTATTTCAACCCCTTTGCTCCTTATCCAACAGATCTGGTAGATGGTGAGAAGATAATTTATATAATGCAATTGAATGACATCATCACCTTCAAATCCTGGGGGTTTCTTACCTGTTTGCAGGTAGGAACCCTGACCCAAGGTTTTTTGTGCTGAGGCAGGGTTTGGAATGAGCTGAGGAGCTCCTGTGGCTTGGCAGCTCCAGCTTCTGGTGCCTGAGATGATGGACACTGTCCTGGAGCTGGTGTCCATCCTGGACACTGCCCTGGCGCTGGTGTCCATCCTGGACACTGTCCTGGAGCTGGTGTCCATCTTGAACACTATCCTGGAGCAGGTGTCCATCCTGGATATTATCCTGGATCTGTCCATCCTGGATATTATTCTGGAGCTGGTGTCCATCCTGGACAGTGGCCTGGAGCTGATGTCCCTCCTGGACACTGCCCTGGAGCTGGTGTCCATCCTGGACACCATCCTGCTCCTCCAGCAGGACCTCCCAGAGACTGTGGAGCTCCCAGACCTTCTGGGAATGTCCATGCCAGGACACCATAACATTTTGAGGGATTCCAGGATACAGCATCCCACCTGAGGTAGCTCGCTGCGTTTGTTGTGGCCACTTTTGTTGGGGCAAAAAGCCAGAAGCTGAGACACAAATGCATGTACAGATCCATATTTTTATGTGTTTTAACCAAATGGGATTTCTGAGGATTTTAAGGAGAATTCAGGCTCTTGCTGGGTGGGAAGCGAGTGCTGTGGCAATCATCATTTTACAAATAGGCAGCTGGGATGGCAGAGGAATTAACCAAATTGATGATGGATTAGAAATGTTGTTGTAGTCAGCAGGTGCCACTGGCTTGCCTGGAGTCTGGGAAGCAGGAGGCACCTGGGAATTCCTGAGGACTCTCTAAAATGGGTGTGGAAGGGGAGGTGCATCCCCTGTCCCACTGCTCTGACCCCACACAGGATGTGCTCCCAGCATGTGGGTGCAATCCATCCAGAGAGGAGTCTCTGTGAGTGCAAATCCTCAAATTCCTGTGCTCTCCTCTCCCAGCAAGGAAATCTGTCTGAGGATGTGCTGTGCTTCTCTCTAGGATAAAATACCCTGGAGAGAGAGGTGAATGTGAATGTCCCACATAATGATTCCTAAAGTCCCCTCTGGTGTTTCTGGAAACCCTAAATACATTTGTGGGTCTGGTGTGTTTGAATAATAAATTTTGACATCTTCAGGGAAAGGTGGAGGTCTCTCCTCGGGTGTTTTTTGGTTAAAACAACGTGCAGCTCTCCCTGGCCCTGAGAGATGATTGTACCAAGCAGATTCCCCACAGAACTGTGCCTTGCCAGGTGTAGAGTGACAGCAGGGAGGTGACTCCACACACCACATTCACATGGATTCCTTATTCCAACCTTCTTCTTGCTTTAGGAATCACCCGGACCTCCAGCGGGAGACTTCGGAGGCTCAGCGACCAGACAAGCCCCAGTAAGTGTGTGAATTCCTCTCTTTGAAACCTCCTCATCCAATTCAAAAAACAAAAAACAACAACAAAACCAAACAAAAAAACCCACAAAAAAACAACAACAAGAAAACCAACCAAAAAAACTGACAAACAAATAAAAAAAAACACCAAAAAAAGGAAAAATAGAGGGAATGCAGGAGGTGACACTCAGAAATCACATGTCCTGCCATGGTTTGAAAGGAAAAGCCGGCTGCTGATAAATGCTTGAGAAAGAAAGCAGCACTTGTAAAAAACAGAGTGAGGTGTGTATATATATATTTAAAAGTCCCAACAAAGAAAATAGAGAGAATATAAAATATTCCTCACTGTCTAATGGGCCCAGAGACAATAATTAGCAAGCTCCAACCCAATTCAACACAGGGCAACAGAAAGCAGGAGTGGCCTGTGGTCCTTTAGTAGCTCTTTTGGACTCTCCTTAGCTATTATTTTTTTATTGGATGTGCAGATTTATGGATTATAAGTGTAGCTAAATTTACAGCCCTAATTGCAGCTTAATGTTTTGGAAGCTGCTTCTGATTCAGAAGGAAGTGGGGTGGGAGGGTTTGTTTTTCTTGCAAAAGGTGTTTCCCAGCCTCAGGAAAGCAGCAGCAGAATCCCCAGTGCTTGTGAGTACCTGAGGCTGTGTGCTCTGTTTGTTTGTGTGTGACACGTGCTGGGGCTGCCCAGAGACTGTCTGCAAGTGAAAAATGTCACTGTTCTCATCTGAAATACTCCAAGGGAAACTAAGGCAGCCCAAATCTGGGCTTTTCCCTCTGGTAGCCCCATTTGCTGGCTGTATTGGCCCCTCTGATGAGCCTGTGCTGCTGCTCCCTGCTTCAAACCCCTGTGGGGAGCTCTGTGTCTCCATATCGAGGTGCTTTGGGCACCCCAGACATTATTCTTCATTAGCAGCTGCTTTATTGCTGCTGAAATCTTCCTTTGTTCTCTGGTATCACAGAGATACCTTTCCTTCTCTGGTATCACAGAATCCTAGAATGGTTTGGGCTGGAAGGGGCCTTAAAGATCATCTAATTCCAGCCTGGATCACCTCCCCTTGCCATTGCTGCCTCATTTTCTCTGCTGCCTGTCCCCCCAAACCCCACTCACCTTCTCAGCACCCTGCTCTGACCACATTTAGTTCAGGTTTGTCCTGCTCTGACCACATTTAGTTCAGGTTTGTCCTGCTCTGACCACATTCAGTTCAGGTTTTGTCCCCTCCTGTCCCCTTGCTCTCTCTGTCACTCAGTTGCTCCCTCCAGGCTCGGATTTGCTGTTTCAGCCCATCTCCTCAGCCCTCATATCCTGCCTCAGCTCCCAGATGGGTTTATCAAAACAGCTCTGCAGCTTTTCCCTCGGCGTGGGTGGCAGCACAAAGCCACCCCGGGGCTGCCTTCCTGGAGCTGTGACTTCAGTGCCGAGCTGGAAGCAGCCAGCAGGGTGGGACAGGGATTAGTCACCATGGGATGTGTGGCTGGACGTGCCCTTGGACACCCTGGGAGCTGGGACAGGGCCTGCCTGGCCCTCCTAGCACTGCTCAGCACCACGGGGACACCTCTGGGTGGCACAGGGGAGGGTGACAGGGGCTGTGACACTGAATGGCCCAGGAGAAAGTGACAGGAGCTGTGACACTGAATGGCACAGGAGAGGGTGACAAGAGCTGTGACACTGCATGGCACAGGAGAAGGTGACAGGAGCTGTGACACTGAATGGCACAGGGGAGGGTGACAGGGGCTGTGACACTGCATGGCACAGGAGAGGGTGACAAGAGCTGTGACACTGCATGGCACAGGAGAAGGTGACAGGAGCTGTGACACTGAATGGCACAGGGGAGGGTGACAGGGGCTGTGACACTGCATGGCACAGGAGAAGGTGACAGGGGCTATGACACTGAATGGCACAGGGGAGGGTGACAGAGGCTGTGACACTGAATGGCACAGGGGAGGTGACAGGGGCTATGACACTGAATGGCACAGGGGAGGGTGACAGAGGCTGTGACACTGAATGGCACAGGGGAGGTGACAGGGGCTGTGACACTGCATGGCCCAGGGGAGGGTACAGCCCCTGTCCTGCTGCTGGCATCTGCAGCTCCACAGCCTTGCACCATCACCACCATCAGTGGGAGAAGGGAATCATGATCAGAGTAGGCCACTGCACCCCAAACTGATGTCAAGTGGCAGCAAAAATGCGTTGAGTGATCATTATTGGGGAGGATAATTATCCTGGTGTTGTGGGGGTGTTAAAGCTTCTCGACAGCAAGAAGGGCTGAGCTGCATTTCAGAGCTGATGCTTCAAAACTCGGCCACCAGCGCAGAGCTGGCAGTTTTGAGCTGGAGTGTGTGTTTATCTTGTGCATATGCACAAACAAAGCTGCTGCCTCAGCCCTGGCACCGCCTGCTCTCCTCTACAGACACCCGAGGACAGAAGGGGGAATTGGTGCAGCTCCAGCGGGAGCTGGGGTGTAGGGAATCCACACTGACAGACACAGCACATTTGTTCAAGCTTGTTTTCCTTAAACTCTAATTATATACTTTTCCACTTTTCTGGTGAGAGACCTTGTAAATTTTAATTTTTCTTTCTTTTTTTCCGAGTTAAAAAAAAAATCAAATGAGCAGTTCAGTCCTTCGGTTTACATTGCAGTAAATATTTATGACTCCATATAACTGCAGCTCAATTTCCCCTTGTTTCAGGTCCAAAACTTTCCCCTCTGCACATCTGGCCTTGCACCCAGAAGCTTTTATTCCTGTAGGAGATAAATTGGGGTTGGGATGACTGAGCAGTGGTTGCAAGGGAAGCGTTGCAGAAGGGGCTCGGCCGCTTTGGGCTCTTTGCCACCCTAAACAAAGAAAGAGGTGATGTGAATTTCCACAGGCACAAATTCCTGAGATCCAGAGGTGTCCAGGTGTTACCTTGGGGTGTGCAGTGAGGGTAGGAACCGGCAGAACCGATGGTGACCTCTTTTGGATACTTCATTCTGTGATTCAAATTGTCTTCTCCCTCTGGAAGGGATTGTGTGGCCCTGGCACCCAGCAGTGCTCGGTGAGCAGCAATTCCAGGGATTTGGAGTTTTGGGGATGGTTCTGGTCAAACCTGCTGGGTAAGACTCTGGGGTGGGATTCAGAAGGGGCCCTGAGGTCTCCCTGGAGCCTGCCCCAGGTCAGCCTCAGCTCTCCCAGCCTGGCTCCAGAGCACGTGGTCTCCTCGTGGTCTCCTCTGGCCTCTCTCCTGCTCTTCACATCCTTCCTGTGTTGTTGGCCCCAGAGCTGGAGGCAGCTCTGCAGGAAGGGGTGGAACAGAGTGGAATAGAGGGGCAGACTCCCCTCCCTTGACCTGCTGCTCACAACTCTTTCAATGCAGCCCAGGACACTCTTTGTTTGGCTCTGTGGGCCAGCAGTGCACCTTGCTGGGTTCTGTGGAGCTTCTCATCAACCAACACCCCCAAGTCCTCCCCAGGAATAGTCCTGATCCCTTCTCTGCCCAGCCTGTGCTTGGGATTGCCCTGACCCAGGTGCAGGATGCTGCCCTTGGCCCTGTTGAACTTCCTGGGGGTCACATGGGCCCCTCCAGCCTGTCCAGGTCCCTGTGGATGATCCCATCCCTCCCATCCCCCGTCTGCTGCACGAGTTAGGAATGGCAGGGAAGTTACTCCCACTTCATTTTCCTACAACTGTACCTGAGGAATTTGAAGGAGAGAAATATCTGCTGACATTTGCCATGTGGAGCAGAGCTGTGTTCACAGCCCAGAGCAGCTGCAGTGGAAGGACTGGAGATCGTGTTCCTCTCGGGCAGCCAGCTGTGCTCTGCACTTTGATTTGTTTCCAGCCTACAACTCAGTTTTTACTAAAGAGGAAGGAACTTCTCTGGCAAGGATAACACAAGGAGAGGGTCCACGAAGAGGCAGAGTTTAGTGATTTAGCTAAACCAGCACATTTTCCCCGTGTAGGTGAAGGCAGGGAGGACGATGCCTTCCAGCTGTGTCTCAGCAGCTCTGCTCTGGCCCAGTGCTATTTGTGGCTCAGGTGCTTTGTTCACCAGAGGTCCCAAAGGGGTGTGAGGGGAGCAGGTGCCTCAGCTTTCCTGTTTGAGCCTTGGTGTGGCTGTGAGGCTGCCTGGAGCAGGGGCAGCCTGCCAGGGCCGGGGCAGGCAGGGCTTTTCCATCCAAAAAGCCAGAGCACAGCAGCCCCGCTTCTGCCTCGTCAGCACAACTTGGCTCGGTGCTTTTTGGAAGTGCAGGGCATAATTTGGGGAGGCAGGAAGTGCAGGCCAGCTCTCTGGGTTGTGTTAGAAAGGGGCACTCTCTGGGCCCTTTGCTGGGACAGCTGCTCTTGTACTGTCTGAATGCTTCCCTTGGGTTGGGGGGCTCCCATCCAGATGTTTGCATCTGCTCAAGCCCCTCCTTCACCCATCATGTTGATGGTGGCAGCTGGGCCAGAAGCCACAGTGGGTGGAGCAGTGTGGGCTGGGGATGCAGGAGGAGGAGGATGGAGATGCAGGAGAAGTGAGGTGGTTCAAAGCTGCAGATTCTGGTTTGAGTCTGTGAGTTTCTGCTCAGGGCACAAGCTCTAGCACCCCACTTACCCTCATGTCACTGCACTGCCACACTGCCCAGGGCACCCCTGAGGTCTCTGGTATCTGGGATTAACAAAAATAAAAATATTGCATTTTTACTTTAAAATTTCCACAAGATATTTCTTGTCTTATTTGATTCTTCCCTGATCAAACCTTTAATAGTTCTGGATGCTCCTATTTCATAGCTTGGGAAAACAGAGCAGCAGAGAACCTGAAAGCTGTGCCTTGAGCACTGCCTGTGAGCCCAGGGATCCTTCCCCATGGGCACTGCAATGAAAGATGTGAGGCCAGGTGGGTGGAAGAGCTGAACACACACAGCTCTGGGCACAGTTTAAATTGGCATCATTGCTTTCACAGGGACAGCAGGATTTCAGCAGGGTTCACTAATTTGGATTGCTCAAAATTCACGGTAGATATGACAACAGATCTTGCTGTTTCCCCCCCTTGGCTTCATTCCTTGCCCTGAGGACCATCTCCTCTCTTTGTGCCTGGGGTCTGTGAGAGCACAAGGCTGGGAGCTGGTTTCTGTGAGGCTCTGGGTTAACCAGAGCAGTGCAGATAAACAAAAGGAATGCCAGGAGCCAGGGGCTCCCCACTGGAGCGTGCATGATGCCTGTTACATAAGCAAATTCAGAGTGCTGTAAAAAGCATGAGGTGTGTGAGGGGTTTTTCCTCAGGGGAGTGCTGTCAGAGCTGCCACACATCTGCAGCACAGCCCTGCACGTGTCAGTGTGGGCAAACTGAGGCTGGGAACCTCCTGTAAACCTTGGTCCAGCCCTTCAGCTTGTCCTGTATCTGTCTGTAGCTTCCTGCTGGCATCCTGGGCTCCAGGCTGGGAGTGCAGCACTCCAGGTCCAGCTGGAATCTGGGGGGATGCACAGCGTGCACTGCCCTGTCAGCATCTCTCTGGTGTGTGGTGAAATGTCCTCAAGGGACCAGGGGTGGTTTAGATTGGATATCAGGAGGAATTTCTACACTGGGAAGGTGGTCTGGCACTGGAACAGGCTGCCCAAGGAAGTGTGGAATTACCATCCCTGGAAATGCTCAGAAGTCGTGTGGGTGTGGCACTCGAGGAGATGGTTTGGCGGTGAGCACTGCGGTGCTGGGCTCATGCTTGGGCTCAGTGAGCTCTTGGAGCTCTTTTCCACCCCTAATTCAGCTGTGGTTGTGTGTTTGGAGCACAGAGGTGCCTTTCACTGCCATGGAGCAGCTGAGGGGTTAACTGGAGCCCGTGGTTGCAGCCTCATGGCTCTGGATGTGTCCTCAGATGAGGTCACACGGATTTCTTTGGGCAGCCTCTATTCCCCTTTGTCTGAGGCACCAAACCGGTCACCCCAGCTGTGCAGCTCTGTGCCAGAGTGTCCCCATGCTCCACCCGCTCCCCTCGGGCCCCCTGGGGACAAACCCTGGCTGGACACGTGTCCCTTCATCACACATGGCCCTTCTCCTCACCAGGGCAGAGCAGCAGAGGGTGCAGCTTGGTCACAGAGTGTCCCCATGCTCCACCCGCTCCCCTCGGGCCCCCTGGGGACAAACCCTGGCTGGACACGTGTCCCTTCATCACACATGGCCCTTCTCCTCACCAGGGCAGAGCAGCAGAGGGTGCAGCTTGGTCACAGCCAGCCTGGAGTGTCCCTAACCATCCTGGAGAGTCCCCAGCCATCCAGGAGTGTCCCCAGTCAGTCTGGGGTGTCCCTAACCATCCTGGAGAGTCCCCAGCCATCCAGGAGTGTCCCCAGCCATCCTGGAGTGTCCCCAGCCAGTCTGGGGTGTCCCCAGCCATCCTGGAGTGTC
>VWYP01034597.1:0-16405 GCA_013400435.1 Pycnonotus jocosus | reverse complement strand
AGAGATGATCCTGCAGAAGGGTCTGGTCTTCCTCTGGGAATCCAGTGCACACAGGCTGTGCTGCTGTTCACAATCCCAGGGTTTGTTTATCCAGGTCAATAATCCAGTGCACACAGGCTGTGCTGCTGTTCCCAATCCCAGGTTTATCCAGGTAGGAATGCTGGGCTCCTCCCCTGGGTGCAGCATCTCCCCATGGATGATGGAATTGTCTCAGCCATGGCTGAGCCTCGATGGCCCATGAACAGCAGAGATCCCCTGCAGGGAGGATGGGTCCTGGAAGGGATAAAGAACAAACCCTGCCCCAGCTGGTTTAACAGCTGCCCATTGACAGAAGGCACCCAGCCCCTCCCACCTGGAGTTATGAGGAATGGGTTGGACAAGAGATAAAGAAAAAAACACTTCCCCATCCAGTTTCAACGGGCAGCAAATAGAACACACACCTTTGGTTACATTTTGCAACCTAAGACACTGGTGCTTACCAACTCCCAAATTGTGCTTCAGGCAGAGAGCACATTTTTTAGGAAATTAGCACATTTATTAGTAAATTAGGATTTACTCCTGGCTGTATTTCTCTGGGAATGGGACTGCAGGAGACACTGCCCTTTGTCACAGGGTTATCTTGCTTGGAAGCAGCTCTGCAGTGAGATTTGTGGCTGAAGCACTGTGGATCTTCTGGGATGACCTGCAGAGTGTGAAGTCTCTCTGCCAAAATTTTGGTAGCCATGAAAGCAGTGAGCTCTTCCAAAAGCACCAGGAGCAAGAGATGTTCCTGATGGATCAATTCAGTGGAGCAGTCCTTCTTGGTTTCAATTTTTTGTAGTTTGATTTTTGGTTAAAAGAGTTTTATGATGCTCAGAAGAGTCCGGGCCAGAATGGTTCTGCTGCTAAATGAAAATAGGCCCTGCTGCCCAATTTTGGAGTGTTTTTTTCCTTTCAATGGATCATCCCTTCTTCAGCAGTGGGGATTTAAGGTAAGGGAATATGATGGTTGTGTTGCAGTGCAGTAACACAGTGAAATCCATCAGAGAGAGCCCCTTCCGGGGGCTTTCCTGAGAGAAACACTGTGGAAATCCACGTGTTTGGGATGCACCTGAAGAAGGTAAAACAAACATCTCAGCAGGTTTGTCCTCGTGTGGGGTCTCCCCTCCATGCCAAGGTTCAGTGCACAGGAACAGAGCGTGGCACTCCACCCTCCTGTGCTGCCTGTGTGCAAAGTGCCCAGAAATTGTGCAGCTCTTCATCTCCATCAGATTGCTCAGAGCCACATCCAGCCTGGCCTGGAACCCCACCTCACCCTGTCTTGGGTACTTCCAGGGATGGGGCAGCCAGAACTTCTCTGGACAATCTGTGCCAGGACCTCACCACTCGCATAGGGATGAATTTCTTCCTGATAGCCAAACTAAAACCTGCCCTCTGTCCATGTGAAGCCATTCCCCTTGTCCTGTCCCTCCATCCCTTGTCCCCAGTCCCTCTCCAGCTCTCCTGGAGCCCCTTTAGCCCCTGCAAGGGGCTCTGAGGTTTCCCTGGAGCCTACTCCTCTCCAGGTGAGCACCCCCAGCTCTCCCAGCCTGGCTCCAGAGCAGAGGGGCTCCAGCCCTCATGGTCTCTTTGTGGTTTCCTCAGGACTCTCTCCATCAAGCCCATGTCTTTCTGATGTTGAGAACTCCAGAGTGGGCACAGTGACACAGCTGGGTCCTCACCAAAGCTGAATAGAGGAACAAATTCAGGAGTGCCCCANAGTTAATATTTATCTGAAACTCCTTCTGCTCTGGCAGGAGGGTGAGGAGTGTCCAGCCCTGCCTCGCCTCTCGCTCTGCCCTGCCAGCTGCTGTTCATTCCTCAGCACGGGGGTGTTAAACAGTGAGCAGAGGAGGAGCAAGGGATTTCCAGCAGCTTGAGGCTTTCAGGCAGAGAGCTTGAGGGCCAGCACAGAGGAGAGCTCTGACAGGGACTGTCCTTAGAGATAAATCCCTCCACAAGAAACTCAGGGGGCTGTGTGGGGCTGGGGCAGGAGAGGCCGTGTGCTGCTGCTGTCACTGATGTCACAGCCATCCCTTGCTCTGCCTGCTGATGAGCTCTGTGCCCCGGGCGGGGTCTCTGGCTTAGGAAAGGTGGTAACTCAGGAGGATTTGAGTGATTTGTGTTCCCCTGTGTTGAATAAATAGAGGTTTTCGTAAGAAATAGCCAGGGAGTGGCAAAATAGTGCTTGGCAGCACATGTGGAGCAGCTGGGAGCTGCAGATCCAGGCAGGGCAGCTCCTTGTGTGCCGAGCTGGGAGAGGGGGATGGAGTGAGGAGGCAAAGGAACACCTGGCACAGAGCACTGAGAGTGTGACTACCTCCCTTGGAAAGAGGAAGATCTCCTTGGTTTGGTTTTAATTTTTTTTTTTTTTTCAAATGAAAAGGACAGTTTCAGTCGATGTTTTCTTTCTTCCCCATCATCAAGGCTCATAAAAAAGGTAAAAGAAAGGTTTTTTGGAGCAAACAGTGCGTGGAGGCTCAGATCCTCTCCTTGCTGGCTGAATCCAGCCTGGGGGTAAAAGCCATAGAGGGAATATAATGGAGTAACACTTGATTGAGTTGGACCACTTGACTGGGCCTGCATTTCCTCATGTGAAAATGCTTCACTAAACATAATTTGATTTAGGAATGCTGTGCTCTGGTGCTCTGTCCTCCCTCTGTGCTCTCCTCCCAGATATCCAGTGCTGCAGATAGCTGAGATAACCTGTGAAAGAACCAGCTGAATCCCCATTTTCCCAGCCTCTCCAGGCCCTGGAGGTCTTTGGCTGCTCTGGCTGCTTCCTGCACCTTTCCCAGCACAGCCTGAACCTCTGATCCCTGGATGGACTTGCAGCATCCATCCTCTCCAGCCCAGGGCTGGGGCTGTGAGGTGATACCTGGCTGATGTGCTGAAACCCTGGTGGGAGTGCTCAGCTGTGACTGAGGGACTGCACTGAACCAGGCAGGAAAGAAAACAGCTCCCCTGTCAGATGAAACATCCCAGGAACATAATGCCAGCATAAAACTGGAGAGGCAGGCAAGGAACAGCAAATGAGATCTACCTGAATAGCTGCAGGTGTGTGTGCCACCATGTTACTGTCCTGGCTGCTTTATCCCTGCTGAGGTCAAGATGAAAGACACAGAAAATGCAGATTTGAGTTTGGACTTGGCTGTTTATTGTTTCTTGTCTATTTACAGTTTCATGGGGCGTGAGCTACAACTTTCAAGTTAAAGAAACAAGACAAAAATGGAGTGCTTGTAACTCCTACCAAGGCTATTTAAGAAATAATTACCCAATAACGAGGTGACATCTATATTATTTATATTTCTGACCCAATAATGACCACCCAAGGCCTGCAATGCAGACCTTTTTCACCCAATTACAGAAAACCACCCAAACCCACGAAGATGAAGGAAGAAGAAGAATCCCAGACAACAGCCCAAACCCTCCATCTTGACTCATATGTATTACTAAACACTAAACCCTCAAATTCTAAGTTTCTGGGATTCCAACACCACTGCCACCAGCCACAGCAGCAATGGTCCTGAACCCCCTCCTGGCTGCCCCCTGGGCTCTGTGCCACAGCCACAGCCCCTGCTCTTCTCTGTGTTCATGCACAAAGAGCAGCTTCTGGCTTGGCCAATTTGCTGGGTGAGCCTCACAGAGGTGAGTGAGAGAAGGCTCCAGCTGAGCCTGGAGCAGGGCTGGGCTGACTTTCCTTTCAGTGATTTCCTTCCTTGCTTTCTCTGCACCTGCCAGTGCTTCCTGCTGGCTGCCACTCGTGGCAGCCTCCAAACCTGGGAGAGAAAATGTGTGCACCCTGTGCCAGCCCTGGGAGCTCCTGCTCTGTGTCTGGTCACTGTTTGCATGTGGAATTTGGGGTTGTTTTTACAGCAGACAGCAGTGGTTCCCCTAAAGTTGCTCCTGTTTCCTCCCTCTCCTTGTGGCTTTCCCAAAAGGCACCCCAAGAAGGCAGCCCTGGCCAGGGGAGAGAGTTCTCTGTCTTCTTCCTAAAATGTGGGTGTGCTTGACTTCCTCCCACCCTTCAGCAGTACAACTAGAAAATGGAATATGTATTTTCTTTCTCTGTATCCACTTGTACAGTGCACAGACCACTGAACACCCATTTGTAAAGACATTTGAGAAGCTTCTCAAAAATGGAGAAAAATGGGGAATTCCTAGCCCTGGAACCTGAGGGTCACTGGAAAAACAGCTCTGAAGGGAACAAACCCTGATGTTGACATCACCAGCACGGGGTACCCCTCTCTCAATCACAGGCACCCCATTATTTGCCTTTTAGTGCTTTGTGAGCACTGCTTCAGAGACACCACTGCACCTTTAAAGTGAACCCATTAAAATCTGCGTGAGCACTCCATGAATGAGAGTAGCTACCTGGGGGTTTTGTGCATTTCAAATTCAATTGCATTAACCACAACGTGGACCCTCAAATCTGAGTGCCTCCTGGTGATCCGACCAGCAAGGAATGGTGCCTTTATCCTTTCCCAGCCACCTGGCTCTTGATGGGTTAAAGCCTGGAGGCTAAAATGCAAACTGCTCCACGTCCCTTCTTCCTTTCCATTCACCTTCTTCCTCTCTCCATACTTCCCCGGGGTTTTTCCCTTCCTCTGCAGCCTGGGGAGCTTGGCCATGAGGCTGCTTGCTGGGGGCAGTGCTGTGGGGTTTGTGTTCCATGGGGCTCTGCAGCTCCCCCGGGTCTTGGCTTTGTGTTCAGCACCTTTGAGCTCTGGGGCAGGAAACGTGGTTTGAGCCTGTCCACGGGAAAACATCGATTATTGTCCCCTCCAGGGCTCTGGCAGCAGGAGCACACAGAGCTCTGCTAGCAAACAGGGAATGAGCAGGATTTGGGAAGGAATCTAAACTCTGCCCAGGGAATAACGTGATGGAGAAGAGAGAGGAATTAGAGAGAACCTTCCTGAAGGACTGGACTGTCCTGGGGCTGCCTCCCAGTGGGTCCTTGGGTCCCTCCCAGCAGGGCTGGGTGCTGGCTCTGGGGCTGGCCTGACCGCACAGATGGGTGCTGGCTCTGGGGCTGGCCTGACCCCACAGCTGGGTGCTGGCTCTGAGGCTGGCCTGACCCCACAGATGGGTGCTGGCACTGGGGCTGGCCTGACCCCAAAGCTGGGTGCTGGTACAGGGGCTGGCTTGACCCCATAGCTGGGTGCTGGCTCTGGGGCTGGGTTGACCCCACAGCTGGGTGCTGACTCTGCTCCTCCCTCTGCTTTGGGGACCCTGATGCTGCACCGGCTGCTGAATGGGACAAATCCTCAGTGTTGAAAGGTGACAGTGTAAGGCCAAGCTGTCCAAAGGTTTCAGCAGTGCCTGGATGTTGGAGTTTCAGAAACTCAGAATTTGGGGTTTTGGTGTGTAGTAATACATATGAGTCAAGATGGAGGATTTGGGGTGTCTTTCCAAAACCATCACACCTGGAGCCTTTCCTTGTTGGTTTATTCATCCAGCTGGGCAATAAATAACCTGTCCTTCTGCCCACGGCATGAGAGCAGTGCCAGGCTGTGTCGCAGCCACCACTCTTGGGTTTTTCCTTGTGAATTTGTGAGATTTTTTTGGGGAAAAGCTGTCACCTGGACCATGCTGATCACACAGGGGTCCTGCCAGCACACCTGGCCCGTGGAACAGCTCTGCCTTCCCTCCCAGCATTGCCCTGGAGGGGGGGTGAGCGATTTCTTTGCCAGCTCTGGGGATGGAGGCTGTGCCCTTGAGTCAGGCTGGGTGATTATCGGCAGGAATCAGTGCTGGATGCAGGGTCGTGCAGGGTGTTTGAGCAGCAGTCAGCCCCCGCTGGAGCTGCTAACGCCGTGTCCCCGCTGCCTGCCCGGGCAGGTGGCCAAGTGGAAGTTTCCGTGTGGGCCAGCCCATCCGTGCAGCCTCACATCCCTGCGGGCACAGCAACATCGGGCACCGGGCTCTGCAGGGCTGCTCTGCTCCCTCTGCTCCTGCCCGGCCATCCTGGCCAGGGAAAACCTCTCAGATCCCATCTGAACTCCATCACCACACCGGGGAGAGCTCCTGCCCGGGGCAGAGACTCCCACTATCGCTTCTGGCAGGCTCGGGGATCCTGCTGCCAGGGAAGAGGGGAAGAAGCAGTGCCAGGGCCGGTGGGGAACCCCCCCCGAGGGGCTGCAGGACCAGGGAGCGTGTTCCGGACTGCGACGGAGCAGCAGCAGCAGCAGCAGCAGCCCGTGATGCTGAGCCTGGAATGAAGTCAGCCTTCATCAGCCGAATAGTTTATGCATGAATCGAAACTTCAGACCTGGCAAAAAAGGCTGCGGGGAGCGGCAGGGAGCGTGCAGGATCTGCGCTCTTTTAAAATGCTGGAGCCAAGGAAGGAGGAGGGGATAGAGGAAATAGCCGGAAAAATAAGGCCGGGGAAGTGGGGAGAGATTTGAGGAGCTGGATGAGTTGTTCGCTGTGTTATTGCGAGGAGCCAAGTTCCTTAAGCATCTCCTGGTGGATATTAAGAGGGAGCTGTGGAGGCTGGAGCGTTCCCCTGGACACTCGCACGCTGTAGCTTTAAGACTCTTTTACAGAGGACTCGGGATTTCCAGTTTTTCCTGCGCCTGCTGGAGCATTTCAGGGAGTTACAGGATTTTTCGGGTCATGTACCCCCTTTTCCTTTCTCCTTCCTCCTTTCTCTTTCTCTCTTACTCTTCTTTTTCATTTCAAAGAGACAAAGCTACTTCAGTTTGGAGCACAAACATATGATCAGCACATGGAAATGTGGTAATTTGGATGCATTCATGATTGCAACAGATTGAAGAAATTAGACCAGACAAAGAGCTTTTTTTGGAAGAAGAGGAGGAGGAGGCAAAGCAAGGAGGGAGGGAGAGTGGGGGAAAGAAGGGGACGCCACCGAAAAAAGGGACGGCCGTGACACGCGGATGCTAAATATATCCGGTAGTAATGGAGAGGGACCGGATTTCAGGTAGGCTATTGATCTTTTAACATGTTCTGTTCTGCCCCTGCCCTCCTACCATTCCAGCAGCTTCTGTACTTTGAGAAGAGGAGCAGCCCCGCTCCGAGTGGATTTCAGCCGATCCCTTTATTTGTTTCCTTTTTTTTTTCTTTTTTTTTCTTTTTTCCTGCAACGCTTCCCTTCTGCATTTTTTTCCTTTTTTTTTTTTTTATTTTATTTTTTTTTCCCCTCATCCTCCTGAGCCCTGGAGACAGACGGTGATTCCAGCAGAAGCCAGGAGGAGGGCGAAGGGGGGAAGCAGGGGCGGGGGGGAAGAAGAAACTGCTTTCTAGGTCTGGATTTCATTTGAGCCCCTCTCTCCTCCCTCCGCTCCCATGCGCGGGGGGATGAATGCTGAGCCTGTTAGCTCAGAGCTGCGAGCCGGGGAGAGAGAGGGAGGAAAATCGCCCAGCTCTTGGCATGGAGACGCGGTTCTGCTCTGAAGGTTGGCTCCTGGCTCTGTGTGTGTGTGTGTGTGTGTGTGTGTTGTGGCAGGAGCTTTTCCTGCTTGCCCAAAGTATCTTCCCTGGGGTTTTTTTGCCCTCCCATCCCGCCTGGCTGGGCAGGAGCTGCCTGCGTGTTCCAGGGCTGGTTCCTGTTTTCTGCTGGGCTTCACCTTGCTGGCCGTGCCTGTAGGAGAGCAGGCAGAGCAGGGGATAATTCCATTAATTTGCCGAATTCTCCCGCAATTCCTGCCCGGTGGTGCATGTCTGGGTGGTTCCAAGAACTGCTCCCAGGTCCCTGGAGCTGCTGGGGGGTGGCTGTGGCTGTTTCTGGTGGCAGGGACAGGGGACAGGCTGTGTGCTGTCCCCTCTGTGTGTCCATGAACAGGGTGACCAGGGACAGGCTGTGTGCTGTCCCCTCTGTGTGTCCATGGTGACCAGGGGACAGGCTGTGTGCTGTCCCCTCTGTGTCCATGGACAGAGTGACATGGGACAGGCTGTGTGCTGTCCCCTCTGTGTCCATGGACAGAGTGACATGGGACAGGCTGTGTGCTGTCCCCTCTGTGTATCCATGAGCAGGCTGACCAGGGGACAGGCTGTGTGCTGTCCCCTCTGTGTGTCCATGGTGACCAGGGGACAGGCTGTGTGCTGTCCCCTCTGTGTGTCCATGGTGACCAGGGACAGGCTGTGTGCTGTCCCCTCTATGTGTCCATGGTGACCAGGGACAGGCTGTGTGCTGTCCCCTCTGTGTCCATGGACAGGGTGACATGGGAACAGGCTGTGTGCTGTCCCCTCTGTGTGTCCATGGTGACCAGGGGACAGGCTGTGTGCTGTCCCCTCTGTGTCCATGAGCAGGGTGACCAGAGGACAGGCTGTGTGCTGTCCCCTCTGTGTGTGCAGGGTGACCAGGGGACAGGCTGTGTGCTGTCCCCTCTGTGTGTCCATGGTGACATGGGGACAGGCTGTGTGCTGTCCCCTCTGTGTGTGCAGGGTGACCAGGGGACAGGCTGTGAGCTGTCCCCTCTGTGTGTGCAGGGTGACCAGGGGACAGGCTGTGTGCTGTCCCCTCTGTGTCCATGAGCGGGGTGACTAGGGACAGGCTGTGTGCTGTCCCCTCTGTGTGTCCATGGGGACATGGGGACAGGCTGTGAGCTGTCCCCTCTGTGTGTCCATGAGCAGGGTGACCAGGATAAGGCAGGGAAATGGAGGGAGGGGGTGTCTGTGCCCAAACTGGCGGGTCCCATGGGTGTCCCCCCTCCCAGGCACGGCTCAGCTCAGCCTCCTGCGGCACCGGGCCCCTTGTCCTGGGCGTTCCCCGGCGGCCGCTGGGCATCGGCGCTGGGAGGGAAACCACAGCGAGCAGAGGAAGCGCTCAGGCCAGGGTGGAGCGAGGCTGTGGCCAGGGAAGGCTGCTCCTAGGGCTGGCCCGCTCCAGCCCCACCGTGCCCTGTTCAGGGAGGTGCTGAGAGCACCCGGTGCCCCTGGAGAAGGATTTACCTGCACTCCCTCCTCTGAGTGCCCGTGGCACCTTCTCATCCCTCTGTCCTTCTCTCCTGCTCGTGCTTTCTGCTCTGGTCTGAGCCACTTCAAAGCATTCCTGAGAGCTGCTTGTAACTCAGCCTGGTGGGTGCTTCAGCAGCTCCAGTCCAGGCTTTGGGTCGGAGAGCCTGTGCCACTGGGCAGGGACATGGAGGGGGTGACAGGGGGGTTGATCCCATCCATGATGCAGTGCTGAGTCCATTTCCTCCTCACTGAGATGCTGGGCAGCTCTGTAAAGGGTCACTGGGGAGAAAGGGGACTCCCTAGTGATGTGATCCAGGGGGTTTTGGTGTGAAGGAGCTCCAAAGGTGGGGATCTCTGAGCCCTCAGGCTGTGCACTGTGTAAGGGGCACAGAGCCCTGGTGGCCGGGCTGGCTGTCACTGCTCCCAGGTGTGCAGCACACAGGGACCCCAAGGGCAGGGGGAACCCAGAGCATCTTTGTGCAAAGGTGCAGGAGCTCTTGCTGATGCCCTGGAGCAATGTTTGCAAACCAATGTCTGAGAGCATCTGTGTTTCACTGACCTGGAACTGGCTTTTCCATATGGGCAGGGGTGCAGGGAGGGCTGTGCCTGGTGACCTGGGCCAGGTGTACATAAATGTGGTGTGTGCCTTCAGCTGAGGAGGCTGCCAGGATGATGAGCACAACCACTCTGCCCTCATTCAAACGCTGTGTGGGACCTTGGAAACGTGCTGACCATCCTAGACCGTCATTACACATGATTTTGGCATGAAACAAGGAATGGGGAAATAGATGGCCCGAAAGTCTGGTCTCTGATCTGCTCCACAGGGCCCTGCTTGAAGGGGTCAGCACAGGCAGGGAAAGCTGCTCAGCTGGGGCAGGGATAAACCACGTGTGGCAAAACTGTTCTTGAAGAGATTCTGGGCACAGAAGTGACAAATAATGGTTGGAATGGATGATTTTAGGTGTCTTTTCCGACCTAAGTGGTTCTGTGATTCTGATATCACCAGGCTGTGCTGCTGAATCCCCGATCCCTGGCCCAGTGTGGATGCACAGGGAGAGCTGCTCAGCTCCCCCTGGTCCTGCTGGGGTGCTCTGAGGGTCCCACCGTGGGCTCTGGCACTGCTGCACTGCTGGAGGAGAGGAGCAGGGAGCAGGGCTCAGTCACAGCCAGCAGGATGGCTGGGTCTTGGCTTTGGTAACGAACTGAGAGATGATTTGGATGAAAGCAGATCCGTGCCACGCTGGGGGCCGTGTCCCAGTCACTGCTCTGGCCCTAAACGTGCTTTTAATTAATCCTCGGCTGTGGGTGGGAAGAGCTGACCCTGAGCTGAGTGTGGGGCTGCTGGATGGGATGAGGGCACTCCAGGGCGGGTGGGAACTGGGCCTGGCCTCTCCTTTGTGGTCTCCTTCCCACAACTGCTGGGCTGGGCCTGTGCCCCTGCCCAGGGAGAGCTCGAGCTTTGCTCCCAGAGCCGTGTCCCTGACCAGGGTCCCTTCCCAGGGGATGACAAACACCTCGAGCTGCAGGGGCAGGCATGGAAGGTGCAGGGTAAGGCTGTAGGTCTGTGCCAGGCTCACTGCCAGCCGTGGGGCAGCGAGGGGCTGCCTGCTCTGTGACAAGGTGCCAGTCTCAGGTGCCAGTCTCGAGTGATGCCCGTGGGTGCCGGCAGGAGAAACACAATCTCACAGAACCTGCTCATCTCTTCTAATCCACTTAACTCATTTCTCACACATTTCTGGAAGCTATGAAAGCATGAAAAGCACTAGGTTCAAATGGATTTGTCTCCAGGCATGCCTGTGCTCTGGTTTTGGGGCTGGGAGCTGTGCTCTGGGCTCTGTCCCTCCGTGCCAGGTTGCGCTGGTGGCAGTGGCCTGGAGATGGCTCTCCTGTCTTTCCCTAGCGGCCGGTCCCTTTGACTAGCTCGGATCTCTCTACAAAGCTTCAATTGTTAATGCCGAGGGGCCTCTGGCCTCTTCTTAAAAGAAAAGGAAGGGTCTGCAGCTCCCTGAGCAGAGAGGGTTTGGTTACTGCCGTGCTGGGTGAGAGGATGGGTGCAACCGTGAGGGGAAAGGATGTCCTGACCCCTCAGTGGAATTATTCACGTCACCTTTGAAATTGCACTGGGAGAGCTCATTTTAAGAGCTCACAGATGATGAGGAATGTGTGATCATAACACCTGACTGCAGTGAGTTAGGCAGAGCCAGGCATGGGGGCTGTAGGTGCATAGAGGGAGGATAAAGGGTTCATTAACCCATCGGTGATCACTCTGGATCTTTCAGTTACATCCACTACAGGTGTGTTTATGGGTAATATTCTAGTTTGACATGGTTTTGTCCATCATCCTGAGCAGCAGGGCCACAGCCCCTGATTGCAGTGTGTGGTTTGCAGGGGCTGGGTGGTCACAACAAAACATTTCTGTGATTCTGTGACCTTTGATATTCTCAGAGGTGCCTGGGGAGCACCACATGCCTGGACTGAGAAAGGGGAAAGGAAATCAGGGGTGCTGTTTGTGATTGCTGGAGGTGTGAGGGGATGGACTTGCTCCTTCATTTTTTTAAATAAAAGCTAATCTTCTGAAGGTGTGTGTCAGGGCAGAGGGGTTGAGGTTGCTTTTGATGACTTCAGCTATCTCTCCTGTCTCAATGTCCCTGTTACTCCTAGGAAATGGCAGATAAAAGCCTGGCATGTCTCTTTTCAGTGATTTCTCACAGCCATAAACCTTATTTGCCAGACATTTTCCATTTTCCTCTGGCTTGCAGCACACCACACGTGGGACACGGGGCTGTGTGTTTACAGTCTGCACAGTCCCACCTCCTGTCAGATCCCAGCCCTGGCACTCAGGGACACCTTCCTGTATGTCCTTGGCCCTCTGTGTGCTGTCAGTGTCCCTGCCTGGTGCTGACCCCTGTCTCTGTGCAGTGAGTGATGCCCTGTAAAAACCACCTGTACCTTCACTCTACCTGTTCCATAGCAACCTGCTGTGGCTGCAGCTTCTGTCTCAGTGAACAGGAGCTCCCTGCAGTGTCTCTCAGGGAAGGCTCTGGGTTTTTTGGGGCCCTGGAGCTGCCTCTGCAGGCGCTGTGTCTGCAGAGAGCTCTGTGCTGCTCCCAGCCCCTTTTGGCTGCCTGGCCAGTGGATGCATTCCCGCAGCTGTCTGAGGCATGTCAAGGTATGAAGCATTATCCATTTCCTGATGTCTGCTCCTAAATCTGCTGGAAATTCTGCTCATCTCCATTAAATATGGTCCCTCTGTGGGGCACAACTCATCTCTGGCCTGACAGAGCAGGTAACACTCCTCGACACCGCTCTGCTGAACTTGGCCAACCCCAGGGCTTGGAGCTCCTTTGCAGATTTTTTACTTTGCTGGATGACTTGGAGCCTCCCAGCAAGGCGATTCCCATGCTGCTGGGGTGAGGGAGGACATTTCTCATGCGAGTCAGGGCTCTTCCAAGGTCCAGCATACCATAATGCTGAGTAGAAGCAAGTACGTAGTTAGGGAAGTATGTCTGGGTCAACACATGTCTTGTGCTGCCTTCATGATCTCAGAAGCACAATATCTGTGTCCTGTTGGCTTTTCCATGCAGGACTTGCAGCTGGAGCTGGTGGACAGAGGGATTTCAGGGCTCTGTGGCATCATGTGGGCAGCAAGCCCCACGTTAGGAGCAAATGTAGGGAAAATCCCTTGCTCTGCCCCTGATGTTCTGTGAGTCCTCGGGAAAAGGTGTTTGTGCTGCCATTCCCCTTTGATTCTGGGTGAGGATCTGGTGTTTGGGTCTCTGCTGCAGCTCCCTGTCAGTGAAGGGCTTGCAGAGCTGCAGCTGGGATCTTGGAGCAGTTCTGGCATTGCAGTGAGGAGAGTCCCTAAAACAGGGCTGTGAGTGGGATCTGGAGCTGTTCCATGCAGGCTGTCAGGGCTTGCTGCCTGCTCTGGACAGCTGATGGAGACAGAATCCTTTATGTGTGTTCTTAACCAATATCCATGGATCCTGACCCATTTTGAAGGAGTTTCTTGGGCTCTATCCATTGCTTCTTCCCAGCAGTGTCTGTTTGCAAGGGCAGCTTCTCCCTTCCTAAGCACCAGCACTGAAAATTTAATTTCCCCACTTCAGAGCAGGACATGGCCCTCCCTGTCCTGCAGCACTTCAGGCTGCTGTGATTAAATTGATTTATCCTGTACCCAGGTGCTGCCTCCCTGCCATGGCACAACTGTGAGCCTGTGCTGCAGGATGGAGCTGCTGCTCGAGTGCAGGTGAAGGGAAATAGCCCTTCAGTGTGAGATTTAACAGAGTTTTTGGGTTGCTGATGCCAAGAGTGTTGTTAGAGACTTATAAACAGCTCTGGATTGTGGTTTGGGGGGGAGAACAGGCAGGGGTTTACAGGTGAATAAAATGCATTAGTTTTACAAGCAAATAATCACACAATAAAGCTCAGAGTGTGTATTTTTTTGTGGAATGACAGCCCAGGTTGGAAAGGATGCCAAAAGATCACCTGGCCCAGCCTTTTGTGGGAAAGGGGAGCCTAAATAAGATTATCTAACACTGTGCTCAATGACATCCTGAAAACCTCTAGCAGTGGGGACTCTACCTTGTCCCTGGGGAGCTTGTTCCAGTGAGTGATTGTTCTCCCTGTAAAAAAAAAGCCTTTCTTGTATCAAAACAAAGATTTATTTTTTTTTCTGTGTGAAGTTGGTGCTGCATAAAAAGATCTGCATGAGTTTTGTGACTGCATCATTACCAGGTAGCTTATAAATAAAAGTTGAAGCAAATTGTGGTTTCCAGTGAAGCCAGTTTGGCATGGGATCAGTGTGATTGCTTGGATGCAGGGTTTGAGGGCGAGCCTGCCATTGGCCCTGCAGCATCTCCAGGTTGCAGCTTTGGCCATGATGTCACTCAAGGCTGTGGAAATAATGGTGGGGTTGCATTTCATTACTGCCTGCTCGGTCTGGAATATTAAACCATATTATCAAGACAACCCAGGTTTGGTCTCTGGCACATTGGAGCAGACAAATACTCATAATTTGGTGCTTTTGTTGTCTGATCTTTTTCAGAATCCAGTTGGGTCAAGGCACAGAGATGTGGGCACCCTCTGGTGTGGCTGCTCATGAAGGAATTGGTTCATATAGTCTGAAATTATATATTCTCTCCCTGACTCCCCCAAAGCTGGGTTCTCTCTCCACAGCTTCCCAACCTGGACCAGCATGTGTCAATGCCAGCAGCCCACCCCTGCCAGCTGGCACTGCCTGCCTGCCTGCAGCACTTTCTCCTCCCCAAGGCTGCAGGATGTGGCTTCTTTATTAGTCCCAGATGCTTTTTTCTTTCCAGGGTTTTGTGCTTCCATGTCTTGCCCATGGTGATGGAGGGGCCTTGGTGTCACAGGCTTTGCTGATAAGAAGAGAAGCTCACCTGAAGGGTTTGGGGGGCAGGGGTGTGTTCTTGGTGGGTGCTGGATGTTTTCTGGGTGTTTTCTGGGTGTTTTCGGGGTGTTTTCTGGGTGTTTTCTGGATGTTTTCTGGGTGTTTTCTGGGTGTTTTCTGGTTGTTTGTTTTCTGGGTGTTTTCTGGGTGTTTTCTGGGTGTTTTCTGGATGTCTCATCCGTGGCAGTGCCAGGGAGCACCAAACCTGCCCAGCACACACAGGATGGAGTGACCCACGTTGGCTGAAGCAGCTCTGATGAAGCCAGAGCCTCTGTTGGGGGCAGTTGTGTGTTTGGATCCATCTGGGTGGTGTAGGGGGACAGATGGAGAGCTAAAATCCTGAGCTGGCTCGTTTTGAAGGACAGCCATGAAGGTGAAAAGCAGCTCCAGGGGAGCTGAGTGGTGTGAAGCTGCAGGATGAGGAGCTTGGATCAGGATTTGAACCCAGGGACAGTTTCTACTTTAGCTGAGAGGAAAAGAAGGAAGGAAAAAAACCCTGCAGGTAACAGCTGTGTTGGGCAAACACATCTTGGTGTGGGTGAGGCTGGTTTTGGTGCCTGGGTCTGGGATTTTGTCCCTGAGCTACAGCAAATCATGAACTCCCTGTGTTTTGGTGCTTCTGAGATTCTGGCCTGGACTTTAGGTTTGAGCAGGCCCCTGTTTGAGGTGGGGGAGCAGCAGAGTCCTGTGTGAGGGTCTTTTACCTCTGCCCCTTTCTCAGGAGCTCCTGGTGCTGCCTGGCCCATGAGCTGCTGGAGCTGCTGATCCCTGCCAGAACTTTCCAGACCTTCTCATCTGAGTGATGTTGGAAATGCAAAGCACTGTGCTGCCCTGACCTGGAGGGGAATCAAGGCTTGGGAGGCTCATCCCAAGGGCTCTGCTGTCTTGCCCTGGGGTGTTTTGTTTGAATCTCTGTCACTGCTGTGGCTGTGACACTGCTCCAGGGACCCCAGCTCTGGTCAGAGGGTCTGGGTGATGATTGCTGTGAGTGGAGCTGGAGGCAAGGTCCTGAGGACTTCCACAGAAATGTTGTGATGTCTCTTTATGAGGTGACTTGTAAAGAGTGGATTGCCTGGGGCTGTGCAGGACATCAGCCTCAGATCTCCCATTTTCCAGTCCAGACAGCTGTTTCCTTGACTACACTGTGTACAGGTGTAAAGGTGACTTTACCGTGTGTAAAGGAGTGCAAAGAGGCTTTTCCCAGTGCTTCAGCTGACCTTTCCAAACCTATATCCTGTAAAGAACACCCCAAAACTTCTTGCTGCTTTTTTAGCCCACATGGGGGGGGGATTCCCTGCATGAGGAACACCTTGGTTGGCTTCATCACCCTCTGGGATGCCTCCAGGAAATCTGTGCCATCTCAGGGGATTGAGATCCCTGGGCTGATCCCCTGGGGTTGATGCCCTAAGCTTTTAGCTTTCATATTTTTCAGATTGTGTACTGCATTAGGGTATAACTCTGAACTCCATATGGAGTGCTAGTTAACTCTTCACATTTTGGTCAGATAAAACAATCCTCCCAGGCATGAGAACCAAGGGCACTCTACAGCCTCAGGCCTGAATAAACAAAAGTGAATTGAGGGGCAGCAAACTGGGGGAATTTGACTTCATTACCTGAAGCTGTAATTGGACAATTAACCCCTGATATGTAAATGGACCAACTTAGAATTGTCTGAAAAACTGGGGACCATTGTCCACCTTGGGAGGCTTTTGACAGCCCGAGGTGCATCCACTGAACGCCTTTAATAAATTCCCACTTTAATAAATCCCCCCTTTATCCTCTTAACTCTGTCTAGCCTCTGTTCTAGGCAGCCACTCCAGGGCATCAGGGGGGAATGATCAGCAGCTGCATGGCACAGACCCGGGCTCTGCTTTCCAGCGAAGGGCGGATGTGTCAGCATCCCCGGAGGCTCTGACCGTCATCCCTGTGACTCACGGCTCTGTCACTGCCGCTGACTCAGCCCCAGCCCCATCCCCATCCCCAGGGATGTGCCGGGGCTGGGAGCCAAGGGCCAGGCGGGGGCGACAGCTCATGGGACACGGTCACCCGAGTGTG
>VWYP01034590.1:47585-70130 GCA_013400435.1 Pycnonotus jocosus | reverse complement strand
TTTCTTGACAGCGAGTTTGATTCATTCTCTGGCACCCTATGTAGTTAGAAAAATAAAATAACAGAGTAAGTTGCATAGATATGTCTGAATTATAGTTGCCTTCCCAAGTCAAGAAAAGAGAATACAAATTTGGGCTCAAAAAAATATTTTTTTTTCTGCAAGTTCCTCTTCACCCCTACCTCTCGACAGACTCTTACGGGGTTGAGAGACTCCCAAAGCCACCTGTTTACCCCCCACCAATTTTGACTACACACGTTTTTATTTCAGAGTCAAGTGTAAATTGCTGGCATCAGCAGCCTTTCATGTAATTTTGGGAGAACCCTGTCACAGTAGTGACACTGCAGGGGGGATTCTCAGTTCACTCATTTACAGCACTGCTAAAGGCAGCCCAGAGGATTCCATCCACTAGTTCCCAATTAGACACCTTAGCACATTTCTCTTGGTGTTTTTTGCAACAGTAAAATCAAGTACTTTGAGATGTGCAGTACTGGGAAAATTTTATGTACTTCAGTAAGTAAACAAAATGTTTTGGAAATTCAATTAATTTCTATTTTAAAAAATAGTTATTCTGTGCACTGTTGAAAATAGTAATGTCTGAATTCCAAAGGCCTCTCTCAAGCCAATGCTCCTACAGATAATCTGATGGTTAAAAACATAAAAATCTATATGACAACTTAAATCCTGCCATATACATTTGTGAATATTTCTGATAAAGCTTACTATATGCAACCTGAAGTACTGTCTAGAAAAAAATGCTAAGACAAAAGAAACCACCAAACTACCCAATTTTAAAAACACTGTTTCGCATCACTGTAAGAAAAGGTATCGGCTTTTCAAAGCATTCTATAACCAGGAGCATAAATGTATTTCCAAACAGCAAGCCTTTGTTACACTACTCTCCAGGTATAACAAGGCTCCCACTCAGTATAATGGCCCGAAGGAAACACAACCTAACTTCTGCATCACTCACCTGAAAAATGTATGATGCTCTACGCAGCATTTCCAGAGATTTTTGCATGTGACCTTGTTACGTGCTTCAAAAAAGAAGGAAGTTTCATTGCACTGAAGATAAAATAAAACAAATATTCTTATAGGGTATGCTGCTATTGAAGTGAATCTCATTTATTGAACATAAGAACCAACCATCGCATGTGAGTCCATGCAAGAAAAGAAATCAGCACAAAGAAAAGCAGGCTCAATAATTCTGTAGAATTCTTCATTTGAAAGTGGTTTTCTTTTTGAAAAACTGAGAAAAGAGATTATTGAAACACTTCTGTTCCTTAATTCTTGTTCATACACATCAGCTTTTTTGCTAAGTAAAACACGTAAGTTTGGGTTTCTTTTCAAAAATTATGTTTCTGATGTTTCTGAAATGGCAGCTCAGATGTCAATCAAAAATACTCTGGTTAACAGTATAAAAAAAGGCAAGAATAAGTGAAAAAAAGGAACTCAAGATCTGTTTTAAACTGATATGAAGCAATGACACAGGAAACACATAAAACATACGTAGAAAAGGATGAAGGTAAACCTGAAGAAAAAAAAACGGAAGGGAAGGGTTTTATTTTTTAAAAAAACTAACTTCAGAATAATTTAAAATGCTATGAAAAAGTTGAAAGTCTTAAAATCCACCTTAAAATCTCTTAAGGAAGACAACAGTCACAACAAGAGAATAATCAAAGCTTAAAAGCTGATCTCTGGAAACTGGCAGAGAAAATAGAAGTGGGACACATACAAACTATAACATACCTTCAACATAAAAGGAGAAGCTACAGACACATCACACTGCTTGTTTTTAACATGCTAAACGCTCAGATCTGTTCACAAAAAATACCCTTCCATGTATTTTTCACTTGGTGAATGCAACCACCTGGTGTTTCAGCTGCGATTTGCAAAAACAATGTGGAGTCCCAGTGATGTCAGTGTGACAGCTCAACATGGTATGACACCCCCTGTAACCAAACTGAGTCGAATACCATTCCACCAACGTGTGAGTGACAAAGGAGGTGTGACTTACACCACCCTCAGCACTTGATTTTGGACAGTCTATGCCCTTCCATTAGTTGGCACATCTGCAGTGACATGCATACACAAGTAAAGAGCTCAGGCAAGTTTCTCTCCCTTCTCATTTATTATTGTTCATTATTACCTCCAAGCACCTTGCAAACTGTGAATTAATTGTCTTTGTTCTCTAGAATTCGAAATTTCACCAATAACAACCCCCCAGTTTTATGTCTATTATCAGCTGTCAAGCAGACACACAAAACCAAAAATTACCTCCTCAAGCAGCTTTTCCTTCACCTTGAAACAAGTAACAGTAAAATTGACAGAATTTTTCGCCTTTGGTTAGAACAATAGAGATTTCATTCCTTGACCAAAAAAAACCCAAAAAACAAACAAACACNAAAAAAAAAAAAAAAAAAAAAAAAAAAAAACACCAAACCACCAAAAAACTATATTGAAAACATACACATGAGCTTATTTTCTCCTATGCCTTATTAAATGTCTGGCTGGAACAGTCTCATGGAATAGGCAAAGAATTAAAATAATTCTCTGGTCGTCCATCAAAAGCACATAGTACTCTCTATGGCAAGAGAGAAGAATACAGATACTACATTTAGACATAACAACCACCAAGAATGCTGAAACCTAGGATTCATTTGATACTGCTGTGTATATCACGAAATGACTTTGTGATACATTGGTCCCACAATTATATTCCCAAAGTCTCTTAGGTTTGATAGGGATCATCATCTCTCTGCAGGATTCAGAAAGCCTTTACTTTTAATTCATGAAAAGTAAAGGTTTCCTGAAAAATCTTGAAAATAGTCAAGGAGAAAAATCAATTTATCTTGGAGTCTTCCTTCCAGAGTAACAACATTGCTCTTTCTCCTCTGATGGTTAGAAACAAGAGTCTACCCACTGAAAAATCATAATGCATTTTACACCTTAAAACTTTTAAAGAGAACATGTAAAGTGGTAAGTTACATTTGCTTGTTTTGCACATGGCAGAAAAGTAGCTTTGGATTTCATTCTTTGATTTAAGTTACAATTTCTGTATCAGACTGTCATCTGATTTCATATAAACCCACACAACTATACTCATCTTCAAAAGGATAATATCAAACTGGACTGTAATATTGCAAATTTGATGCAATATGATGAGTCAGTTTAGCTTCTGCTAGGAAAAACTCAATGACTCACTTTTAATATGTAGGGTCTTGCTCCTTCTTTGTTCACTCCTACTTTTAGACAAAGAATCCTCTGTTGCACTTAAATTTATTTAATTACATAATCTCAAAGAAAGGAGTTTCTGGGATGTGGGAAGGGAACAGAAGAGAGAAGTCAGGATTTTTTGACTTTTTTTTTAAAGAGAATTTTTGAAACAAGGTGTTTCTGCCATATCCTACTGTTAGACCAGTTCAAATGCCACTGGCATTCAGTGAAAGATTCCTGTTGGGGAAAGAGTTCTATTTGTCCATCTTATGTTCTTAAGTTACAGTTTTAGAACTTTCCCCCAGACAGAACAAACAGCATGAAAACACATGAAAATCAGTAAGTGACAATAAGAGGGACCATACAGTTACACTGCCATATCACAGAAAGATCTGGCCAGCAAAAATTATTGATTCCATCATATGAAGGCATAATTTTCTAAGGTGGAAGAAAGTTCACCCTAGCTGGTAAGAAAAATGTTGATGATGTTGAATCATCTACACTTAATATTCAGCAATCACCAGCACCTGGAGGGCAAAAGAGAGGGGGGCCTGGGTGGTGACTAACCCTATAGACCCAATTTACCACAACAACATAGAACTCAGATCTGGAAAATGAAACAACTGCCTAAAAAATCATGGGACAGACCACCAAGCCTTCTGATTACACACCCAGACTTATTTATTTGACTCTGGAGGAAAACCATGTCTGAAAACCTCAAAACTGATGCCTGCAGTAACTCAATAGCATTATTAAATTATTAAATTTTACTAGAGAGGAAGAAAAGCCTAAAACACTCATCCTCATCAGAGGGGAATCAATTCATAATTCTTTCACCATGTCTCAGCTTCTCTGGGAAGGATTCTGTAACTTACTGCAACGAAGTCCAGTATGACACTGCTGACAGCACAGCCAGGTTTAGGTCTTCCTCCACATTCCTTTTAGGACTATTTAAGAGTTGTAAGAGTAGTGATTACCCTGACAATTTATAAATGCTTATATAAAAACCAAGCAGTATTAAAAACATCAATACCTTTCTGGTTTAACATTTCTAACCCAAGGGAATGAACTGATATATGTACATAAAGCAAGGATGTCCTTACCTGTTAATACCATGACCTTTTGTTTCCAATAAAAGACATTTTTTGCATTTTGAACATTGCAATTTCCTACAGATAGTTGGTGTTAGCTAGGTGTTTTGCTTATTATTCTCATACATCTGAACCAAAAGAAACAAAGACCTACTGTAGTTTTACTAATGGTTTATAGAAAATGACATTTCCAAAGTTATTTAGTGTCGTTTGGTACCTCATAAGCTTCCCTTAGCTACTCATCCTGCTGCTTTTAGAGAGTCCAGTGTACTAAAGGTGAGGCACTGTAAATTATGAACTGTTTCCAGAGCAGTCTTCGCTGTCTGCTCTAGAGATATCTCTCCTTTGAACTACCTTGGTTTGTCTATTCTTTCAGGAAGCCCGCTTTGCTGATCAAACAAGTAGAAAACCACTTACTTTTGTATGGTTATTTTCAATCCCATCTGTGACTTGCAGCAGCAAGGGAGGGGCATGATGATGAGACCAGAGGTTGCAAAAGGACCCTTGCACCAATAACCACCCGTCAAGCTGTGGGACTGTCACCTCTCCTTTTAGGTACTTTGAAAACTTGTCCTGCAGTCTCCAAAACATGCTACAGCTCATACTGCTAGAACCTCACCATCATTTTTACCCACAGGAGGAGAGACTAGCACAGCGGATGCAGATAGCTTGTCTACACTACCAGCTTATTCACTTGTCAAAAGTGTCAAGTGTCAGATGGGTAATAGATGGTTGGTTGTTATAGATGGGTAATGCGATGGTTGGTTCTCACAATTAAAGGATGAATATTATGTGTATGTTTAGAGAAGTTTTATTGATGCGTAGTTAAGTTATTGTGATATATTCTCCCCATAGTCCTTTTTCCCCTCCCCCTTGTATTGTTGTCACTGGATGGCCTTGGTAGTAGAGGCATTTGTGGGGGAGGCAAGGCTTGTTACTAGGAGGCACGGCATGGCAACACCTGACCTCCAAGCAAGTTGCAAGAAAGCAGTCTCTACCAATGGACAGTGAAGAAGAGTTGACTGTCAAGACTTAGGAGGCACCAGGAGTATAAAAAGCAGAGCATTCATTTTGTAGACAAACATGTGACAGTTTAGTCCTATGCTCCCAGCACTGTAATTTTCCCTTATTCAGTCATTCTGTCATATTTTGTTAAGATTTAATAAACCTTTGAAATTTTTAAAAGTGAGCATCGTTTCTCACACACTGAAGCCCTTCCATTTTATGCTGGCTCCCAGACCAGCCAGAAGACTGATCTGGAAGGGCCTTTAAGACCTCCACTAGAGTGCTGGGAATCGGAACACCTACACCTCTCAAGTGAAAGATTGAAAGTGTGTTACAAAACCCTTCAAAAGAGACAAGTCAGAGGGGCCACTGCTCTGTTTAACTGCAGAATACCCCTGAAACTAACATACAAGTTCAGGAGTGCTTGGCAAACAGCTTCCTGCTTGCTTTGCCATGCCAGCCTGATTACACAGTTTCAGGCTCAGAGCTGTTTTGTGCCCAGCTAGCTCAGTTCCCAGACGGGGCAAGCTCAGCTCCACCTGGAAGAGAAGACACATTTAAAATAAGAGCTCTTCCCTCTGGAGGCCAGAAGATCCCTCCACTTTGGAGTTCATGGATTACTCCCAGGATAAGAGGCCATTGTCAGTAGATTTATGCCCATTCCAGGGAGCACTGAACCTGCCCACACAGCAAAAATTATTTGAGAACCACTGATTCAGAGCAGGCTTTAGCTACCTTAATTTACAAGACATTTACGGGCTCCCAGCAATGCAGGCTCAGAAAATGAAGAAGAAAACCCCAAAACCACAGTAGGAACCTTGCCAGCACACACACCACTCCTCCCAATCACAGTAAGTGCTAATGCTACATAAGGAGGGATCTTGCCCCATTACAGGACACATTGCATGTACACATACTACACCTGCACATGTAACAGAATTATTAACACTGGCTCTGAAGTGCTGCTTCAGAACATTTTTCTTTGCCTGGCTAGGCACATACCTGGGTACCATCAGCTGTTAATTCCAATAGGAAGTATTCTGTCTTTATATATTGACATATGCAGACAAATAACAGCTTGTGTAACAATGTACTACTACTGGTTACTGAAGGTGGATCTTTAGGAACATTATGGCAGGTTGGCAATTAAAATTGATAAAGCTGTGCCAGTTTCATATCAACATTGAAACAAACATATCTCAACTTTATATTACAGCAATTCAAAAATACTAAGGAAGAAATAGAAAAAAAGAAAGCTGACAGTATCACCCTACTGTCAGTGAATTTAATTTAATAGAGGCCTTGATCCGATCTTACAGTCCTTCTATGATGGCTCAAAAAGTGATTGAGAAGAGACAAGAAAACCCCCAAGCAACCAAAACTGTTTAATATGACACATTAGTATCATTGGCTTGCTCACCTCCACCCTCTACCATCACTCTGAGTTGGTGCAAGTGGGTGCAAATGCAAATGACACAAAAGTACTCTGCAATTCTTAAACCATAAGAAAGATCAAACTGCTATTTTTGTCTGGAAACTACACACACCATAAACTGGACTTAAGACTGAGAGTAAGGTATCTTCAAATCCTGTTCAATCTACCCAAGAAATTGCAGGAACAATAAATCAAATTAGAAGTTCCTGGCTGGAATTTGTAACTCAAGACGGAATATAGCATTTGACAGGAAAAGAAGGGGTACCGCTGAACCACCTTATTAACATAATTACTTTTCAGATTTAGCAACACTTATGAAAAGCAGATTAAAAAGCACATTTACAGTGTTTTCTGGACTATTTAAAAGAAAAAAAATACTGTATTTACACAAGTTTCAGCAACACAAAATGTAGGGGATTATGTTCTTTGGACTTGCATCAGTGGTTGGTATTGCTCTTGAAGAGTCATTATGAATTTCGCCTTGTGAATTCAGCTGAGGGAAGCTTTTTCATCTGAATATGGAAGACTGCAGAGGAACACACAAAAATGTATAAATATATACATAAATATATATATATATAAAAATATATACATAATGTATATACATTATATATATACATAATGTATATATATAAAAATATATTAAAAATGTATACAAAAATGTATAAATCATTTTTAACTGCACAGACTGGGAGACTGTTCTGACTTGAAAATAACCAAATTTCAAGATCTCTTGAAAAAAAGATTTCAGAATACAAAAAGACCCTTCTCTTACAGCAAAAATGAGGAAAGTAAAGATTTGTGTAAAGCATAAGCAATGTGCAAAGATTTGTTTTGCACATTGAATTCTTTTTGTTTTATGAAACAGGAAAAGTAAGAACAGAAGTTTTGCATAAACCCTGCTAAGGAGTGAAATCATTCATGTGCATGTTCAGACACAGAGCAACTCAAGTAAAAGGCATACTTACACAAAACAGCACCGGGGTGCAGGGAACAGCACAATAGTACTTGGTACCTACAGGCAAAAAAGCTCCACATCTCACACTCCTGCCTATTATTATATTTACATTCCCAGCCTACACAGTCAAATAAAGCATGTTTTTTTCTGTATCCTTTCATGTCCCTAGCTGAGAGAGAAATCTAGGCAGCAGGCCGTGCTCTTCACATGGAGAAACACAGGAGGTATGATGGGCATCCCTTCCACTACTTACTTCCACATAGAGCATCCATTGTGATCAAGCTCTGTTTTGCTGGTAGAGAGGGGAGGGCTTTGGCAGCCACCTGTGTTACTGGTTTGTGTCCAGCAAGGTTGCTCAACAGACATGCTGCCAGGAACTGCACATAGGCACTAGATGAATTTCTTAGTTTTCTGAGAAATAAACTTCTTTAATCTTCAAAAATTCTTGGCAATTTTTTTGTCACGTTCAGGGAATGTGAACACGTGCAGTCTTTACAGTGTTTAAGAGTTCCTAACTTCATGCTGATACTTAGAGGTGCCCAGCTAGCTCAGAATTCACAGCATGGATTCATGCAGCGGACAATGAAATATTGATTCAATGATTAACACCACTGAAAAAGAGCTTCAGTCTCACATGTCCATGGATGGCCAAATATTAAATGCATTATTTTGTTTATGAAGGGGCAACAGCAATGGCCTTAGGGAGAAAAAATATAATACAAGCAAAATAGTGAAAGACAGAAACAAAATACTGATGGCCTTGCTTGTACACAATAGCAACAGGTGTGCAGGAAAAAAATATGAGGCAGCTAAATATACAGGAATTATTCTCATGGAAGAGATATGAAGAAGCACAAGAGGTTACACTACAAAACAGAAAAGCCGAAGCAATTTACTTTATTATAAGACACTTAGCAATAACATCTTCTGCTCAGTAAACATCACATTTATGAAAAGTGAAGCAATGTAAACAAGAAAACGAGCAGCCATAGTTTTGTCTGATACAGACATGCAACAGCATGGAGTTTAGGTAGCTGAAGACATGGACTTGTACATTTAGACAGTCATCTGTCAAGAAGATCAGGATGTCCATTTCCACTCCTTGAGTGGGAAATACACAGATTCTTCTGGTATGGCTGAAAAAATTTCAGCAAGCAACAATAAAGAAGTTACCACAAGTAACTCCATCCATGGGGAAGAGCAACACTTTCCTGGTACTAAAGTCACCAACAGCTTCCTCTCTACGAGCAGTGAAATGTGACAGTCAGTACAAATAAGGGTAGCTGGTGTGTGTGGAAACATGAATCAAAACCACCCTGCAGAGTTTTTACAATGTATGGAAAAACATGATTCACACAAAGCACTTGGCTCACTCAGAAATAATCTGCTCCATGGTAGCTCCTTCACTTTATGCCATAAAGTTCAATTTAAAGACATGGGAAAGTTCCCTGTATTTCTACTCCTCCTGAATCTCTTCTGGAGCTCTCTACAACTAACTAGAAACACACAAAACATTCCAGACTTGGTATACCACATCTGATAGAAGGAAAGTATTGATTCCTAGGGTTGTAAAGTGATATTCCAGGAGGCAGGATGGACTGAAAATGGCATATTTACTCTCCTATAACATATTCATGTGTCACATGAGAGGAAAAAGTGATAGAATGTATTCCAAGAAAACCAAGAGGAATAAAATAAAACTTGTAAATCAGATTTTTAAAGATTATTGGAACATACATTCATACAAATAACACAGATGAGCTTTTCCTCCTCTGTGTAAAACAGCATAAATTGTTATGACAATTTTATCCAGAGACTGAGGTTACTGTCTGCTTATTCCAATATATAATTTTGTTTAAAGTACCCCTAGACTGTTAAAAAAAAGGAAAAAGCAGATTTTTCTGTGCCATTTTGGTCTTTCTTGATCTTTTTAGGATATGAAGTGCTGTAGAAATACTTCAGATTAGTGTTAGTTGCAAAGGCGAATTTAATAAAGTTACACACCCTGTACTTACTGTTCTCTCCAACAATTTCCTAGAAATACCTGTCGAGGCTTGAAACTACCAAGTTCTGTCAAAATGTCTGCCTTATGATCACAACGGTAAGAGTTCACCAGCCATCAATATTCACAGCCTCAACTTTTCCAAAACCTTCCAGGTTTTCAGCTCAGCATGTTAAGCCTTTACAATTGCACATGGTTAAAACAAAATCTTTGGAAATGTGGCATTAAACAGAAGTTACAGCTTCACTTCCATGCAATTCACTCCAAGTCAAACTCAAACTTGTTCATACATGAACAATCACTCACTCTTGAAATGAAACATGGTGAAAAGTTTTCTTGATCTTCCCCCAGCCTTTAAATAACTCTCCTATTTCATCAAACACATCTTCAGAAATAAAATTCCCATTTATTACCACAGCAAATATAAATAAGCCACTTGACAGTAACAAAAGAAAGATTTGCGAAAACATCTGCAAAGACACAAAAAATGCTGTCCACCACAGGAGCAAGACAAATGTTGTCATGGAAAAAACATGGATGAGACTAACAACCATAGCAAAGACGAACAAAGACACACAGATAAACAGTAAAGGGTATGTTTGCCAGCAGGCTAATACTGTTAAAACTATAAACTATCAGTCCTTCTGAAATTATAAACTTTCATGTTCCAAGAAGACGTATAAAGTATTTTCAAAAAATAATTCAGCCTACTAAACTTATAACTAAACCAGACAGCAAAAACTACAAACTGACTGCAATTATGTTTTTTACTGTATTTTTCCCCTACATTCTCAGCAGTCTCCTCCTTTCCCTGCTCCACATTTTATAGGGGATAAGTATATATATATTTTACTTACTCTATTTTAAAACCTCATCTCTTGCTATCAGCCTGCTGTCCTTGCCTCACTGGAACCACCAACACTGCTTTCTCTCAAATGGCCTAAGAGCAAAGTGAAGGTAAACTCTGACAAATAGGTTTCAAGCTGTATAATGTAGCTGCCTGTTTTGTGCCTGAAAGTTTTGTGAGGTTCCCTTCACCTACATTTAGTTTCATACAGCAAATTTCAATAAAACTAATTAGACCTTGACAGAGACACTAAATTTCCATCTTCATTAGACCTAAAATTATTTTTTTGATCTTTCCAGGCCTAAATAAAAACTTACATCTTTTCCCAGGACTCGAAGTTCAAACTGTGTTTCCTTGAAGTGAACTTTCGTAATTCTGGGCCTGTAATATTGAGAAAAAAAGACAGACAGAACTTCATGAGCTTTTAATTTCATGCATAATAAAATATAAAATTGTATACATTTGCATACAAAGACCAAAAAAAATTCTCAGGTAGATTTATATTTCAGGTATGCCCCAGATGTCAGCAGACAACATGTAAACATTTCAGCATGAGTATGGTAAAGGTGACCACTATTTTCAATACTTGGATTATCAAATAATTAAAAACCTGCATAATTCAGAGAAATATTAAGAATTCTGTGTATACTTTTTTAATATTGCTATGATTAACCTTTCAAATAGATACTACAAATCATAGACTTCCATACAGCATTGTTATTATTTTAGTGCAGACTGCAACATTTAAATAATACATACCAGAAATACTTTCCTACTTGTTTTTTATTCTTGTAGACAACAACTCCTATGGGTGTTAATCCTAAAAAGTATTCAGATTTGTTTTCACCCTGGAAAATAAAAATCTGTCATTTGTACAGTTGCAAGTAGAATCACAGTATCAGTGAGAAATTCATCCTGGTGACTTGAATATACTGTTTCACTCTGTGTACAAATGAGTAAATAGTACTCGATCTACTGATGAAAATGGCTATATGAAAATTTGTAGTTCTAGGGGGAAGGAGGCAAGAAAAAATGGCAGTGAGGGAAAGAATGGGAATTTCATGCCGTGGTGAAAAACAAAAATGCCTTTTTTTTGTTTTGTTTTCTTACTGAATTAATTTTTGCTATTTGGCAAATAGCCAAAAGTCAGAAACAGAACTCCTTATTCAGGCATGAATGCAACAGTTATTCCAACTTTCCGCTGAAAGTAAATAGTGATTTTCTGACCTATAATACAACCACACAGCTGCCTTCCCCATCCTAAAACAGCGTCAGCTGCTGCTGGCTCCAAGTGAAGTAGCTCCTTTGGGAGAGTCAAGCTTCTTTTCTTGTTGCTCAGAAAGGGCAATAGCATGCAATGAACAGCCACATGCATCAACTCTTCCAAAGGAAACCATTCCAGAAGTCAGGAAACAAATCTCAAACTGCACTGGGAGAGAACAGGATGAAAGCCCTGCTGCTAAGTGGAAGAAGGTCCCCACCTCCCCTATTTACAGTCAATAACCAAAACCAGAAGCAGCTTACAGCTGAAACAGTGCAAACCCTAGTGCATGAGATTAAAAGAAAGTCAGCTGGAAAAGCTGGTTCACCTTCCTACTTGAGGAAATGAGGAAGAGTCCTGCAAGCTCTAAACCAGCAGAGCTTGAACAGCAAAATTATCAACTGTGAGAGGGACTGACTAGAGACACTGAGAAAGTGTCCTGTGTTATTACAGGGCTGGCAAAGGTCAACCATACTTAGCAAGCTCTGCCTGTGCTCCTCAGTGAAGTAACTGCTAAAGGCAACTTTATTTTTAATATGACCAAAGGAGGAAAATAACTTCATCTTGTCATGTGTGCAGCTTCAGTCTCAAATGAGGGCTTCTGCTGCTGTTGTAATTTAAGTAGGAACAATGATGTTCACAGGTTACCCAGGCAGAGATTTCATTGCACAACAACAGCAAGTTATGAGGAAAAAAAAAAATCCAGACTGTACAAATGTAACATGATTTTGTTGGTTCATGTTGGATCTTGTTCCAGTAACTCCTCAGCTTTCCATGGGTGGGAGGGGAACAAAGCCTGAGATATGAATACAATTAAGCCATAAGGGTGCATTAAAAGGTACTTTATATTGCAGGCTACACATTTTTTCAGAGGAAATACATACTTAGTCTTCAGGTAGTATCTTGATTTCTTTATTTTTTTTCAAGTAATTTTACAAAGTACTGACATCTAACTCAGTGAACTATCTATACTGCAACTCCCCATTCAAACCCCTAATTTGCTTTTATTAAAAAAAAAAACAAATGGAAACAACAACAACAACAAAATAAACAAACAAACCCAACAACAAAAAATACCAAAACCCAAAAAAACCTGCCACAGGCAGAATAATTCAAACAAGACAGAATGACATTTCCACTATGAGCACATAGCCTCCAGGTCATGACTTGGATTCAATCCCAACATACACGCTGACAGACAAAAGAAATGGAAGGGTTTTCTGAGGCAATACAGACAACTTGCAGTGCTGCATGATACAACATGGGAAAACATGGAAACATAGTCTGGACCTGTTAGTAAAGGTTAGTAAAACCTTGACAACAAGTATTTTAAAAAGCCAGACATGCTACTGCTACTCTACCCTTATTTTTGCAATGGTATTGAAAAGGTTTCAGGACACTATTATTATTTAAATGAAAATAATGTGCAAATTCTTCTGTCAAAGACGATAACCCTCACTCTTATCTCCTGACAGTTGCACAAATTACATCTCTTCTATCTAAACCGTTTTTATCCAGTGTAAAACGGATTGGTTTTTATAGGCATTAACACAACCACAGCATTTAAGAAAATAATTAGGCTTTTGTATGTATGAATAACTGAATCCTCTCCATCTGTAAGTATGTGTTCCTTTGCATTTCTTGAGTAGCGTTCCCTTTCCATCCTGTGGCAACAAAACTATGTAAGTATTGTTTCACACATTACTGCAGTAATTATTTTTCACAGTTAACACTTACATAAACAGGATGGAGATCCACTCCATACATTTCCAGAGATTTGGCCACACCTAAGTAGTTCACTTCTGCTTCAGCAGGAACTTGACCCCTGTAAACACAATTATTTGTAAGAATCTTGCAATTCCAATCAACATATCAAAATAGATCATATTAATAAATACAGTTTTCTGGACACATATGCAGCCCTTCTTACCATTTTTCAGGCTGTCATTGTCTTTTCAACATTGAACTTCTTATTCCAAGGCGAGATCTCTAGTGGACTCCTACCACAGACATACATGCTATCATATAAAGTTCGCTTAATGCAGTGGCTAATTTTTTCCTTGCTGTCACAAACACAATTCACACATTTCATCTTTAGGCTTCAATATGCAGAATAACTTTTTTACCACATAACTACATTTTTATTAATAAAGCAATATTGAAGCTCCTGAAAGCAAGGTTTATAACTTCAGATAAATTATTACTTTCTCCATAAAATCTTGCCTATAGTAAGTCAAACCAGGTGGTGGTACCCAGGTCTGCTACATTGAAAACACGATTTGGAGTCTGTCTTGTAAGATTAGCCATTTCAAAGACCCTGCCTGCCTTCCTAGCTACATATATCAATCCATAAGTTGGAAAGTACCACTGGCAGGAAACAACAGGGAAAACTGGTGGGGGAAAAATCCTGGCTAGTAGTAAAACATTTGACATTACTGACAATGGATTTATTTTCAGAAAGAACAAAACAACTAAATAAATTTAAAGTCTTGTTCTCAGAATTTAATTTGCTCTTCCCTTACTATCTGTCACTGATACAAGAACAAGATTCTCTTTTATAAGCGTGAAATAGCTGAAGCCATGCTCTCATTTTCCCTTCTTTTCAATTACTCTCTGAAAGCAACTGGACTGGTTTTGGTAAAGTACAGCACATCTTGTAAAAATGTCAGCTTAAAAAGATGCATATCCTGCTTCACCCTGTTAGTTTTCTTGGGGAAATACTTCACTGGATGTGCTACCTTTCAAATTCAATGTGTGAAGCAGAGCATTCTACATTCAACATTTTGACCAAAAATCTGGAAAAGTCCTGCAATATGCACATTCTTGCTTCTTGTGTCACCATTCTCTCTAGCCTGGAAGCTACCATCCAAGCTTTCCCAACTTTCTGTTATGGCTGACATAGAAAAAAGAACTTCCAAGGTCAAAGATATGAAACAGCAGTGCTAGCATGAATGCAATAGGTATTTAAAGGTGTTCAAAGGCAATTAAAATGACTTCTTTGTATCTGGGAGATGACTGCTTCAGCTCATCTTATCCATGTAGCAGCACTGCCACTTTTCCAGGTGCTCTTCTCTCCAAGGACTCCTGGAAAAGCAGCAGACCTGAAGCTTGTAAGAGAAATCCCTTTCTTCAAATCCCAGATGTGTCATTCATTATCTGTATTCAGAACATGCATATCCAGCACAACAGTAATGTCATATTTGTCACATCTTTTATACATTTTTGCTGTAAAAATTTATTCTGAAGCTTGATTTTTAATTTAAAGTCTTGCAAGTAGCTCTCAGAAATGTAAGCAAAATGGTTACAGGGGCTGTACTGTCTCACTGAGTTCGCAAGCAGGCAAAATACCAGTCCTGAGCAAAGCAGATTACCCCATTACTGAATTAGTGCTACAATACAACACCAATTTAAACGTGCTGTTAGTCTTTCCTTACTGACCAGGCTTAGAAAAATGCTGATGCACTTATTCTTCTATTCTCATCTGCCTCTAAACAGACCAAAAGGCTCAAATGTCAAATAAATGTTTGAGTGTATTTTTATACATACTTTTACAGTAATATATCATGGTTTAGAACTGAATTTGCAAAAATATTGAAGGAAGCAAAGATGTGAGCTGGAGCTTCTGAAGGAAGCAGATGGAAGCCAGAGGTAGAAGTCCTCCCAAAAGCAGGTGGAGAAGCCAGAACATGAGGGGATGAAGGACTGTCAGAGACTGAAAGAACTCCCATTAGTATAAAGGATGTTTCATTTTTATCATGTGTGAAAACACAAAGTCTCCGAAGCATCACACATCCCAAAACTAAAGCAGTCTTTGTTAGTGGGAATGAGAGGGCTGGCAAAGTGACAGCTATGCAGCTGGCACACATACACACACTCCTTTGGATGGACAAAGGGCACCTGAGTGCCACTTGAAGCCCTAAACAACATCTAAAGCTACTTTTAAAGCTAAATATCAGGGGCATTTTTGCTTTGCTTGTGCCCCACTGGAAGCAGGAAATGTTGATTCAAAACACAGCAGCAGCTGACTTGCCAAGCACCAGTCAGTGACAGATCTCCCAAAGTCTGAAACAGGCACTGTCAGGAGTGCTCCTGACAGCTCTCGTCTGTACTGAGGGATTCTATCTCTCCTCCAGCACCAAATGTTTGCTCCCTCATGTGAGAGCCCCAAAGTCACTGTTCAATCCTCCAGATGTGCCTGACAACATCAGGTCACCTCACACTGCTCTCTGACCTTAGACCTGTCATGCTGGTGTATAGATGGGACAACAATCACAGTAGGCAGGCTGCAGAGTCAGAAACCCCCTCCACCCTCTTCCCTCACCTTCCTTGCTTTAGAAACTTTCTCAAAGAGCTTCATCCTTACTGAATCTCCAAACAGATATTGTGCTATGTTTAAAAAAAAACAAACCTGAGAGGAAACATGCAACAAAACCAGTTTTTCTAGACATAACCAGGAGAAGGGAGGTATATACAGTGCCACAGCTGTGCTGAAGAACAAAGCAAAAAAACCAAAAAACACCATACCACGAACCGCCGGCCCCTGCCCCCTCAAAAAGCCCCCATGTTTCCATGCTGGGATCCAGAAAGAATAAAACAGTTCTTCCAAATCATATCACAAACCTGTGCCTAAAATGTCTCTGGTCAATGAGACAATTTGGGATGCCCTCATCCATTACAGATTCACATTTCTTAGCTGAAGAGACTGTGGTCACCTGTGCCGAAGTCAAAGCTGGCAGTGCTGATGGTAACGGTTGGGCTGAATGAGTACATGAGCAATGAGTACACCTTGGCTTTCCCCTCTGTTCTGATTCTGCTAAATCCCTGACACTCAACTGCAGCCAAGCAGCAGAACAATACCAGAGCTCCAGGTCAGTAAGTGTTATGACAGTGATCACTTCCCTTCACAACCACTGGTTTCTGAATCTAATGACTACAGAAACTTGAGAGTGAGAAACGAAGGCTGCTTAGTTCACAGCAATTCATCTCAAGTCTCATTTCTCACAAACCACTTCTGCGATGTTGAACCAAACTAACTAGTTGTGACTCAGTTTCCTCTCTCTGGAAGGGAAAAAGCAATACTTTTTTACTTCATAGAACTACATGTAGAAAGTTCTCTGAAACACATGAGTTAGTATAACGCTGTCATGCAGCCACACAGAAATAGTTACTGACAACGGACTCTCCTCCCTGAAGAGAAAGCTTAGGTCAATGCGGCACCTGGCACACACTCCAATTACTGGGAAACTTTTCAGAGAACAGCTGTGACCCTGACTTAATACCTATTCTCATTAAACAAGACACATACAACACACAATGCTACAGGCAAAAATAACTTAATCTTTATCTAGACTGTGGCTTCATTACAGCAAGAGAATCAAGAAATTTAGATCTACTACAAGATGGGTAACTGATTCTCTTTGCATTACTTTGACAAAGGCTATGATGAACACCCTCATGAAAGGGTCCTTACTGCTCTCATCTTCATAAATGGTAGTATCACAATTGCACCTAATTTGGATTTGTTAGAACAAGCTTCTTTACACTTACCAGGTACATGAACTTTGAGATAAGCAAGTAAATGTTTATTTTGGCTCTACGTATGGTTGAATTTCTGGCATATGTTTTATTAAAACTGCTGGCTCTGAAACACCCACATACCCAGGTCTGACACACCTCCAGTTACTGTCCTACTCAGGTCCTAAAGGAATAGCTTCAATATGTAAAATCTTTTCTGCTTCTGAGACGTATAATTGGATTCCCTGTGTCCTTTCCTTAAGTCTAGAAACCTCCACTCTGCACCACAGTTCCTCCCCACCTACCTAGCATCCCTGAGTCTGTTGTTACCTGCCAAGTTCCCAACAGTACTGAATTCTTACATCAGAGTCTTGTGAATCCTCTCTATGGCATCCTCCAGCTCTTCCTTCTGGTCGGGAACAAAGCGGTACTCAGAGACGTAACCTGCGGTATGCTTGTACGGGTCATAGTCCCCCAGCTCAGCTACAGGACACAAGGAGAAAACAAAGATAACGTGCTTTTTTCCAAAAAATGTGTTATATAATCCACCTACTGGCGCCCATCCACTGTTTTCCAACTGATGGCCAACTTAATCAGCAGTCAGATAAGGAAAAAAGGAAGAGAATAGAGAACTATTTACATCAACACTCATAAAACCAAGGAAAAATAGTCTTCATGCATTTTAAAAGATATATAGAAGGTTAGAGCTAGAAAGAGCTAGAAGCTTTGGCAGGTAATCTACTGCTTCTACAGACCAGACAAAATTTTGACCAAAACAGCAAAGTTTAAATTCAACTACATTGATATTCTGGCAGCATATGCAAAATAAGTGTAGAAGAAAAGGCTAGTTTTATAATATCTCTCTCATGATAAACGGCAATATTAATGGCAGAACCGATCCATATTACTGCTGGAACTTTAGCATAAGCTGGGAACACAAATGGAGGTAAATATCCTGAGAGTCCTAGAGTGAAGGTCTTCTAATGGTAACTGTTTCTTGTGCAAATCACAAGCTTTCCTTTTTCAATAAAATATCAGTGTATTTCCTGGACATCAGATTCACTTTTAAAATAAAAACAGCTTTCAAAAGATTTTTCTTAAAGAAAAGAATATGATGAATAGCCAATGTAATTTTCTTGGAAGCAACTCTGAACTTGTACCCATTAGTCATGCCTGTTCATATGTTGTAACATAATTAAAAAACAAATACGCATCTTGGCCAGAACTCACATCTACTGATCTTAACTATCATTCCATCTATCTGAGAAACAGTAAAAGTTAGGATTTCAATTTTTTTATAACCCTAGGTAATATCTGTACACTGGGTTTCTCTGAGAAAGACTTCACAGGAGCTTTCTATCCAATGCCCACTAAGCCAAAAACATAGCCACAAGGAGGCTTCAAGAGCCAAGAAGGAAAAGACTCATCTAACTACTGATGTTTCTTTCCAAAGTGTTGAAATGACATTGCTAGAAAAAGACAGTGATCTGCTCAGTAGGGATGTCGAAAAGAATCACTGGAAAACCTCCATAAAAATTATGTGTTCACTGTCTGAAACAGACATTTCTCAGGTGTTTTTACATTTTTGGAATAACTGCAAGCCCTAAATACAAGGATAAAGTTTTTTATAGAGCATGGAAATGCATGCCTCCTAGTGCCTGGACTTACTTTAACTCACTGTATGTAACCTTGGCCACTCTTCTCTCTCCCATAAACTTTCCCATTGTTTTCCAACAGAATATTTGAGATTAGAATTACAGGAACAGGACACTATACCAAAACAACAGCTCTCACCACCTTACAAAATTACTAATGGGCATGAATTTACTCTTTTTACTCATTTCTCATAATGAAATGAAGATGCTACCCTCACTGCATATTTTCCTGCTTCATACATGCAGTATTTTTTCAGGGAAGGCATGTCTGCCCGTAAAGTGAAATGTGCATTGCAAACAATTTTTCAGATTATGACATTTCTTAGATGGCAAAATTAAGTAAAAAATAATTGTGCACAAATAAATCTGCCTGAAATTTTAGCTTTTCAGATATACATATAATCCACCATGAAATCCTGTATTATGCCCATTCTCATTTCACACACAAGTTATTCTGCCTTGTCATTCTAAAATGGATATAAAAGGAGGACTATTTATATTGTGTTGTTGAGTCATACTTGTAACACCAATAACACAAAGAATCTTTCCTTGATACATATCACTTTAGACAAATCTAAATTTAACACAGAATAAATTGCAGATAGAGGTCCCAGCATGACTCTTCACACAATTTTTGGTTAACAATTGTGTTTGAATATAGATTTTGAGCTGTAATGGAAAAAGAAGAACAGATCCAGTAGACAGACAACTCCTTTCTAATTGATTGCTAGTTCTATTAAGCATGCAGGATACAACATCCACTTCTGAAAAGATCTGTACTGATGGATGAATGTAGGTAAATACTAAATAAAAAGAAAATTCTTCAGGTCAGATAATATCCTCCTGTTAAGTAAACATGCATTCATACTGACATAATGTAATTTTTGAGATAATATTTTATTTCCCAGATTTTGTGATTTGAAGCTGCCAATAGCCTTTGAAATCTGCAAATCTCCTGATGGTTTTGTGATACTGCACATGTAATCCAAAGTCATAAAGTGTTGAGTACTTCCTAAAACATTCCACAGCAAAGCAAAGAATGTTTAGCAATCTTCAGACCAACTTTAAAAGTTTCTTCTTTACATTGATTTCCATATTGCTCCTGCATTATCTATTTGGAATGGTCATTTATGTACAGCTCTTTAAGTGAAATCAGTCATGCTACTTCTGTTTGCAAATGAATGCATAAAGTGTTAATGATGTCTTCAGTAATCACTTAAATTAATCACAATGCACGACTGAAAGAAATAAGCTCTCAGTGGGCCAGGAGAACTTACACTGAATTATGTATGCTCCCAGCTGTGCTGCAGTGTTGATTGGACAAGGCAAACGACCCTGCAGAACATCTTGCTTTACTTGCAAGAAAAACTGATACCTAAAACACAGAGATAGAACAAAGTCATTATTTCAAGTCCAATTAATATTTTAAAATCATCCCATTTACTGTGCACCTACTATATGACAGCAAATGTCTGTATTCCCTTCTAAATGACTTCCACTATTGACCCTGAAGTAATAACTAAGATTAATCCAATAAAAGAACCCAGGAAAGGGAGCACTCCCTACTTCCCTAGTATCTGCTTATATTGTGAAGATGCAACAAATTAGGTCCCTAAAATGTCATATCCCTCTTGTGACCTTCACAGAGTAGTTCGGAAGTGGGAAGAGGGATAGGAATCAGAAAAATTGAACAAGAAACCTACCAAATGGCAAAAGTGTAACCTTATCACCAGATCAGTGTAAAGGAGAACTGGGTATTGGATGCTTCCTTACTCAAATTATTTCCTCTCCATGTAACAGAGTAACAACTACAAGGCAGTAGGTAGGTTTGATGGAGCCCATGAAAAGATGGATGGGTGTGCCATCAGCAGTCAACTCAATCTGTCCATAACAAAGGGTACTCTCGTGCTTGGAATAGTGATACCAGCGGTGAAAATGTAATTTTCAAAGTCATAACCTGCTTCTACACTTGATAAAGATGAGACAACTTAAAATGAATCAATATGAACAAAGCAGATGGAACAGACAAGATAACAAGCCATTATATTAAGGGCCTACAGTTTGGTAACTTCCCATAATGATTTATAAGAAATCTTTTAAATGCTATCTGGATTTTGCCTCGTTTTATTACAACAGATTTATGCAGTGTTTCACATCATGCTAAGTTAATTTCTTGCACTGATTTCCTATAAAATGTAAAAATACCATGAATGTATTTTTTACAGGGGAAAAAAAAGGGTCTTCCATACAAGCATATAGCTTTTCCATTATTCACTAGTTCAATTTTATCTGCACAGAGCCATTCAACTACTCTGCAAATAATTTATTCTGTGTTAGTACAAGTAATTTATGAAAGGACCATGGAATCATCCATAAGTTCAAAGTGCACCTACACTCATTTCAGGGAAGTTTGCAAACTGCAGGTTACATGATAGCTGACTCAGAAAACTTAAGGTCCAATCAAATTTTCTAGACTTTATCAGATGAGCCTCTGAATAAAGATACCCATGTCTTTCTGATTAATTATTTCCCCCAGAACTTGTGCTGTGACAGATTTTATAGTAGAAATGTCCATCCTCTAAAAAATAGTTAATGTTCTCTACCTTAGAGGAACAGGGCATTTGCAGAAGAATTTCCTGGGAACATCACTGGGCAACAAAAAGCAAAAACACCCAGTGTTTCCTCACTCTAAGCAATACCTCAGTCCTGTTTCTAGTTTAGGCTTGCAATCCTACCTAGACAAATCTTCCCTGTATGAATTATGATAACGACCAAGATGATTTTTTATCTTCTGTGAAATACACAACATCAACTTTCTGGCATGAAATGCACTTCTGATGCACACCCATACTTCTGTTATAATTACTCCATCTAGTCTACAAAGCAGAGCTTGGAAGGAGAGGATGCTAGAAATATATTATCCTTGGAGCAGATACCTGTATTTATGTAGTCTCAAAATAAAGTAGCATAGGAACCTTCAAAATATATCTGCATCCTGCACTGTTAATTGCTTAAGTGACTCCTGTAAGATGAACAATCTCAATTCCCATTGAAGCCACTAAGCTCTTTGCAAAACCAGGCCTGTCCATACCTACAGCTAAAGCACTCTCATCTTGTGTGCTGTCAAGTTTGTTATGCATGTATTAGAGTGCCTAACTGCAAGTTTTCTCTAGCAAACACATCCAGCAAACACCGCAGTGTTAGCTTCTGCCAACAAGCCAGACAGATTCTGCTGCAAAGCAATTACAAATTTGACAGGCTTTCATTATTTGCAAAGAGTAACCATGTAATGGCATAGATAATCAGAATCTAATAACAGAGCTAGCTCTCATGTTCATTAAACTGACAAATACATGCTCTAAAGAAACACATTGATTAGCACAAAGCAGTTAACAGATTGCTGGAATTACACAATTAGGCAGAATGTTATTACTATTATTATAAAGGAAAAGAGGGCCTTTAATGCCTCTTAAGTGGAAGGACCTTTAAGAGTCCCTTCCAACCCAAATTATTCTAAGGAGATGGTGGTATTACTATTACTATTATTATTATTATTATTACTAC
>VWYP01034590.1:0-31046 GCA_013400435.1 Pycnonotus jocosus | reverse complement strand
TAAAAATACAGAAAACAACCACTCATTGGGAATGGTGAATATGTAGGTTACTATTGTTTTTCTACTTTTTGAAACTGCTCTTCCCGCACAGTTGTGTGACCTGGTGTACCTTCTTGTTAGGAGAGGGCCCTTTACTCTGGGAGGTGAGCAGCTCCATTGTAGAGCACTTGGTGGAAGTGTTACCCTGGCAGAGAAAGGATGCTGTACTTACTTTTGGCACATTTCTTCTAAATAAAGTAAGCATCCCTTGTTTTCTAGGTGATTTTCATGACATAGTTTCTGCAACTTTTTTCCCCAGTCATTGAAATCTCTCTTGAAACCTTTCTCAAACAAACTTGTTGCAATTTCAAAACTCTTTTTTTGCTGCTGCTTATTTTGGCATTCTTGGTTTGTGTTTTGTCCCCTTTTCAGTTATTTTGCCTTATTTATTTTTTCTTTTGTCTTCCTTTATTTCTTACATTTTATTATGGCAATATTTCTCAAGTTAGTTCTGTCAACACACATTGAAAATATCAATTGAGGAATAAATAGGTATAATCTTCTTTGTATCAGTCATCTGGTATGTTTGGTTCTATTCCTCCTATTTGTGACTTTGTGATTTCTGCCTTTGTGCCGAAGGGAGGCACTTGAGGTACCAAAGCATCAGTTCTATCCTATCTTTTCCTATGGTCATACACTTAAAAATCTCTTTTAAAGGAAGTGTTGCATGCATTCTCATGGATGCTAAAAATAAAAGTTCAGTCTTAGAGTATTTTTCAAAAGTTTAATAAGGGAATAAAAAAGGAGAATGTGCAATGCTGGGGTGCTCCTGGTGATCGGGCAATGAACACACCAGCATATCGAGTCAGTGTTATCTATATACTGCTACTTTACTGAGGTATATATATTCATAAGTTTCATGCATTATTCTTGGTAGCTTTTGATGTTGTAAAAACTTTCCCTTGTTTTGGTTTTCCACTGTGATCCTGCACATCAGGTCAATATATTTTATTCCTACTTATGGCTTCATCCTGTTGTTTCACACTTCCCTGATAACAAGTAGTTAACAAGTTCTTGAGTCTCCTCCAGTGCCCTGGTTTGTGTCACAATTATCACTTAGAGAGGTCAGTCAGTAGATGTGGGAAACAACTTAATTGCTTTATACAGTTTTCTCACTTACATACAACTATTTTAACATTTCATATTTTGCTAAGGCCTACAGTACAATATATTCATCACACTACTATTTCCATGCGCTATACGGTGCATTTTTAAAATGAGAAATCAGGTTATATTAGCAAGCAGCTAAATGGGGTTATAAATTGCACTATACCTACAACCAATAACAACATATAAAGACTAATACACAAATGTGAAAGCCAATATTTCAGGGTCATTTTTAACAATGGAGCATATTAAACTGATTATGCATAGCAGTTTCAGAGCACAGGGACTTAAAATTCAAATATATCACTTGCTTTGCTTAACTGCTTTATGTCCAAGACTGACAAGGAAGAGTGTCAGTAAAGAATTGAAGTCTAAAAGGCTTTCAGAAAGAGAAATGTTGAAGCTTAAAGACTAGACACACTCACTCTATTAAACTGCTCAGGTATTTTACTATTACTTCAGCCATTAAACAAAGAAGTAATGAAGTTACAGTCTCATTATAAGAAGTTGGCTCAAACTATTACCTGGCAGAATGGTTAGAAAGTTTTTTTTGTGTTAGATTGTTTGGGAAGTTTTATTAGGAGCAATAAGAATGGGAAGGAGAAAAGGTCAGTGTACATCTTGCCAATCCTTCGCTTTGCCGTTTTTTCATTCAGAATGAATAGCTGTACTGTCAGAGCCAAGCATACCTGCAGAAGCTTGTTTGTACAGAGCTCCAGTAGACTGAGCAAAAAACAAACCACCTTCTCATTCTCTCTCCCTCAGCAAAGCCCAAATCTGGTGCCCTGCCTACCACCTGCTCTCAGCCTTGTTAACCTCTTTGCCTTCAAGTTGCTTCTTCTTTTCTTAGAATAATTATTTCTGCTGCTCTCTGACTTTTACCTGTGTCATCCCCTCATTTTTCTCCCCCCTCCTTTAGAGTCCATTTCTCAAAGTCTTATCAATGTTCTGGTCATGAAGTCCGCAACTTATGACAGTAATTCCCAGGTAAATTCTCAATTTATTTTTTAACCCTTTCTAAATCCCTATGTTCAAGACTAAGGGCTACAATGTATAGAACACAGAGGCTTAAATCTTCAAGTCAACTCACATCTTAGAAACCTCTACCAAGCTCAGTTTAAAAAAATTCAATAATTTCCTATATTTTCCTTCTTCAAAAGCAATGGTGCTAGCATGATTATGTTTATCATCTGATTGCATTAATTGAACTCATTATCAGTCAAGAGATATTACAAGAGAAAAAGTTACAAGAAAAAGAGTGGAACCTTCTCAGATGCAAAACTAATGGAAAAAACAAAGGGAGGATATATTTCTTGAAAGGACAGAGACACCTTTTCTCTCAAGATCCGGCATGGGTGACTCAGAGAAGAAAGAGAGAGGGAAGTAAAAGAAAAAACAGTAGCTCTCTTCATTCAATAAGCCTTTCAAAGCACACAGATCTTTGGAACTTTCCTCTTCCACTGCAAACCTGAGGGAGTCCTGCCCCATCACAGAGCCACTCACATCCCAAAAACCTTTTCCCAAACACTTTACCATTTTTTAATATTTTAAAGTTTTATTTCCAGTTTGATGAAGTTCAATTTCTCATTTAGGCTGACATCACCAAGTTACGTACTTTGCAATGGTGACAGAGAGAAGGCAAAGGAATACACGTGTTATCCTGAAAAATGTAGTTATATACATATTTGATAGTTTGAGCGCTATGGTGTTTCCCAGAAAACTGATTTCATTCTACTGGAAACTTAATTCTCATTTACATTTCTCATAACAAACATGTGGAAATTCATATTAAAAATTTTTTGAAGATTGAAGTTTTTAAAAATGCTTTCATTTTTTGTTTAAGAGACATTTCCCATTAGCGCGATGGAGGATACACAGCAAGTATTTTTGTTCTAAAAACAGTTTTCCAGATATTCTCATTAACAAATGCCACACACACACAAAAAATCAGTCAACGTTTGCACCAGGACAAGAAGAATAAGTTACCCATTAGCAGGCCATAATGGCTGCTAATGGGGAACTCTATACACCTGCATTCTCTCCTTCCCCTTCTAGAATTTCTGGCTGTCCTGAAGAGATGCTATCCAGTGCCACACACTCCATGGGCTCATTTTACTAGTGCTGCGCTGTATTCAACTTTAACAAGCTTGACTAAAAAAAAAAAAAAAACAACCAAAAAACCCCACACTACCAACATAAAAGCTCCTGCATGGGAAAGGAAGGATGCTCAAGGAGCCGCAGCAGCAGGGGGGAATGAAAAGGAAGTATCCATCACAGTTCCCAGCTCTTGTCACTCTCTGCTAGTGCTGTTTGGCTCCTCACACCCACACTCACAGCCAGAGTGCCTTATTCATCTGTCAATCAATTCCCGAATCATTCAGCTGTCAGTCAGTTCCCAAATCGCTGGAGATTCAAGCCCTGCATATTCAGATAAAATAGAATTCAAGCCAGCCTCTTCTCTCTCTTTTTTTTTTTTTTTTTGTAGAATGTAAAGCTATCAATGTTGCTAGTTATCACACCNATACCCCTGTACCTAAATAAACACAAAACACAAGTGTTAAGTTAAAACAGCAACACACATAATTTAAATTTAAAGCATCGATAGAACCTGCAAACCATTAATTCATCTTTTTTGTGTATGTGGTAGTGTCACCACCAGTTGCTTCCCCTCCCCCTGCAACTCACACAGTACTATCACTGTCTCCTCCCTGGCATCATTGCTGTTCCTTGGCTGTCAGTGCCGTGCTCCTTTAATTAGATCTACCCATGGCGTAACCCAGGGGTTTTGTGTCCTTTCCGGAACCACTTCCCAGTTCCTTGCCCCTTCCCACTAACAGCACCTTCCATGCTCACACTCCCTTGTCACAGACACTGCTGCTTCCCCCAGCCAGCCATCCTCTCTGGCTCCTGTGGATTGCACTGAATCCTCCCTCCACCACCTCCAGTGGTTTCTTCACTCTCCCCTGCCGACTTCACCCTTGTCACCACGTGAATCAAGACAGGAAATTTCTCCAAACTCTCGCATTGTGGGACAGGTGACATAGAGACATATCTGATGGCTCTAAATGCAAGAAAATGGTTTTTAGTTTTGGTGCCCAAACTCAAGCATCAGAAACACCAGGACCTGATAGGGCCAGTGTGAAAAAGCACTCTTAACAGGACTTCGCTGATGAAGTATGATGAAACTTCTCCTGAGAGAGAGATTCCAGCACCTTAAATGGGCTTATTTTAGACATATCTTGAAAAAAACCCAATGGAGAACAACACAACTCTGGCACAGCCACCATGCCGACAGCAATTGCAGACTTTGCTCCAAGAGTTCTCAGCCAAAAGTTGCCTCGTTTTCTTTCACAGACATTTTTTTCCTTGTTTCACTCTTGGAAATAGCTAAACTGATTTGAATAAAACTTTGTGAAATAATTCATGGCAGAGTTTGAAAGCTGATGAGTAGAAAACCTACAAAGAGAACAACCAACACCAGTAGGGCTAACAATCCTCTGCCTCACACCTTCCCTTCAGCAAAGTCCCACAAACTTTTCACACTGAATTTTCAGCTATTTCCTCAGAGATTTCATTAAAAAGTCAGTATTACTCTGAACAAGCTCTTGGGCAAAGAACTCTAGTGATAACACATCCATCTCCCTATGAAAAGGTAATGCACAAAATATTCTGTGTGGTTTTAAGGGGAACTATGGCATATTTTAGTGAGATTTTCTTTCCCTGTTACCTCCATTCTTTTTCCCTTTTAGGAATTAAACTTCTCAAGTAGTGATGCTAATCACAGTGATTCAGGCAAGGACACTACTTTCTCACTGGTTACTCTTCATTGGATCCCTAAAATAGGTAGTATATTTTGAAGTGCCTTTATATGATATGGGAAGATTGCACAAACCAAGAGAACATAATTTGCATGTTCATGTATTCATCAATAAAATTACCACAATTTCTTTATTTTTAAGAAATGTTTAACATAACAAGGCTGTTGGGAAAAGATATTTTTAATATGAGTCTACAAACCAATTAACTGCTATACCTTGACTTGAAACCTACTCCTGCAGAAGATTTTTATTCTTTGATATGGAACACTCAAGAAACTGAACATCTCATATATGGTATAATATGGTATGTATGACATATATATATGAGAGCTATATATTTATACATGGTGGCAGGTTACCTATGTAAGTTAACAAGAATACTCCATATAATTTAAAAAAAATAAAATAAAAAACCCTCACCATAATTAGGATCTCTACAATACATGTCCATGAAGAAGAATATAAAGCAATTATATACATGTGCAAATCTGGATTAATTTCTTTACTGCCTGCTGACAGGCAGATTAGTGATAAATATAGCATAAAGATCCATACACAAACATAGCACACATAATTTTGCAGAACCAGATCCCTCTTTCTTTACATTTAGTACAAAACTAACAAAGATGTCTGTGCATTAACAAAAGTTGTAGAGATGTAGGCAGTTGACCCCTTGTTAGTCCCAGTATTGTGACTGAAAAACAGCATCCTTGCAGCATCTCCATTATCAGACTCAAGAGGTTAGTTAACAAAATGCCCCAGGCATACCACCATTTCCTATCTAATATGCTACGAGTCCACTTACACATCTCAAGCAAGAAGGAAAATAGTTTTTAAAACAGCTTGCTGACTATACACATGGTATCACAAACATATTTCAGATTAGAGAAAAAGAGGAGTTCATTATTACCAGAAGACAAAAAAAAAAAAAAAATCTGCTTAGATTTTTCACTGGTGATGTGGAAATAACTCATTTACATTTAAATAAATGTAAGACTTATTACTGACTTCTAAGGCAGAGAATTTTAGATTAATGTTAGAAATAAGATTTTAAGCCTTCAGCCTAAAATTTCCTCACAGTGAAGCTACTGCACTCATGAGCTTAATCACCTTTCCTTGGACTCAAGACCACACAGGGCCCAAGTACCTCCCAATAATCAGAGTAAAAAGCTGATTATTACAATGAAAGCAAAATAAACTATGAAATGGAAGGCTGATTGTAAAAACTCTTCTGTTTAAATCCCAAGCTTGTAGGCAAGCTACTCGTATATTGTCAGAAGTCTCCAGCAGAGAATCTCCAGTTCTGTTACAGCACTACCCTGCTACAGAGCACTAGATGAACCTCAAATGACCATTTTAAAAGGAATTATTTTAAATACTGCATATGCCCAATACAATTCTTTCACTGCAGGCAAGTCATGACATGTTCTGCAAACTAGACCATTACATTTCAAATAGACTACTACTACTTTCATTTTTAACTTGCTCAAAATGTACTTGGTTATGTCCAAATCTTGAAGATAAAATTACTCATCTCTGATGAGCAACACCTTTTTGCAGCATTACTTTTGTTTATGGTAAATTTAGCTTACTGGACAAAATCCAGTGATTTGGACAAAATCCTATTCACACTGAAATCCAAAGGCAAAAAACCAAACCAAAACAAACAAACAAAAACCCCACAAAACCTTTTGCTTAAAGACAGGAGGTTCACACCCTTCAGTTTTGATCTGATTGCCTGAGGATAAAATAATGTAGTTTGCTTAGAGTAAAACCAGCAGCATATTCAGCAGAACTTAATAAAGTACTAGTCCCTAGGCTTCCCCAGCACCATTTCTGTAAATTTTTAGGGTCTACCTCTTCATGTGGACCTCAACCATGCCCATACTCATCCCTTTGTCAATGGGCTGCTAAATGAGATATACTGAAGTAGTGCTTCTTGAAGTTCTACTGCAAAGTGAGTGACTCTCATTTTCCAGAATTAATTGTGACTAAGCACCCTTCCTTGTAAAATGTAAGGTTTTAATTTTTGCATCCTTTTATTTTTTTTTTTTTTTCTGGTGATATGAAGTCCTGCTCACAAAACTTCTCTGCTGACAATAACCACATCAGGACTGCTATATGAGACAACACCCAAACCCATAATAGAGTATGTATCTCTTTCTATGTACATGTTACAACATGCATGTAAAATTATTTTTAAATGACCATATTTGTTTAGAAGTGGAGGAGGCTGCTTTATTATTTAGGGCATCCTCCAAAATCTTGATGCTTTCCCCCCAAAGTGAGATTTGAAACTTCATAGCAGGTAGCTAATAAAAGGAAGACAGAAACTAAAATGGCAAGATTGTCTCTTTCCACTGAAAGATGCAGTTCTATATGGGTCAAAGTAGGTTTCAGTAAATCTTTTCCACCATAAAAGTCTAAACCAAACACTTCATTTCCTAACAGGTGTTGGTCCACTATCCACCATGTTAAAGATTCATACCACCACTATTTCTCCCAGGCTCTGCTCCTCAGCCACCACATTGTACTACAATGTCTCAGCCATGACTAAAGATTAATGCATTCATTTACTTGGCCTATTAGCTCTAGCTGAATTACCCACATAACAAATGTCCTCAAGGACAGTCTTGTACAACTTCCCAGTTGTAGCAAGTCCAGCAGCTCTCTCCAAGATGCCAAAGGTGACATTCCCAACCCTCTGCTGAAAAGAGGGTGGATGCCAGCCTACATGGCTGCTCCTGGGAGCATAACTCATATGGTTTCAATAAAAATGAACCAGGATAGCACAGATATCTCAGTTCAAATTCACAAATCTAATGGATTTTGACTTGCCATAGCCTGCTGATATCTGTCAGAAATCTGCTAGGAATTTTAGGCAGGTATCCAATCAGTATGAAAATAAATAAGGCCCCCCCCAGGTTGCAGGACTTGCACTGGAGTAGTCATCAGTTATCCCAGCCACAGCAAACAGCTAAAGAACATTTGGTATATCCAGTTATGCAAAATGTATGAAATTTTAACTGGAAATTATATAATAACTCCCAGACAGAGTTATGCAGTTAAAATACATGACTTATATCTAGACTGGGCCTGGGGTGAGTACAACACTATGCCAGTGATACACATGGCATTCATCCAGTTAATTAAGGAGAAGTAAAGCTAGTGGCTTTGACACTTCCAAGGCCCGGCCTTGACCTGCTGCCATGCAACACTCCACCAAAGTCAGTGACTGAGGTCACTCATGGATGAGTGGAAACACTAGCCCAATATCTTCCCTGTATTCTAATATAAATTTTAATAAAAAGTAAAACCACAGATCAGGCAGCAAAATGTCACTGATAAAAAGATTATCAAAGATTATCCATACTAACTAAGAAAATGTGGAAAATACTCAAGCTGGATGCTGAAGATTTGCCTGGTCCTATGCACCCTCACTTCCTGCTACAGTGAAGTAGTTATCACTTCTTTACAGTGAAACTTCACTCCTTTACAGTTGTCTGACAGCTTCTATAAACTCAGCTCTAGCTGTCACTCCCTGCCTCAAGAGCAAAAACTTCTCCTGGGAACAGTGAGAAGAAGGGTGACACTGATTCCATCAGAGAATCATAGAAAACCCAAAGTTGGAAAAGACCTTTAAGGGAATTGAGACCAACCACTGACTTAGCAGTGACAAATCCATAACACTACACCATGTGCCTAAGTGCGACAGTGCCACATCTTTTAGATATTTCCAGGGTGGTGACTTAAGCACATCCCTGGGCAGCCTGTTCCACTGTTTGACAACCCCTCCATAACAAAAATTTCCTGTTTTCCAATGTAAATTTCCCCGGCACTACCTGAGGTCATTTCTTCTTGTCTCATCACTTTTTCATGGGACAAGCAACGAGTGTTCTCCCTCCAGGTGGCTGCAGAGAAATAAGGCCTTCCCAGAGCCTCCTTTTATGCAGACTAAACAACCCCTCCTGTCAGATTTGTGTTCCAGACCCTTTCCCAGCTCCCAGAGAAGTTTCCCTTCTCTGGACATGCTCCAGCACCTCAGTGACTTTCTTGTTGTGAGGGACTCAAAGCTGAACACAGGATGTGAATATTATCATAATCTGAAGAAAAGATTTCTTCAAGAAAAGCAGTTGATGGATTTGGGGATATCACATTTTGACACAGAAGCAGCACAGTATGAAAATCAAGTGTAGGCAATTGAAAACAAGTGAGGTAACAGAAACCATTACCCCCACTTGCACAGCTAGATTGAGATTGGTCCATAAAGGCTGCCAAGAAACACATGTTGCTCAATTCAGAGTTGTAGGTTGAAGCAAAAATAACCTTACTGTATTGCTAGATGAGGGGAACCCATCTGTTATCCCATTCAGAGCTGCAAAAACCCAAACAACGCTGGAGCTTCCATCTTGGGTAGGGAGACAGTTATCACTTAAGCCACATTATTTGGCTAATAGTTTTTGGAGAGGAAAGAGGCAATTTCTCATTACTGTAGCCCTGAGGTAATGCTTCATCTATGTCCTCTGTATTACTCTAGTCCATCATTACAGGTCTAAATCTTGGTTTAAAAAAAGACCTAGAAACTAGCAAGAAGAAAATCTGACATGTTTTTACAGAAACTAGACCACAGCAAGCACTAAATGTAAGAAGGCAAAAGTATGTTAATATTCAAGAACTGAGATGTTTGCAAATTTGTATTGACTTCGTTTTGTCCACAAGTACTTTTAGTAATATTAAACTCTTCCTGTTCTGATAGGAAAGTCTTCTCTGTACTTATTCCCACAGTAATAATCCATTTTTTTTTAATTTTTCACCTCCACATTTGCAAGCCTGATCATGCATCCTATCCATTATAAGAAACTTAAATGCTACTTACCAAAATGCTTATTTGTGTGTTTACCTACCTCTTCCTACTTTTTTGTATAAATCCACTAAAATCAATACAGCTGAGATATGCCCAAGGAAACTTCAGCATTATACTCCTAAACCTAGTATCATCACACAATACCAAGATCCAAGTAGCTAAAACAGGTTAATTATCAAATTCCTACTAAAGAAGCCACACTTCAAATATACACTGGTGAAACTTTACATTGTGCAGCTCCTTCTTTCAAATTAGAAGAAAAAAAAATTTACAATCCTAGTCATTAAACCCAGTTTTAAGTTCTTTCCCTGGAGGTGATAAATGCATTGCACATTTGACAACTGCAAAAAAAATTTTGAATCTGCATCTGGTTAATTTTATGAGTGCAACAAGTCATAGAGACTCCAAACTTTTCAGGATCTTCAGCTGATACAAGCAGAAGAGCTTTAGTCGGGTTCACAGGGCAGTTCACAAGATCCGTAAACACCCAGTGTTCAAACAACTGTTACAAGGCAATTGGCTGTGTTGTTCCAGGTGACACAGCTAAAGAAAATGTTTGAATAAGTTAGATGCATAGCTGTTGAAAGTCAAAGTCCAAGACATTGCTGGTTCACCAGACAGCAGAATATTGTAGGCCTTACTGCATTCCCATATACAATGTTTGCTCTCAAATCTGTCACAAAGAAGAAAAGGTGTGCAACTCCACTGTCAAAATCAAGTGGCATAAGTAGGCTCCAAATACTTCAGTGTTTGACAAGTCAGCTGGTGATATGGCTGTTTTGACAGCACTCAACTCATTTTGTCCTAATCCTGTATTCACTGCACAAGCAAGATAGTATTCAGAAAAACTGTATTTCACAGAAGGGCTTATATACATAACATTTACCAAATAAGCACAAATTTAAGACCTATCAAACAAACTTGGAAGTTTAAGATTTCTGTTTTATGGAAAAGGCAATTTTTGGACTCCAACTGTTCCAGTAGTTTACTTGAGAAACAGATGCTTATTTAAAATAGCAATCACAATACACTGCCACTATGGCCATGAAGAGGGCAACTTCCTGAAGGGTGGTTGTAGTCAGCTGGGGGTTGGTCTCTTTCTCCAGGCAACAACAGACAGAAAAAGAGGACACAGACTCAAGCTGCGCCGAGGGAAATAGAGGTTGGATATTAGGAAAAAGTTTTTCACAGAAAGAGTGATAAACTACTGGAATGGTCTGTCCGGGGAGGTGGTGCAGTCACCATCCTTGGATGTGTTTAAAAAAAGACTGGATGTGGCACTTGGTGCCATGGTCTAGTTGAGGTGTTAGAGCATGGGCTGGACTGAATGATCTTGAAGGTCTCTTCCAACCTAGAAATTCTGTGATTCTGTGAAATATTTCCTTCTAAGTCATTTTATAACCATTAAAATACCTGGTTTTGCCTGCTTTCAGAAGCCAGACCCAAAGAAGCTAAGATCTGCTGCAGTTAATCTAGTATATTCACACTCCTACCATCCCGGGAAAGTTCTGGGCTAATTAGAATCAGAATCACATCAAAAGTCTTGTTAATTTATAGTCACCGTATCTAGAGAGGGATGAAGTACAACTTTTTTCATACCATTTACAGACCAACATGAGAAAATTCATGTTTATTTCTCACTCTCTCCTGTTGCCTGAGTTATATCACATTGGTTAAGCCCTCTTTCTGCAAAAATGTGAGTTTATCCAAGTCCTACACAAAGATAAGCCAGGATAAAGTACCACAGAGGACCACAAAGGTGGCTAGTGTGGTGCAGCCCCACTACATGGACATACAAGTATCTGGGAGAACTTATCTACCTAGCAGAGAAGTCAAGGCAGGATGTAGTTACAGCAAGAAACAATAGAGCCAGACTCTCACCACAGATGCACTGTAAGAAAATGAAACAATCAAAAGATGCAGCAAAGGAAATCCCCCAATGAAGAGGGACTAAGTGCAGAAACAGGCTGTCCACAGCCACAGGTTATGGAGCTTCAGCCATTAGAGAGACCCAAAACATACCTGGGAAAGTTCCTAACTAATCTTCTAACCTGGAAGGAAGATAAACTACATGACTTCCAGAGGCTCCTTCCAGCTTTAATGATCCTATCACACAACACAGCCCACAGAAGAGAGCCAATTAATGTTGCATCACTTTATCAGCACTTGTCTGAAATTAGACTTGAATGTGAATACATGGAAATAGTAGCTTAGGGTAAGGACGCTCATATCCCTAGCTTCCAAGGATGTTGTAATGAACCTTTCTCATACAGAAATTATTAAAATAAATGAATGTAATTGATACAACTATAAAAACAAGGGGGGAAATGGGACATAGTCTGTAAAACTCCCTGCTCCTTACAGAGGTGGTACAGACCTCTAGTCAACAAGCATTATCAGTACTTTTTAAGTGAAATGGTTATAAACAGTACACTTGCTGTTCCAAGACAATGGAGTATTGTTTAGTCAAATGCCACTCACTTTAACTTCGAAAATATTTTGAAGATATAAATACACAAACTGGAAAATATTCTTATGTAATGTTCTTGTGACAGCATATGATTAATTCATAGTGAGCTCTCTCATAATAACTTAAATAACACCAAAATACTTTATGTTCATTTTTATACTGCTTATATTTCTATAAAGGAAAGTAGGAGTTAAAATAAGTTACACAAATCTCTTAGATATGAACTACAACTCTTCACTGCAGTGAGATATTCTAGTATGAATCATCAAGCCAGCTTAACATTAAAAGTAAACATGCCAGAAAATAGGTTATACATAAAGTCAATTACACAACTCAGCTCTGTTTACCTATAGCAAAACTTCCAGAAATGCTGCTTCTGAGGAGTTTCTAAAGAGAATTGTTAGAAACTCGAGGTCAGCGGCACTTGTCATGAGTTCTTTTCAGTAATTATTAACAGAAGACTCTTAGTTCAAGCAGACTATTTTCAATAAATTACTGTGCTGCTAGCAGGGCCATTTTGAAACAATGGCACAACCATCTCAGTGACCCACTTAAGGCCATTTCAGTCACAGCATGACCTGATAGCTTAGCATTAATTATAACATGACTGACTTTGCAATTCCAACATTTACTTTTGTCTTTCATGATTTTATTCAACCACCTTAGCTCTATGTACTACCATGAATTATTACTTTTGAAAAGAGTATATTTTAGCTTAAACAGGGCCAGCTATAATCACCTCTATTGTAACGTGACAATGCTTCGACTTTCCTCTGGGAAAGGCAAGACCAAGTTGAATTTGCTTACATTTACCTACTAGATGAGGAAAGAAGCCCAGTCCCAACAGAAACAGTAAATCAATCTTTTACTCTTCAGTAATTATTGCTTACTAACTGGCAAAAATTAAAACAGAGCCTTGCCATCACACAGAGCTGGTATCTCAGAACTTGGCACTGAACTTATGGATGTCACTTCTGCCATCTCTGTCACAGAGTCAAATCTGCTATGTTTTTTGAAACATTACATTGGTAGAGAAAAACATTTCTTATGCACGAGTTATAATTAAAAGACATAGACAATTTTCTTACTAGAGCTTTGTAACTCAAGCAGTTCACAGCTATATCAGAAGCTATGATTTGTTTCTCTTGAAGATTAAACTTCATTTTTATATGGAAATGAGAAAGACAATGTCTGAAAAAATACAGCATTGAATACCAAATTCCAAGGATCTTCATCTGAATTTCTTTCCTTTTCCTTTTCTTCCTGCATGGGAGAAACAGGTGCTATCTGCCTATAAAGCTCAGACAGACTATATAGCATCCCACAGTTCAAAAGTCATCTCCAAAACAACAGTTGCAAGTAATTTAATTATTATTAAAATTTTAAAGTACAAATTCATTAAAAGCTAGTTGTTTCAAAGGCAAGATGTTTCTTGGTTGTAATAAGCAGAGTCCTAGCTCATCATGGGCTAGGCACCATCAGAATTGGGTAAGTTTAGCAATTACAAGGGAAGTTTCTTTCCTGCCAGCGTACTCCTTAGAACTTTATACTTAACTACCTTTCAGGAAACGTTTCTAACACTTCTTCTTCTGTGTTTTATACAGAAAAATGAAAGGAAACATTCTGAGCTAACGTAATTTCATGACTCAAGACACTACAACAGTCTCCCAGGGCAAAATACCATTTCATAACTTTCACTGTATAGGCAGCTAGATAACTGATGGCTTCTTCAGATTACACCAGTACACTGGTTTAAATAGGTACAATCAATTAACATGCAAGACATCTGTGTTAATAATGCACAAGGGAAGATACTTATCCTACTGGTCCTTCATTTTCTTATCTTCATAAAGCTGTTGGAAAGAAAATAAATTAGCTCAAAATTTCAGCCCAGATCTGCGGTACTGCAGCCCCAGGTTCTGTTTTGGAAAGGAATATTGCAATAATTGGACCCCACACAGATATGCCAGAAAATCTTGGTTTAAAGCTGTTGCATTAGGCATTGGTCCAATTCCTCTATAAAACAGGAGAACCAAATCAGGTCTCAATTAAGAAATTATGCTGTGGATGAGAAGGTCACCTGTTACTTACACCATTTTCCACGGGCAGGTTCCACAAGAGCAACACATTTTAAACACAAGTACTTATTTCCAAGTGTTACAAACCAACACAGGTAAAGAATACTGAAGACTGTCATTAACAAAGATCATTAACACTGATTATTCATCCATGTAGTGACACAATGCTACTGTCTCATTCAGGCTTCCCAAATTCTTTGGAATCCAGTCCACACATCAGTGGCACCTTAAGATGCACCAGTGCCCCATGTCCTCACATCCAGATCTTGCAGTACCACAGAGCTACTCTGAGGCTGAGTGATTTGCAGCAAACCTGCTGCCAGCTTGACCAGGCCGTGGTCATGCACCTGTGCCTGACAGTAGCCTCTAGCATGAGAAGTTCTGAGACATCTCAGTAAAGTTTTTTGTAAGCAGAGAAAAAGAAATTCACATTATTAGTATGCAACATCTGGTCTAACTTCAGCCAGTGCTCACCTTATCCACCCAGATCAATCCACAGGTGAACTGATCTTAGGCCATTTAATTTCTTTGAAATTAAAAAGAAAAAGAGACAAACAATCACAATTGGAGGTTCCAGGGCGCAGTAATGTGCTTTTCAACTAAAATTTTTCAGTTTCTTAGAGAAATAAGTAAACATTATGTGAAAGCCAATTTGATTCCTAATTTTCTGGCCTTCAACCAGCACAACAGAAAAAAAGTCTCCACAGTATATGAAACCAAAGCCATAATACCACATGTCCTTCTGCTAACCCACACTAGGAGGGCACTTGAACAGAGATCTCCAACCTGAGACACAACATACACGGTATTAAAGAAAATACAAAAATAAAACAGGCTCTGTGAAGCAGGAAACACGTTCACAGCTGCACGGTCCTCAAATCCCTTGGAGGGACCTGGAGATTTCTTCCTCCTGCACCTCTCTATCCACACCATAATAATAAAAGTGGTCTTTTTCACTATAAATTATTTGTACAATTTGGCAGCAGACCATATCTCAACATATGCAATTTAATTGTGGAACTTTCATGTTGGTCATATATGAAAATAAACCATCAGAAGTTTATGATCAACATTACTTTCTCATATGCTGTTTCAAAATCTGATGACTGGAACTTGCAGTAAGAAACAGTTACAAAGATCTTCCATTAATATTGGTGCTTTTCTATCCTTTTTTTTTTTTTTTTTCCATTACAGGAAGAATAGTAATAATATGCATCAGTAGCAAAAAACATAAAAGAATAGGTGTTTCACACCAAGGCTAAAGTGCCTTAAAAAACCCTAAAAAATTAAATTATTGAAAGTGTCAAAAATCTACTCCTCCTACATCCAAACTAACATGAATTGTATTTGAAAAAGCATTAGAGCCACAAAACAAAACAAAGGATGACTAAAACAAGCACAAACAGCTCCTATAAATAGTACCTTTTTAAAATACAGCTAAATATTTTTGAACTACATTAAGTGGTAGAATAAAACTTAATGCATCTACTCAGTGCTACAATTGCAGAGGGAGAGAAATCATCCACCATGACTACTGCCAAGCAAAACTTAGTATTTTCTTAATATTTCAATTTATCCAATACCCTCCATCATAAATATGAGCAGTATTACCATAACCCTTTACAATAATATATTCTTGTTCTAATTCAAGGAAACTAAACTGCTAACATTTTGTGTCCCAAATCTTTACTGTTATTGTGAGTAGACTTGGCTGTTACTCCGTAATCTCCCCACCTCAGCTTGACAAAGGCAGAGAACAACATTAAAAGTTCATGGATCAAGATACAGACAGAGAAATTGCTTCATCAGTTATGGCACAGGCAAAAGAGACTCAGCTTGGGGAAGGTGATTTAATTTGCTGACAATTACACAAAGGATAGTAAAAAACAGCAGCAAAACTTAAAATGCTTTAGATTTCTTCTTCCCAGGTCCAATTTCACTTCATTTCTGAGTTCTGTATCCCCTCCACTCCCCAAGTAGTGCAGAGGGATGGGTAACAGGGGCTGTGCTCAATCCACAGCTGCACCTCACTGCTGCTCCATCCTTTCCTTTTTCCCCTGTTCCCCTCACAGAGGCCACCCACCCCTGCAGACGCCACTACAAAAACCTTGCCGGTAAACACAACGCAGTTGTGTAAACAGACCACGGAACAAGCCTTTGAGAACCTGATGAGAGTGTTCCATAATAATGTTATCCGTGAGGGTTGGAGGGGGAAAAGCTCTATTTATAGGTTTCCTAAAATTTCAACTCCAGCATCTGAAACATCATATGCAAAATTTTCTTCCCCAGAATAATTAACCACAGTCAGGGGGAAAAGAATTAAAATCAAAAATTTCCTTTGTGTAAAATAGATGTGTATTATGACAAGGGTTTGTTTTTCCCACACACACGCTCAAATTTTGGAGCCTGCTGTAACTGCAACACTTTACTGGAGATGTCTGGCAGTTATAAGTAAATCTAACATAAATAACATTTAAAAGTAATACTATTTAAAAATACCAATGCATTATTAATTAAATAAATGTTGTGAATTATAGATCCTAAAATACAATTTTTGTAGAGAACTGTCTTCCAAGTTCAAAGGAGGTCTTTGCAAGTTTTTCTATGACCTGCAATATAAGACCCCTCTAGAAAAAATTGTAGACATTCCAAAAATCACTAAAGTGACAAGTATTGAGAAAAGCCAGTTATTGGTGAAAATAACCTGAGCTTCTTGGTAAGAAAACATCTCTGAAAACATGCATTCTAACAACTGCAGAGGGCAAGATCATCCATAGCAAGAAAATACACTAATTTTATGAAGTAAGGCTTGTGTCCTGACAAGCTGTAGCTCTGAATAGAATTTGGACATCACCAGGAATAAGCAAGTGAACCTGAGATCACAGCAATGCAGTTATTAAGCAAAGGCAGGGAGAGAATAAAACAATCCCATGAACTTCTGTTCCAGTATCTCTCTAAGAAGGTGGCAATACTTTCAAATAATTGAAGAAATGTGACTAATTCTTCGGTTGTGTGCCTCAAGAAATTAAAACTCGTTCAGATGAGGATTTTAAAAAACAAACAGATAAAGTCTAGAAATTTTGTCATTTGGGATGGGTCAAAAAATGTTGAAATATTCAGTATATCAGAAAGAGATTAAAGGTGATTTGGTCTGTGCCTCCCAGTATCAACAGAAGAAAGGCCTCTGACAGAGGGCTTTTAAGAACAGAGTAAGCTGAAATGGATAAAAGATATCTACACAAATTTGCAGTAGACATTAAAAAAAATTAACAGTGACAATAACAAAAATAACACACCAAACAACCTAACAGATGATACAGTAACATTTAATTTTAAACCCTACATTCTCATCACTGCTTTTTTTAAAATTGAGCACAAATTTCTGAAGAGGCAATACTGCATATATCTAAATTATCACCAGCTAAAGAAGGCAAGGTGATTTCTGGGTGAGGACTGTTATAACAGGGTATCATCAAAATTAAACATTCACTGTAGTGGCCAATCACAGCTGCAGTGAAGGATGTGTAGCTGTCTCCAAATACATCAGAATGTACAGTTCAAAGCCTGGACACTTGACTTACATGTTCATCTTTCCAGTTCAGAGCATTGCCAGCAGAAGGGCTCACTGCCATTGAAGCTCTCCACAATCGTCCTTTAGGAACTGACATGCTAAGGATCCAAATTATCATGTTGGAGGGGGATGGCTCATGGCAGTGCAATTCTGAAGCCAAAGACGACTATAATGGAGGAGGGTTTTTTTTGTGTTTTTTTTTTTTTCTTTCCTGTCCAGAGGGGTGAAAAGACTGGTGAAAAGACTACTGGCTGGCAAAACTTGACTCCCCCTAAAGTATTGCCTCTGGTGGCACTCAGATTTTCTCACTGTATCAGGCAGTAGCAAAACCTACAGAAATTGTGGAATATGGGGTTTTATTTGTTGAAGTTGTTAAGGCTTATATTCACCAGAAAGCCCTGTAGGAGGGCAAAGCTGCAGGCTCTGGATGGTTGGAAGCCGGTTGTGGGGTGAGAGGCAGTTATGAGGAGGAGCACGTGGACAGCGTGTGAGCGGGAAGCTGACTGGGTGACAGAATGTGTGGACAGCAGCACCGCAGCTGAGCAGCCAACGGGTGCCCTTCTTCTGTTAAGTTTTGGTTCTGTGCAGTGGAGATAAAAGGTATAAAAATGGGGGCAGTTTCTATAATACAATGATCTTCTTCACATCATAAGAGGGTTTGTGTCACTTTGTTCCCCATTGCTACAAGAAACCACCATGGTTTTCTCATGAGAAAACGTAAGCTAAATTTTAAATGAAACATATCACTTCTGTTGGGCTTTATCTTTACACGTAGATTGCATATTATCAAAGTAGGGATGATTACTCAGTAAATACACTAGGCCCCCTTTTCCCCTTCTGCCACTTCAATACCAGATACTATTCTCTATTTCCAAGTAGATACATCCCTTCATTACTCTTATTGTTTAGAGCAGAAAGCAGTACTGGATTCAAACACTGATAGATAAAAAGAGCTCTTAAACAAGCAGATACAATGTGAAAGAGATGGAAAAATTACTTCTATATTCAATTGCAATCACTATGTCAACAGCAATCTTGAAGCTCTGGGATTCATTAAGTGAAGAATAAAATAGAACAAGCATGGCAGCAGCTCAAGAAAGCAGAAATTTCTTTTCAGGTATAAGGGAATGTTCTAATGTATTCTGTCTAAAAGATGAATGTCAATTTTTAAGCATTTAGCTTCCTTGCTCTGCTTTTGCCAGACAGGGTGCTCTGTCATATCTTTATCTGCAGGTTTATGAAATTGTATAAGACAGTAAAAATGAGCTGAAGTATGGGTTGTTTTACATAACGATTGCTGCAAATTTGAAGCTGCATTAAAATTAGCAAAAACAATATCCTTTTCCTTCACAGACGATGGTGGGTTTTGTTTCAGTTGGCACAATCTACCAAAAAAGGCACTACCTTCCCTTCTTAGGATGCTGCTTTTTAAAGAATGAAAATAAATACTGAATTACTAAGATGAAATAAACAGGCACAATTTCTGAGCTGATATTCTCACACTTTATCCTCTCTGACCAATTTTAGTGTCTGTATTCCACTCACATTTATTTGGCTGTGTACTACCTGAAACCAAAAATTCCTTCTTCACGGTAATTTATGTAAGTCAGACACAAAGCACTCTGAGATCTCCATTGTCACACTTTGACTTCCATGTGCAAGCTACATATGCAACTTACCTTGTCACAACTGATGTGATCTATACCAAAAATAGATAATGAGTACTTAAAAGTTGCATTTGAGTTCTTCCTTTCAAAAAGAAGTGAAGAGAAGGAAAAAACTCCCAGGAAGAGAACAGATTTTGTTTAAAACTGGAGGAAACTGACTGTACAAATACTGTTTGGATTCATTAGCAGTGGTGGCTGTGTCAACAGTCACTAGCTCTGAATTTGCTTCCAAAGTTTGAAAGGACTCAGATGAAGAATACCCTTCTTCTGGATCTCTCTGGCTGAGTGAGAGAGAAAATGAGCTCTTGCTTCAAAGCTACATAACTCAGACCAAAACATCCCTAGGTGTACTGAAAGCAGTTGTGCACTAAGGCTTCATGTACTGATAAGCAACATAAGACACAGCAGTAAAGGTCTGCTTTCAACACCGTTGAGCAACAACAACAAAACAGAAATTCAGCCCTACAGTCTGTTTTCTTAAAAGAAGGCTTTTTTTTTTTCCCTGTTGCAAAACAGAAAGAAGGTAGGTAGCAACTGAAAAGATGTCCCTGGAACTCCAGTCAGGAAGGAGACAGCCAAAAAATGCATTAAATGGAGGCAGAGCAAAAGAGCAGAAAGAGACAGAATGAGAGAGAGAGCACAGCTCCTTTCTTCCTTGCGCCGCAAATACTGTGCCCTGTGTGAAAGAAACAAACACCCTCTCTAGCTCTGCCTTCTCCTGTCTAACAGGGAGGGCAGCACTAACATCTGCCTTCAGAGAGTAGCATATGAGCTTTGCACGCTCCCTGTGCCCCATCCACCCACTCCCACCCTCTTGTGAAACTCCAGTTGTGAGCTGTTGGCTCTGCAGAACCATCACCTGATGACGACGTGGTGATAAAGAGCTCGCTTAACAAGCCCATACGAGCAACCACAGAGAGAGGACAAAAAACTCCCCTACACTCACACCACCTCATAAAAACAGAATAAAAGAGAGAAGGCAAAAAGAGAGCAAGGATGAAATAGGAACCAAAAGGCAATCAAAGTGTGCTGCTAGAAAGCTCAAAGAATTGCCTGTCAGGCATCAATTTATTGTGCAGGTTTATCCATATCTGGTTTTAAAACATAATTTTTACCTCCCCTTGGGTACTACATGTAAGGCTAATTACAAAACACTCACAGGCAGTTGAAGTATACAGAACACAGCCTAGATTGGCTTTATATTCCCATCATACTATATATCACCTACAAGATAATAATCCCATGCCTTCTGCCGTCCCTGCCTACTCCAAGATTTTCTGCTGTTACACAGGTGAAAGGATGTCTCACTATTCCACAAACAGAATACAGGGCAGAGTAATTTATGAGAAGTGATCTAGAAACAGATCCAGTCGGCAGTCCCAGTTAGCCCATGTAGGGATAAAGGAAAAAAATTAAATGCTTTGCCAGAAAGTTACTAACATGCTGGTAACCACACATGATCTCCAAAATTCTCTGAAACAGACCTAGACATGCTGTCGAGATTATTTATTCACTTCTAAAACTTGGCTAATTCTGTGTTTGTTTGTGGTATTGTGAGCAGCATACCTGGCTTTATGAAACCATGACTGGCACCCCACAGTCATGTCAAGACAGATTATGTCCATAGAGATGCTTCAAAAAACCTGTCATGAACCAGATCTGTAATACTGCTATTTTCTTCACAAGCCCACAAACTAGTTAAAAGTCCAGACAAGAGCAATAAACCCACTTCTAAACACTGCTAGTGGAAATTTTGAGAATGTTCAGATCATATCCAGAGGTTTCCTAGTCTGACCTCACTTCAGCTCAGAACACAGCACCATACACAAATAACGCACAAAACCACACCCGTCTTACTCAGATAATGCACTGCAAACATCCTTCAGAAAACTAAAACGAAATAAGCTCTTTGCTTCCAGGGAGATTTTCTAGTCCCTTCTATTGTATCACCGAGACAACCAACACTGTCTCCACCGACCTCATTTCCCTGATGCCTTGCTCTCCCATATCACAGGCAGAAACCCCTGGAAATCAGGTCAGCATCAACAATGCACAGCTGGAACCACAGAATCACAGAAGGGTGAGGTTGGAAGGAACCACAATGGGGTCATCTGGTCCAGCTACCCTGTTCTAGCAGGGTCATCCCAGGATTGTGTCCAGGTTCTGGAATAGCCCCAGTGAGGGAGACTCCACAGCCTCTCTGGGCAGTCTGTTTAGTGCTTGGTCACTGCACAGGGAAGAAGTTCTTCCTCATGTTCAGGTGGAACTTCTTGGAACATTTTCAAACTCTTAAGTTTAACACACAGCCAATGGAAATCTGCAAAACCATGTGCCACCAGGAAACCACACCTGAAAATCCTAGCCTTAAGTTTTCAGGAAAATATACCAAGAAATCAGAAAAAATACACTACTTTTAGGATTTTAAAATGCAGACTAAAAATCTGAGTTCATACGATAACATAATATATTAAATTGTGTGGTTTTATGTTAATAGTGTATTTAGATGTTAAATTAGTGTCTTGACAAAAAATATTATTGATATATGAAGTAAACATTACGGGGCGTGTGTGTGTGTGTGTGTGTGCAAAATCTCCTGTAAAATGAAAAGATTCTATTGAACACCAATGTTTTGAAACTTTTACCACCAATTCCAGTTCTGCTAGAGCATTTATCTTGTTTCTTCAAGTTGTCTCAACATCTCGAGAAAATTACACACATATACACATTTTTCCAGGCCCTTGTCAAGGTCTTTTTCAACAGAGGAGAAAGTGATAAAAGTTGACCTTTAGTCTTTCGAAATTAATACAAAATGTGACATTTAACTAAGCTGTGTGTATAAAGATCCAGTTCTAATTCTTTAAATTTCTCAGTCATCTCAGTCAGGTAAAGTGACTGATATTGTACATCACATAGACGACATATCTTTAAATTTCTTCCAACTACCAACCAACTCAGAAGAATACTGAGTACCTTCTGCTCTTTCACAAGAGGTTCAAAACCCTCTTGCAGACTTTTAGGAATGGCAGCTCAGCAGTTCTTCAGCACACTGGCACTTTTCAGCCACCAATCTCCTGGATAAAGGCTCTGGTCTTTCAAATACTTTTTTAGGTAGACAGATAGATAGTGAGATCCCAGCATAAATTACATTTATATTTTTCTGTACTGTATACTCTTTTATATAAACGATATAAAAACTTTTGAAAGGCATTTTTACACTGGTTTTTGGTTGGTTTTTTTTTACTCTATTTAAGGCTGATCTTTTCAGTAAATACTCAGTAAAACCAAATAGTTACAAAACTATGCAGGTGATTTGCACAGAACATATCCAGATGCTGAAAAATCCTGACAATTCATTTTCACAATTAATATTTACTCAAGGTTTCAGATTTCCAGTTACACAGTTTAATACATTATAGTTCATTATAATCTCAAAGCCGGTCGATTTCTGTAAACCAGAGAGATAATGAATTTTTTTTGCAATTAATTAGTCTGCTGAACTTTAAAGTGAAACAAGTGCTCTTGCTGACAACAGCCTACTGCAACATGAAGGTAAAATTAAAGATTAATATGGGAAAAAGAAAAAAACATTCTTTTTTCTACTGTCTGACAACATTATGTCAAAACAATATTACACATTTTAGGATGCATCTTCTATGATGGATAATAAGCCTATTCAAAAGGCTGCAGAGAATAATTCCCCATGTAATAAAAAACAGTGCTCTTAGAGCAGGTACAATGCACTGGAGCAACACTTTTTATTTGTAAACTCCTGCAATGACATCCTGTCCTGGGGTGACTTCATGATACTGAATTGTATCCCAGTCGTCTGTTCTGTTTTTGCTGGATATTAAGTTCTACACCCTTCAGACTGGTTCCGAGGGTGAAGGGAGGAATGAAGAAGCGCTGAGTTTGTGTTCAGGAGCTGCCCTTGCTCCCCTGCATTGCTCCTCCCGGACTGTGCTGTCTGCAGAACGGAGGCGGGACAGAGCTCTCCTTTGCTTTTTAGTCAGTTTTTAGCTAGCTGAGGCAGAGAAGTTCCCCAGACTATGGCTTTTCTTTTTCTTGGAACTGACCAGCTCTGCTCTGGACTGAAAACCCGGGAAAACACCGGGAGCTCACACCTGTGGCCCTCTGGGGCCCGGGATGTGGCATTTTCCAGCGCAGGAGGGACTGATAAGAGACTGAGTGAGCCAAGCTGTGCCCCACAAAAAGGACTTTCTGAATTTGCCATCTCTTCAGAACAGCTAGAGGTTTTATTTTTTAATATTATTCCCTTTTTTATGCTTGTGAATACTTTGCTTGTTAAATAGAGTTTTTTCCACTTTTCTCCAGGGAAATCTTTGCCCAAACCAGTAGGGGGAGGGGCCACTTGAATCTGCTCTCTAGAGGGACCCCTTTGGAAGTTTCCACCCAAATTTGCCCTAAACCAGGACAAATGCACATCTCAATTCCTAAGGTAAGCGTGGTTGCATTAAATCTGGCATCAACAAAGATGAAAGTCAGTACTGAGCCCGGCTATAAATCACGAAGTTAAATAAATGCATGAAGCGGGCAATTAACACTAGAAATGTACTGGTGATAGCATATAATCCATGGATGGGCCTTTTTATTTAAAGAAACAACATCTCTACTCTGTACAAGAAATCAATTCCTACACTTCAGCACAAATGTTTTTAAAAACAACTCCCAAAACATGGCATATATTAAGGGAGTAAGGCAAGAATGGTAGATTTAACAGCAATTAATAAAAGTATTTCTAATGCAGAGGAATGGGAAAAGAAAAAATTACAGGTTGAATGAATTATGACCTCAATTTATCATGTTACACTGTATTCTGCAATTATTTATTGTATTTACTATTCATATATGCTCTGTTAAGCGAAACAGGATGATATAACTCCAGCAAGATGAAAAATAAACTCGTCTTTTGTAAATTAACAAAGGCAACTAAATTTTCTTTGGAATATTCCTATTTTGTTCATCCAAGTAACATTTTTGCAAAAGATGCAGAGATACTAGTATCTCTGACTAACAAACGGCAGAGTTGCTCTGAGAGGGCCTTTAGAGAAGGTCCTTGATAAAATCCACTGAATTCAGCCAGAGGTCCTTGCACCTGTCTTTCAAATTACAGGGCATTGCATTGCAGCATTCAAACTTCTCACTCTGGCAATGAGGGAGCATTTGAAGGAAGTCAGCAGGTTCACTCCTCTGCACTCCATACCATTTAAACAGGAAAGTCTCAGCAAATTCCCCACTGGGGGTTCCTCACTTGGAAGGAACCTGGTGGGCTTTGATCTGAGATCCAGCTCCCACACCCTCCTGCCCACAGCGCCTTGGCAGGATGGGAAAGGGAGTGGCTGGGACCAACCTTGTTCTACCCATGGCCGGGTAGTACACAACTCCTGAGGGACCACTGCCAGCTGGAGTAAATTAAAGTAGACCTCAGGCAACCTTACATAGGGCTGAGACAAGTCAGGAGAGGAGAAACATGCTGCTGTAACCAGGACAGACTTCAAGAAGCACTCTCTTAATCCGAGACATTTTTCCTCCTAATTTCATGAAACATTATAAAGATCTGCTTAGCCTATCTCCATCCTACCTGTCTCCACAGCCACACTGACAAATACCAACAATTCTAGGCTGGAAGAAGCACAAATGGGAAGGGATATCAACTCTGCTGTGCCATTCCTATTTCTACTACGCTCAGGATTTGTGGATCTTAAAAAAAGGTGCCAGAGTTAAAAACTCAACTGCAATACCAGTGCTGCTACCCCTCCCCTCCAGCCCAGAAGGCGCATCAGAGGTGTGTAACTCAGAACAGGCTGTTCCTGACACAATGAATCTCAGCAAGCCCAGTGCCAAATTGGAGACAAACACCAACTGCTACCCTAAACTTCTACGGCCCTTTCGTAAAACTGAACTCAGCAACAGTGAAAAAATACTGATTCAATGTACTTTCTCTGTTTCTAGGATTTTGCTGCCTGCATAGCAGTTGTCAAGAAAAATGGTTAATACTATTTACAGTTTCAATCTGATGCTTCACTGTCAGAACAACAACATGACCACAAAGAATACAGAGCACTTTTCAAATATGAAAGGTCAGAGCTAATCTAATATGCCATTATAAATGGCTTCTTCAAAGTCTGAGACCAGAATGCAAACAGCAACAGGTTCACTTCAAGGAACTTTCCAGAATCACAGATCTTTTAGGTTGGAAAAGATCTCCAAGATCATCGAGTCCAAACTCAGACCAATCTAGATCATACCACTTAGTGCCCTGTTCAGTAATTTCTTGAACACCCCCAAGAATAGTGACTCCACCACATTCCTGTACAGCCCAATCCAATGCTTGAACAACATTTCCATGAAGAAATTCTTCATGATGTCCAACCCTGGGATAGCTTGAGGCTATGTCCTCTTGTATTGCTAAATACATAGAAGCAGAAAGATCTTCTAGAAACCATGAGTTTTCTAAAACCTTTCTAAAATCATGGGGTTTACTTCTGGGAAGTAAATGTATAAACATTTAAAAATGGGAAGGGACACTGCATACAAGAGTGTAGTGGAAATTATAAGTATCAGATGCATAAGCCAGCAAACTTAAATTTCAAAATTAATTCTGCCGACAGAATTCTGTTCACAGCTGTAGGCATTTTTTAAGGGGAGAGGGACAAGGAAGTTGGCAGAGCTGGTTGGTGAGGTTTGTTTGCATATTTTTTTGCTCTGCTCCTGTTTTGTGGGTTTGTTTGAAGACAACTCTTTTTCTTTTAGTTTAAATAAAATCCCAGATTTTTGCTTCAACAAATTTCCAGTCTCCAGGATCCTCTCAGATCTTCTAACAAAGAACTGTATGAGAACTTGTATCTGGTACAAGGACCTATATCTGATGACATCAATTTTAATTAATGTTTCACACTGAAGTGCTTATTTCCCCTCCCCGAATGTTTACTTGCCCCTCCTGCTTTATTACTATCACCATGATTTAGAGATGAGACAAAAAGGAATACCAAAACACTGTAGTTCCTTGTGGTATGGGTTATAAAAAACACAATTACTAATCCCTGACTCCCAAAACATAAAGTCAAAATAATGAAACAAACCAAAAAAAAACCCAAAAAACCCAATCCCCAATCCCACTTTTTTTTAAGTGCAGAGGTATGAAGCCCAGGTTCTTCCAAGGGCTGGTGGAAACAAGAACTGCACTCTGCTCATTTACGTGCCATCTCAAGCCTTTGGCCAGCAAACCAATACTACCAGCAAGGAAATAATAGAACAAGAAGAACTATTCAAAAACGGCAAGAAGAAACTGCAAAACAGTGAGAACACACTGTTCACATAGGAGCAAAGATGAAGGTTTCTAGGAGTACTCAGAAACACTGAGCATGAGAGAAACAGCTAAGGTAAAACAAACCCAAATCCTGGTATTTTCCTTAGGTGTCCTAAGGAAGTTAGGACTCTCCATGAGTAGGAGAGATGGTGGTGGAAGAGGTCTCCACACAACTTAATGCCCCATCTTCAGGTAATGTCCCCCATCCTGGCTGTCAGAAAAATGCCTGGGTGTCTGTCTCTACTTAAAGTCAAAGCTTCCAGCATTTCCTAGCATCAAGTGTCCTAACATCCTGTGAAAAAACACATGAAAACAGGTTAAGGATAAAATCTACTTTGTGCACAGACCCACCTAAGTTAGGAAAGCGTGAAAGTAGCTTAACTGAAAACAAACCTGACCCTGGTGAGATGTCAGGGTAAGCTTTCTACTACATGAGTAACAAAGGACTGCAGCTGAACTCCTGGGAAGCTCCTTTAGTTGGCGTTTTCAAAACCAGACCACACTAAAAGAACCTATAAAGAATGAGCCACGTATTTGTGACCATGCCCTCCATGTAACGTAATTCACTGTACACTGACTATATATTCTACTTATCTAATTCCCTCCTGTCCCTGCTCTTCTACAGAAGCAATCCTGACCATTGAGAAATGATGACTTTACCTTCAATGGGGGGAAAAAAGTCATAGTACTTGTTTTAGTTCCAAGCTTCCTCACAGAAATATGCAGGCTTGCTGGTTTTAGGAGTCAGCAGGGTTCAATTTTTTGAGTTCCTCTCTGCAACCATGACAACAGAAAAGTTTATGTCAAATGAAAGCAAGAAAGAAACTCAAGACTTTGCATTGCCAAAAAAAACAAAGTAAAATCTACTATAAGAATCATGCTGAAGCATCACAGATTTGAACCTCCCAGAGAAATCAAAGCCCCTTCAAGGCACAAAAGCTGAACCACCACCACAACGAGTGGAGGCTCTTAGCCAACACCAAATAAAAGGTAATGCAACTAAATCCTCTTACTGCAATCTAAAATAAACTGAATTACTAAATATTTCCTATTCATGCATTTGGACAGATACCAGACTGAACACTTACCAGATTGATCACCTGTCCAAACCTTTCCACCAAAACTTTTAAGATCAGCAGGGCCCACAAATACTTTACACACAAGTAAAATATTTAGATACTACAGTCCCTCTGGAGAACTGAATTTCAGACAGGGTGACACACTGACCTGAATCACAGAACTTTCAGCTCAATGTCACCACCTAAATGACTCTATGACAGATAATAATACCTTCCTGTGTGAAGAACTGCTATGGGGCAAACATTTCTTGGTCTCAGCAGCAGCTGTCCCTTAAAACTGTTAGGTCCACAGGCTTAACTGCATAAAATTCTCTATTTTCTGTTTCTAGCATTGACTAAGAAAATGCCAGTTCACAAGGCTGAGATGCTGCTTCTTATGCTCAGCTCCTGGGTCAAGCTCTCATACACGCAGCACCTCGATGTAACCAGTAATTCAGTCCTGAGAGGTTTTGAGAGTTGCCTGAGTGCCCAGTACAACCTTCAGAAAAGACTTTTGAAAGACGCTTATGCAAGTACCTGAATAGTTCTGAAAATAAGTTCCAGCGCCTCTATCTTCTGTGCACAATTGCAATCCTGCCCATGATTATGTGATACATGGTAATTCCTACTGAAACTGACAGTTTCAGTCTTCCTCACTGAGATCAGATCCTTCTAATTTCTTTGTTTTATTATACATAGTTTTCTTCTGTTTGATCTGCGCTTTATTTGTGTTGATATACTATTGCTTAAAGGAAATTTGAGATAATTCAAAACAGGAGAGTATTCTTCCTCCTCTTGTTGCAGAACATGTGTGAGATGACTAAATTCCAACAACTGATTTGACATATTGTGGCTTAAACAAGTGTCATTAGATGATATAATTCCCCTCTGAAAAGAGGGGAAACAGAACAATTCCTTGTTTAAAATGTGTCCTTTTAAGCAGATCCAGCCTTCCATCTAAAAGAGGTAGATTAAGGAAAAAATCAAAACAATTATCTGTTGTGACATGGTTCAGTAAGTCTGTTATTTCACCAAAATACTGTTTCTCTAATATTTAGCATAATTATATATATAAATATGTTTCAAGGTGTTTCAACCTTTTCTAACATGTTCCCTTGCCCACAAGTGAGTAACCTATGTTACATGAGCACTATCATAACGCATACTCGAACAGACTGCAGGTGGATTGTACTTTTATTTTCTCCATGAAGGCAGATCCAGTTAGTGAGAAATATCAGAAATACATGCAGGAATTTCTGCATGCAGAGAAAGTCTTGAGATTTAGGCACTCAACAGTCGGGCAGGGGTGATGGAATGATCAAAGGGCTTCAATAGATTTTGGGGAGATTTTGATAAGGCCAATACTCACTGTGAAATTACCTGTTAGGCCTTTGTCAGATGAGCTACCTTTGCAGCTTTGAGTTAGAAATGCTTAAAATTTTCAGGCATAGAAACCTTCTTTCATTCACTTTTTTCTGGAACCACACCTTCCCAGATGTTATGCAAGAGGAAACAGCTGTACACTTAAAAAATAACCTAAAACTATATGTATTAAGAATGCTGGAGCATAAACTAATTGAGTCAAAGGCATTGTTTAATTAAATGTTCATTTTTCTTTCCTCCTTTTAGATTGAAAATGGTGCAAGGTTTCCTTTGTGTATAATTCCAACAACCACTACTCCAATTTCCTTTAAATCATAATTCTGGTTCTACCCTCCTGCTTCAGACTTTAAAGTGCAAACAAAACCCAGCTTTTCCCTGCATTATTATATTTTCCCCCTTTTTTCAAGCCTGTATTGAACAGAAAAAACCTGTATTAGGGGTGTCAGGTTTCCTGTTCCCCTGTAACTGTTCCTAACCAACTTCAAAATGCAAGCACATTTGTATGCACAGTGAACTCCACAGCAAACACCTGCTTCTTAAAGGCAATGTATACTCTCCTACCTCCTGTAATTTGCTGCTCAAGTACATTCTTTCACTTAGTTTTCTTTACAGTCAGAAATCAATTCAAAATTCAATTACACTGCAATTTCTTCAATTCAAGTGATTTTTCTTATCCCATATTCCTTCTGGATGCAAGAAAAGAATATGAATCACAGCAAGCTTGAAAAACAAGATAATAAGCAGCATCCTGTTAGATGTTCTTCATCTTATAATTACTAACACCAAGTCCATCTGCTCTATGTGGTCAGATTATGTAGTAAAAAAAGCATACCAAGATGAAGAACCTTTAATCCACTGTAGGCAAAGAAACACTGCGACTTTCAATAGAATTGCATGAATCCACTGGTGAATTAGATATAAACACAGTATAATCACCTCAAGCTGGGCATGGAGATGGGAAGAGCACATATTTATATAACTTTCAAAGAGAGGTGAATGCTCTGATAATGAACTTGTACTTTTCACAGAATCACAGAATCACAGAATGTGTAGGTTGGAAGAGACCTTCAAGATCATCGAGTCCAACCCAGCCCTATCACCTCAACTATGTCATGGTATCAAGTACCACATCCAGTTTCCTTTTAAACACATCCAAGGATGGTGACTCCACCACCTCGCTGGGCAGACTATTCCAGTATTTAATCACTCTTTCAGTGAAAAACTTCTTCCTAATATCCAACCTATATTTCCCTTGATGCAGCTTGAAGCTGTGTCCTCTCGTTCTGTCTGTTGCTGCCTGGAGAAAGAGACCAACTTTTGTAACTTTTCAAGTGAATGCTTATAACTTAGTACAGCAGGCACATAAAAATTTGCCTGGTTTAAATTCTCCTCAAGGTAAGGATTAACTTGGTAGGATTAACTAATACTGAAGAAAAAATCACGTACCCTTTCAATTTTGAAGCTTCTTTGGAGGCACTATTTGTTTATGAAAAGTTCTGGGTTAATATTCTTGGAGGGAGGATTCTATAGGCACGCTCTGTGTGTGTCACACACAGCAGCAGAAATATTTCTGTATGTTGCCCTATCGCAAATCTTCAACCCTGATCTTTCTAAAACTCACAAACAAAACCAAAAATTAGCATAAATAAATAAATAAATTTAAT
>VWYP01034579.1:0-15897 GCA_013400435.1 Pycnonotus jocosus | reverse complement strand
TATAATATTATACATTATATATATTAATTATATTATCTATATTATAATACAAGTTTTGCATATATGTATATACAATGTTCTTTCATCTTTAGTGCTGAATCTGTTGTCTGACATGGTTGCTTACGATGGTCCAAATGTTGGCCAGAATGGTGATGTTGTTAGTGGATAGGCAGAACATACTTAGTTTTTTTGTAACTGAGTTCTGCCTGAGCAGAAGACTCTTTTGGCAGGCTTCTGCAGTTGTGCCTCTGCAAAATATTGTGTGACTGNCTTCTGCAGTTGTGCCTCTGCAAAATATTGTGTGACTGTGTCCAGAATGTGATCCAATTTGTTTTATAAAATATTTGCATTTTTGCCATCTTTATAATTACTAATACAGAACTAAAATAAAATTGGGCTTTGATGGATCTCGTAGGTCTCTCTTAACTCAGGGTATTCTATGATTCACAGAAATATAAAGATCTCATTGTGTCACTTACACACAGTTGTTACACTCAGGTGGATTATTTAATCACTTACATTCTTCATCGAGGTTGTTGTTTAAGTCAGATTTTTTTAAAGCCTGTACGGAAAAAAAATCTTGATATATTCTGTATTTGTTTTGGCATTTCATAGCTCTTAGGTTTTAAAACTTCTGGGTATCTAGCCAAATCCTGAAGAAAACCCCTTGATTTTTTGCCTTTTTGCTGGTTCATTCTAGTTGGTCATTACTTTTGTAACAATTTCTCATGTATTACATATCAGTTATGAGATTTGTTCTTTCTGAGATAATGCTTGGTAAAATGTCTCACTCTGGGTCAATCAGTTTTAGTTTTCATTTTCTGGTTTGAAACTTCAGCTTATGAAGATGGTGCAAGTATTTTAATATCTGTTGGGTTTAGATAAAATATATATTGGAAAACTTCAGCTGTTTTAAAAACAATGCAATCAGTAAGAGTAAAACTGTTCAAACAAACAATATTTTTATGTATTTTTCTCAAAGTAAGTATCCAGAAGATTGTAATTCTTACATGAAATTAGAGTACTTGAGCTACTTTGAGTCCTGAAATTTTTTGTTTGTTTTCAGTCAGAAAACTGCATTAAAATGTTTGTGAGAGTCTGACAAGAAAAGTGTATTTAAAGTGGATTTGCATAAATAGTTGTGGTGTAAGTCTCAGAAATACCTTGAAGAAAGTATCATTACCTAGTGTTTGGGTTTAACTTACAGTTAGTGAAGCTGATAGAAGATTTTGAGATGGCTGCTGATTCAGACCTTGGTGCTCATCCTGCAGTCTCTGAAGCTGCTGGAGTCACTGGTGCTGGTATGTGTCCAGGTAATAGAAGGTTAATAAATTTGCCATGGAATATGCATCTTAAATAATTTTTAGTTACCACTGACATTTAATGCAATCTCTAAAGCTGTTACTGAAATATGAACCAAAAATACCAGAGAAAGAAATAAAACGAAAGGTAGCCAATCTGAATATTAAGTTATATTATCCACTGGTTTTATTAAAATCTTACATTGGCTTAACTGTTTACTGGAGCAGATCTATTGAATGATTTATTGTTTATTTAACAAATAGCTATGTAGTACCTACTTCAAGCTACTATACTGTGCCAAGAATATACTCTAATCTACTTATGGAGTTAATACAAAGGCAAGTGGTGGAACCAAGTCATGGCTATATCTGTATCCATACGTAAAACAGTATTTAGGCTGTCCTTGAGGCTCACACAGAGCAGCTCCTGGTCATTTTCTTTGTGTCTGCAAGACTGGGTCATGCAGCACAGCCCTGGAAGTGCCATTCCGTAGGGAGGCACAGCTGATCCAGGTCCAGGCTGTTGTAGGCAACAGATAAATAAAAAATGCCACTAACCAAGATATATAAGAGAGAGTTTCTGCATTGTGAGGATTCTCCATTGGTCTACACTAAGTACATTTTATTTTTTTTCCACAGAATCAGAACGTCATTTGACAGGCATGATTTTTGAAGATATTATAGATGATCAAAAGGAGAGCTTAAACTTGGAATATCTTGTGCCCAATTCTACTACAGTGGATGGACATTCTCCTGCCTCTGCAGCCTTGGCTTCTAACTCTCCCAGTGGCCTGAAGTCACCTTCTGGTACAATTTTTATTGTATATTTTTCCCCTTTGCATCTTTTAAAAATAAGTAAACCTTTTCCTCATGCTGTAATACTTCCTCATGGCTGTTACACAGAATGTTATGTAATGCCAATGAGCTCATTAAAGTCAGGCATGAGTCTTTCTAGATTGCATTATTTAGAATAGCTTCATTGATGTGTTCTGATAACGAGTTTGTTACATGACATAACAGTATCACTAAGCTTTGAAAAACAGTTCAGCAGTGAATTATACTTGCACTCAAATTCACTGTTACTGAAAGAAAATAGTCCACATGGGGTCTGCTTCTGAAACCCATCACTGTGCTGATTTGTACTTATTTACCTAAGTGAATATAAATAGCTATGGTATTGCAGAACACTCAAAGATTCCTCCAAAGGTGTCTTGATAATCTCTGTCATCTACCTATGTCTAGAGAGATGACATCTCTGTTAAGTCCAGCCTACATCAGCAAAAACAATTGGTTTATTTCTCTGTATAGTAACTACTGTCTGTGTCCTAAAAGATTATTTAAGAAGTCTAATCACTTTGAAAACTGCAGGTAAATTGATTTTTGCAATTATGATGACAGCAGTAGTATTAAAAGGAGGAGGAAAAACCATTCTGCAAGCAACTTGTTGCCTGAGGTTAAAAGTGCAGTTGTATTTTTTCCTCTACATATTGCCTGCATTGCTTGCATCCAGGCTCCTAAAAGTGATACATGCTTTGTACATGTGAATGTGCATTTGAAATTCACATTTAGAGCAATCTGTCTTATTAAAACATGGTTCCTGCATCTGTATACAGCACAAGTGAATCTCAAATAGTACACACACCCAATTAAATTTTGAAAACGTTAATAGAGTTTTCTAAGTATAAGTTTGTTATTTGTAAGCTAGCAAAACTATAGGTGATACTAAGTTACAACTATAATTTTTTGAGATGGAGACATTAGTTTAGGAGAGGAAGCAGTGCTCTTCCTTCCAAGACAACCATGCTACTCTTCAGTTTCCTCTTCTGAATTCCAAGCTCCTTCTGAGTACCTGGATTCCTCAAGTAAGTGTCAATCATTAATTTTCTATAAGATACTGTATAATTAATTGGAACGCATAATTTCCACTTAGCTGGTCATGGCAGAAGACTGTCAGCAGCAACAGTATCTTCCTAGCATAACTACCCACAAAAGCCAGGAACTGTTAATTAATGATCTCTGGAGCCTCAGTGCTCACCTGGCAGTCGATGACATGTTGTATCACAGGCTGTTAAGCTTATTTACAATATTAATTTATTTTTAATGTCAACATATTGAGGTTGATGTGTTTCTGTATTTTATCCCACAGGCTGTTTAACCTGTGTATGATTAGTGAGTGTACAAGTGCAAAGATATTATTAACAAGGATTGTTTCTGTTTCAGGTTCTCACATATGCAGAGATCTATGTCCTGGGTATGTATTTTGAGACTGGGTTTTATTGGCAGTTTACTGAAAAGGTGACTGTCAGGGTGGAATCACCACTTCATAAAAATCAAGGGTTTTATTTTCAAACTGAATAAAAGCTAATTTTTAGCTAATTTCAGGCATTTACTCTGACTCTGGTGGTGCCTGTTAGGTTTACTTAATGTAAAAGTTGCAGAAGCATTCCACATTCTTTTCTAGTTATAAGTATTGGAGCTGTTAATGTCTTGTCTCTGTGCATTTTTTATTTCTGCTAATTGCAAACCACATTTTCAGCAAAGTACATGCAACTGCTGCAGGTAGTTTTCTATGAAGGCCAGCTATCACCAGAAGGTTTTTAAAGTCATACTGTGTATAAAGTGTAAAGCAACAGACTGAAGATTTCAAAACTGGAAAGAGCCTGTGCATTAAATAAAATGGTCTGACATATATATTTTTACTTTTAGCTACTGTTAGTCTTCTGGATCCAGTAGAAAAGAGTAGCTGGTTTCCTTTCTTTCTGGCCATTCTGCTCCATTATCCTTTTTTTATTGCTTTGCTTGAAGCATAGCAGTAAACTGCATGGTTTATCCTGGTTTATTTTTCTAGTAAACTCCATGGTTTATTTTTCTAGTATTTTAAGTGGAACTTGTGACTGAAGTAGATTAGGAAGTGATTATATAAGGTGGAGTATGGGTGTGAGGCAATAAACTTTAGCAGACGCTGATAGCTTGTAGTCCTAAACGGTAAGATTTGTTTTTTACTGGGAGCAACTGATTAAAAGAGAGGAAGGAAATGGGGAGAATTTAGGTGAAGCTGTGCTCTCTACTGACACTGATTCTTGCTCAAAAGGTCACTGAGATTTGGGTGCCACTGAAACTGGTAGCACCCCATAACCTTATCCCCTCAGGGCAGCAATACAAACCCTGTGAGTGCTCCTGGCTGCCAGGCTCAGTCTCTTGTGGGCCAACCTTGTCCACACACCACAGCAGAGCTCGAGCATTTCAGTTCTGGGTAATCCCTCTGACGTTAGTCAGGTCTTGCTCCTTCTGTCCTCATCAAAGCTGACTCAAGTGTACTAACCCAGTGGAGATGTGGGGAAAGAATATTCAGTCCAATGGCTTTATGTAAAACAACCTGAATATTGTTGTTTAAAGTATCGAAGAAAGAGGTTTAGCTTATACATTAATATAATATTATTATATTAATATCATACATTAATTTAGTAACAGGTGTTTTTCCCCTACCTAATATCAAGCTCTTTAGAAGATCCCCTGCATGTTCCTGGTCCAGGTGATGTTACTGAGGTTGTGAACGATCGTGTGGTAGAAAGTGACACCTCTCTGTTGGAGCTGGGCTTTGCCAGAACACAGGCTAAGAAAATCTCAAGGTAAGACCACAGCTAGTTTTCGATGTGTGTTGTTTAAATAATTTTTGACGCACGCCTTATCTCACGGGCGCCCCGGCTGGCTCCCAGTGGCACACGCGGGCTGCGTCAGGAGAGGGGAACTGCCTGGACATTTGCCTTGCCACAGGCAGAACCTTAGAGTGCAGCTCTAGAGCACAGCGTGCAGCAATGCCCTGGATCAGGCAAAGGATGAGGAGGAGACTCCCTTTCTGGGGTTCCAGCCATGGAGGTTCATCCCAGCTGAAGGGCCCAGGGAGAGAGAGCCGATCATGGGGGTACAGGTTCTTTTAAACAGGGGGAACAAGAGGTAGGTGCAATACAGCATCCAGTGACAGTCCATGTGGGAGGATCATGAGGAGTGGCTTACAGAGTCACAGCCAATGAGGAATTACAAAGGGAGGGTACAGAGCTGATGAGCCAACAGGGTGTCAAGGATCATAGAACTCTCTAGAACAAGGGGAAGGGTAATCTTTGACTGACAGGTGAGGGGCTGGGACAACTAGGGACTGACATGGAGGGATCTAGGAAAAGGGGCAGGGTTAGCTTGATGGATGGAGAAGGGGAGAGAACATCTTTAGGGCCAAACCGATTTCATGGGGAGGGCTTGGGAATGCCAAGTACAAACCACTGGAGAAAACATCCACCACAGCACATTTTAACCCTGGTTATTCTCATAGTTCACACCTTGTAAACAATGAAAAGGAGTATGTGGTTTGATGTTAATGGGACTAGTATTAGAGCTTTTAATTGCCACAAATCTACTGGTCATTATTGTCAAATGTACTAATTGTTCTAATATTCTGGGTTTGAAATTCCTTCCTTCCCAATTGCTTGTTCCATCTTCTGTTATGTATAGGCTGGAGCACAACTGTTTTTATACAGCAGATTCAGTTCAGGCCTTCAGGTCTTCTAAAGCAGTTCTGAAAGATAGAATAGAAATTTCCTGCCAGTGGCACAGCACCTTCAGAAACTCCCAGCCCTAGATTCCAGCTTGTCATGCTCCCCTGCTGGAGATTTCTGCACCTTCCTGACTATCAGTTATAAAATCAGCTGTATTCTTTCCTGAGAGAGGTCAAAGTGACAGCTGTTTCCTACTCCAGTTTGTGATATCAATTGCTTACAAAGCAAGAGCATACAGCTGTTCATGTCACCAGTCTGCTGCGTTGGTGACACAGTTCCCACCAGTTTAAGCTCTAGTTCTATTATCTGAATGTAGCAGACAAGTAAAAGAAAAATTTAATTTTTTGAATTTTTTTGAAATTGTTTGAATTTTTTTTAAATTACTTGTTTAGCAGGATTTTATATAATAAAAATTTGCAAAAGAAAAATTTCCCCTTTTGTTAATTACTTATGATTTGAGCTGTGTCAGAATTTTGAAGAGTTCTCAGTGTTTTTGTAGTATCATGTAGTTGCCATTGTTTGCAATTTACAGGATGTGCTAGATTATTTCCTATTTACATCTGCCCTCAGGGTTCTTCATTCTGCTTCTGGGCATTCTGAAAGAACAGAAAAGGAGAGGAAAGAGATACAAACATGGATGAAAAGAAAGCAAAAGGAAAGAATGAGAGAATATTTGAAAAAACTGGATGAACAAAGACAGAAAGAACGTCATCCATTCAACCTGAGAAAGAATATGGTAAGATTAACAGATGTCTTGAAGAGTAACTGTTACTTATTATACAAGTGTTGATTATTCAGGTTAGATAATGTAAAGGCTGGGAGTAGTTGGTTCTTTTCCCCTATTGTAACGTTGAATTTCTACATATATGATTTTATTTTACTGGAACTGGCCATAGATGTGTCAGATAGGTAAATATACCAGGGTTCTTCCCAGGCTGCAGTAGTGACCATTGGCTGCGGGTGGCTCTCAACTGTAATGGATAGAGTTGCAACATTCACTGGTGAAAGATTTGTTTTTCAGGGAGTGATAGCTACAGCAGTTGTTAAGATGTGTTTACACCTTGTTTCATCTTCCCACAGACCTCCCAAAAATCCCCAGAGAATTTAAAAAGCAGAGTTCGGATGCCAGCATCCTTTGCAAATGTGGCAGGATACTGAGGGCAGCCATCACTGCCATTCACCCACACAGAAGTGCATGCAAAAATCATAAGGGGTCAGCAGAATATGCTAGAATATGCCATATATGTCAAGTATCTTATGAAATTTTTTGTTGAAGGCTGATTTCAATGAAAAGTTCACTCCTAGAATTTTTTACATTTTATATTTAATTAGTAAAAACACATGTATCACCTGATGTGGAGATTTTTCTGTGCTGGAAATAAGAGAAATTTAAAATAAAACAAAAGCATTTCAGAAGAAATTTTCCAATCAGTATTAACTCTTAAAATATGCATCTGGATGCCTTCAGGACCTGAAAAGACCCTGCTGAGTCACAGGAAGCTCTGGAGTTACAGGGGATGAGACCTGACAACACCAAATATATTCCTATACTTTCTACTTATTAAATTCAGGATATGCTGTAAATATTTCCAGGCTAAAGCTCTATTTGATTTAAATCCCAAGCAGCGAATATGTAACATACACAAGTTCCCTAATAATTCAATAGTATTCACTTCCAGAAAGAATAACAAATCTATATGAAATAAAGTATTTCCCCTAGTTTTAAACAATCCTTCCAAACTGAACTAGGGTGCTCTTCTGCACATGTGTGGAGAGAAGAGATTTAAGAAAAATGGCTCCTGCTTCTCTCCCTTTCCTGTCTTGTTAGCCCATAAATACACCCTTGATGCTTTTGCTATGGGTTTTTCTCCTGAAATCATTAGTGGAGGGATTCTCAACTTTCAGTGGATGGTTTGGGTTTAGTTTGGATTTTTTTTTTTTTTAAAGAATTAAAGACTTGTACTCTATCAAACGCAGGTCAAAGGGCAACATTGCCCTGTTTTTTAAATTAGTTTTTAGGAACATCACTGAGTTTTAGAACACTGGAGGTGAGGCCATTTGAAACTTTGAGCTTGATTATGAGGACGTCTCCTTAGGAATGTTAATATTTTAAGCATATGAGGTATGGAAGATGTGACTGTGGGATTTCAATATATTTTTTGAGACTGTAAAGTTATAGAGACAATCTAACTTTCCTGGTGGGGCCTTATGCCTTCATGTTGATTTTTTTCTGAGAGTTTCTTAAGCATTAGCTTTCAAATAAATGAAGTACATTTTGAGAGTGAGAGACTGGAATGAGACCACAGTACATAATTAGTTAATGATTTTTATACTTTCTTCAACAGCATCATAGTCCTACTTCAAAGGATATTAGACTCTTCCAGAAGAAGAAAGAAGAAAAAGACAAGTAAGTTGCTATTAAGTCCTTATTTGTATATTAGTTTTCAAATCCTGAGAAAGAGGTTAGAGATAGTTATAACTTTATTGCTTGAGACTTGAGATATGAGTGCAATTTCAACCAAAAGCACAAATAATTCATGTTTGCTTTACCATTTAGGAAAACTGAACATTTTTCATCCATTGACTATATATGTCACTTTCCAAATATCATTGTTTGTTTTCTTTTCCCAACATTTACTCATTAGTTCTATCAAACCCTTTGGTAAGAAATGTTCTAACTTTTTGTTAATGATCTCTTAAATGGTTTAGTGTATTTTCTGTGAAATCTTGTAAAAAATGTTCTTCATGTAGCTTTACAGGACTCACAGGCCAGCTGTGGTGAAATGAGTGACAGTGTGAGGTAATGTGTAATATTTTTCCGCAGAGCCCTGTTGTCTGAACATCACAAAATCAGAATATCACAGGCACTTTCCCTGATGAATGAAATGTTATCTGAAACAGTGGCGTCACCAGCAAGTGATCACAGGACATTGTCCAACACAAGATCACCTCAAGCTTACAGAAGGAGGAATGTGACATCTAGTACAGGGTAACACTCTTAAGCATTAAACCAGCTCTGTTCTTCTGATGTCTTTACCACACTACAAATCTTGTAGCAAGTTTAGACAGGATTAGCTCCAGGGAATAGTCAAATGCTGGCAGAATCAAAGATACAATTTGTCGGGATCGGAGGACTCTTGAGTCCCTGTTCCAGGCTGGTTAAAACCAGTACTGCAAATCCTGGAGGCAGCCTTAAAAATGCCTTTTGGAGCACCAAATAAGCCAACTCAGGAGTCGAGCTGTAATCAGTATCCTAACCCATTCCAATCAATATCAATTCCTTCATGGAAAGGGGGGTCGAACACTGGAACAGGCTGCCCAGGGAGGTAGTGCAGTCACCATCCCTGGAGGTGTGACTGGACATGGCACTTGGTGCCAGGGTCTAGGTGACACTGTTGTGATCCCATCAAAGGTTGTACTTGTTGACTTGGAGGTCCTCTGCAATCTTAATGATTCCATGAGTTCCACTGGATTATAACCAGCAATATAGACCTGAAGAGCATCTAACAACAAGCAAAACCTAATAAAAATTCTGCTCTGAAAACTCTAGACTTGTTCTCTTTCTTGATAATTTTTTCATTACTTAGGATTTTACTTGGTCTTTCTTTACCACTTTGCTTATTGCCTTCAGAGGAGGTGAGAGTATCTGAGTATAAATTGATGCATTTATTCAGTTTGATGGCTTTAATGCTATGTGTGTATATGTCTAATAGAGGTGTATATTGCATTGTAGTTTTTCTTCTTATATATATTTTATGCTTATGAGATTAATAAAGGGAACTTTGTGCTTCAGATAATCCTGTAATTCAATATTTCTACTTCTCGTTTTCAGTACAGTACCCTTTTCAGGGTCAGTTCCAGGATACAGCACTAAACTGAATGTAGTCAGTACTGTGCAGAACCTGCTGGTGGTGTGCAAGGGAAGTTTAGGTGCATCAGCCCAGCCAGAATCAATCATGCTAGAGAACATCATGCAGGAATCCACACAGGAGTGGCAGGAACTACTAACTAAAAAGTTGGACCTAAAGTGGCTCTCTGTAAAGCCAGCTTGATGTGCCTTCACTGTGATTGCAGCAGTTCTGATTCTGGTGAAGGTTATTGGCCCCACAAGCAGTGTGTGATGCTGATCCTCAGCTAAATGGGCTGAATGTGATGTCTCTGGCTTTTATGTCTTTTCTGAATATGCTCTGTGAGATCTAAGGTGTGTGTAGGAGTGGTACATGGTACACAGCATTTAAGCTTTGTTGTGTCGGGTTTTTGTCTTCTTGTAGAGGGCATCTGAACAGTCTTGTTCTGGCAGAAAGGAGCAGCAGAATTGCTGCCAAACCTGGCTGTGGCCACAAAGTACAATGTTTCACTCCAGCTCTTGGTTTAACCAGAGGTAAGAACAGAAGTTTTTTAATGAAGGCAGATACTGAATAGGATCTTCAAGTGACTGCTGGATTTTTGGGAGGGAGGAGCTGTGATATCTGTGTAAAACATCAGATTTATAATCCTGGATGTTTCCTGTCCTCAGGCATTTACAATTCTGCTGCCATTGACCTGCTAAATGATGAGAGTTACCTTTTCATATCACTTCTCTTTAAATCCAAAGTAGCTTAAATTGCCATAGCACAGGTACTGTGTAATCCAGGCAGCAAACTTGTAGATGAAAATTTCTATCTTTGAGTATATTCGATCTGCATTTTAAAAAGGAAATGCTTATTTTGTCTTTCCAGGAAATGCCTGTGTGCTCCTTCCGAAAAGTACCTCTAGAAGAAGGCTGAGAAATGCTACAAACTGTCCTGTTAATTCCAGACAAAGTAAGTTACACAGAATAGCATACTTCTACATACTACAGGACAGCAAATGAGATACATATACAGCATTTGTTTAGAAGAATAAAACTAATTTTTTTTCCCCACATAAAAGTCCTTTTAATTAGAAACTTGTGAGATATTTTAATCATCCCTGCTTACCTTCTGAACAGTTTTAGCCAGATGACAGTTTCAAGATTACTGAAATAAGGATGTTGGATTTTAGTGAATTCCTGAAACATGTTACGAAATCAGGAGGGACAGAGGCTTTGAGTCTTACCTTTCAATTTAAACCCACAGCGAGAAAGTTAATTAGCAGACTAGGACACAAGAATTATGCCTCTCCCTCACCTTTCTATGCTGCTTACTTGCCAGACTTTTTAAAATAGGAATTGTCTTTGTTATCCCTCTGTACAATATCCATTTAAGATATCATTTTGTCATAATGTTAGCATGGAAAATTTTGACTAAGCTTAACAAAACAACCTCCTTTGGATTTTAGTGGTTCTTTTTTCCATGCCTATCTTTGTAGGTCTGGATCCACAAAAGATTGCTCCTAATCAAATTCTTTGACAGATACAATACTTGTTAACAGTAGCAGAATTTCTGATCAAAGAATGAAGAGTGAATCGGTCTGAGACAGGAAATATTGTGGCTTGATTCTATTCTGCCTTACACCAGAATTCTACTATTGGCATAATTTGAACAGTCAAAGGTCAATGTATTTGACTTGGCAGTGTAGGAAATTGAGAGAAGCAATACTAAGCAGAAAGGCACTTTTCCTGAATTGCCTCTACTCATGTGGAAAAGTAATTTTTCTCCATTCCACATATTCACTTTTTAAACTCAATATTCAAGTTGATCTTTCTCTGATTTCCTGGCACCTTCTTGTGTCTGTTTTTCCAGTATATCACATCACTGCTAAGGGTTTCATCAAAGTTCCATGTCTTCTGAAGAGGCACAAATTCAGAATTTATTTAGTTTAGTCCTCTGCCAAGTAACAAAGCAATGTGCTTTTATGGAGGGACTGCAGCACAGACCCTGGATGCTGTAGGTACCTTGCATAGTCCTGTTCCACTTTGTGTTCTGCCATGGGAAGGCAGTTCAGAGCATGAGGCTGGAAGGGACCAGCAGCCTTTTCTCACCATGATTCCACATCAATTCTAGATAACAGAGTTTGCTGTTTTCACATGGATTTACACAGAGCTTCAGTTCTTAGAATCTGGAGCTTCTATTCTTGAAGGAGTTTCAAGAGATTGAGCTGAAAAGTGCATGAAGTGTTACAGCGCTGTGGTTGGCCTGTTTTCTCCTCAGCTGCTGAGTGCAGAGTCAGCAGGAGCTCAACAAAAAAGCCTCCTCAAGTTGCCACTGCAGTTCAGACAGAAGGTATTGATCTTGACACTGATCGAGATGTGGTGAGCCCTTGGACTGTGCCTGATGATATCCAAAGAATACTTCAAGATACTTCTGACTCCATGTTCCAGGCAGAGTACCTACTTATTCTATAAACTATTTGATACTTGCCACTTAACACTTTGTTGACTTCTGCTTTAAAATGTGGTTCTCTGTTCAAAACATGTGAGTAAGGTAGATACAGAGGGACATAAATGGTGGGGCTTCAGCAGAACCACGTTTGGATTTTTTTTTTACAAACAAAGTAATTTTTGTGAGCCTTGAAATTGAATGTTCTTTTTAACAATTGTTTAGGCACATTGCCTGCCCAGGCAACAGACACCAGTGGGAGGGTATAAACAGGAAAACAGATTGCATTTGTTGCAGAATAATCAGACACATAACTTGACTTGGACATGTTTTAAAGGAGTGGGGTCATTTCTGCTATCCCTGAGTGAAGCACAATGATCAGTTCATCTTCTGTTCCCCCAGCAGGCCTCTGCTGTGCACGGCATGAGTTTCTCTCCTCTGGGCAGCATCAACACTGACAGTGTTTCTGAAAGCACGGGGAGCATCCTCAGCAAGCTGGACTGGAATGCAGTAGAGGCTATGATAGCAGATGTGGAAGACGAATAATTCTCAGACACTGTGCTCTTCCAAACAGTTGCTGGTGTTTGGGTTTTGTTTTTTAAAAATAGTAATTGTTCTACTTAAAACGGGTTGAGGCCTGCATTGGTTTCCTTCTTAAGCAGCATGGAAACTCTCACTGTTTCCAGCCTTGCCTAGGTGAAGCTGAATTCCTTAAAATGTAGTTTTCCTTCCATATATCTTCAGGGCAAGAAGAAGTAAATATAGTTGGTAAAGGCAGACCCACAGTCTTAAACAGATCTGGGTCAGCTGCTTTACATAGAAACATATAAACACAACAAATGTTATTTTATTTTAAGAGCAGTGTGCAACTGTTTTACTTATGTATTTAATATTTAACATTATTATGAAGTTATTTTTGTAATATAAGAGTTGTGATAAACTGGTTTAATAAAAATGATTTTGTTAGTTTCTGCTATAAATGATTTATACATGTAGCACAATTAATTATTGCTGTATACCACTAGACTGTATGTGTACATGAGCATTACTCTCATATTTTAAACCCAGCCTACTTGTGCCCTAGTTTTGAGAAATATTAGCAGAGTTAGAGTGATTGATAGAAACAGGTACAAATAGTCAGAAATGAAAATGAAAAATAGATTTTTGTAAGGAAGGTCAGGCAGCAGAGTGAGACACAAAGGGCAAGTACTTACTGGGGTAAAAATAATATAACTGTTTATCCATCTCCCCCAGCAATCCCCAGGGGTTTGTAGAAAAATTTCTCATGTGTTCAGTGACCATCAAGTAGTTGTGATGTCTGAACAGATGCAGCTGTGGTGGCTTTTTCCCAATAGCTGTAGTTTTTATTGTGTAGTGAAGAAATCTGAATTTTTCATGGAAGTCAAAGGTGTATTAATTTCCAGTGGTTAAATACTGTCACTAACTGTAGCAGTTAAAAACCCTACAAATTTCATGTTTCCAAGTGAAGCTGCATCTTGGCAAAGATCAAAAAATAAGGTTCACAGGGAGACTGTTACAGGATTACACACATGCCAGGATAGAACTGACAGTTCCTGTAGGCTCAGAGGTCCAGACTGGCCTTGTTTCTTCTAGCAATCCTCAGAATCTCCATCAGCTGTTCTCACAGGATTGACCAGAGTGCAAAACTCAGGACTGGGTTTGATCATCTTCTAATGGAAGGGGCCAGTGCCTTTGAAGAGTCAGTCCAAGCATGAAACTGTGACTTCACCCAAAGTGTAATACTGTGTTTCTTCAGAGTGGCAGCAAACAAATAATCAAGAAGTACTTTCTGCTCCTGGTGGAAGAATACTGTGAAAAATACCAGTTCAACCAAGTGTGGAAATCTCATTATCCCCACAGCCACCTGTGAGAAGGAAGAGAAAGCAGTCAGTCCATTTCATTTTAACAGTGGTGTAGGAAATACTCTGTTGACATGCCTCGGATCCACAGCATCACAAATCATTCACACAAGGGCAGAGAGGCAGCTCAAAGACCTCCCAGTCAGGATGTCAGCACTGAACTCACACTTTGCCTGAGCTGTGACAGCAGCAGAGCCTGGGTAGGCAGAACTGCTCCTGCAGAGCCACGACAGTGGGACACTTGACAGGATCATCAGGAGTGATCTCTTAACCAAGGTGCTTCCATGGACCCTCAATATTTCTTTTGCAATTTCTCTTTTTCTATGATGCCACTTTTAGAGCTGAAGAGGAGGAAACTGTTTAGAATGTCTTTTTCTGAGAAAAACAGTCATTTGAAATTGATGAAATCTTGAAATAAGCATTAAAAAAACCTTGAGGAGGAAGTCTGCTGTCATAGAAGTTATAAGGATCAAACAACTAAAAATCTGTTAAATCATTGCAGCCTTTTAGAAACAAATTTTTAAAAGCCCATTTTCTCTAATGTCCTAGTAAAGGTAGTTTACAACTGTATATGTATTTACTAATCTGAACTGCATTACAGTTTAATTGCCTTATTACTTGCTTAACTTTTCAATGCCAAAGTTTCTCTTGCAAAGCTGAAAGAGCAGTTAATGCTTATGTTCAAATTTCAAAGCTTAAGATTTTCCTCAAGCACCAAATTGCAGAATTTGAAACTTTGAAAAGGAGGAAGTTGATAAATTTTCCTTCCAGCCTGCCTCACTTTTGCCATCCCTTTGGGGTTTTTTGTTAGTTTTTTGTGGTTTTTTGATCACAGCTTCTCACCTGTTCCCGTGACTCACTGCCTTCAACAGAAAGAATTTCTTCTCTCTGTCTAGCCTGAGTTGAACCTCTTTTGGATTAAACCCATTCCCCCTTGTCTTACCACTATCCCTGTAAAAAATCCCTCTCCAGCTTTCTTGTGGGGCCCCTCCAGGTACTGGAGGGAGCTCTAAGGTCTCCCTAGAGCTTTCTCTTTTCCAGGCTGGACAATCCCAACTCTTTCAGTCTCTTCTTGGAGCAGAGGTGCTCCATCCCTCTAATTGTCTTCATGGCCTTCAGCAGGAGCTACCTTATGCTGGGACCACAGCTCTGGATGCAGAGCTCCAGGTGGGTCTCACCAGAGCAGAGCAGAGGAGCAGAATCCCCTCCCTCCCCTGCTGCCCACGGGGCTTTGGATGCAGCCCAGGACACATTTGGCTTTCTTTTCCATGAGTTTCCTGGATTCCTAAAAATACTTAATATTCCCAAGCAAATGTCTGTTTACACTTTGCACAGAATAAATGTTTAGAAACATAACTTTCCAAATTTTCATTTTGGGTTAGTGGTCAGCATGGGAAGTTTTCTAAGTAGCCTCTTTGGGAAAATAAGAAGAAAAGAGAAGGATAACATTGCCAGACACAGACAAAATGCTCATTATTCAGTTACAGTGGCTGTTCTGCTCAATGTGTTTGTCAACAGTTGTGATGTTGGAGGTGGATGCACCAGTAGCAATTTGCTGATGATCCAGACTGGGAGGCGCTCTGGATTCTTTTGAGGGACAAGAGACCTTTGCAGAGGGATCGAGGTAGATTGGAGTGTTAGCATAGAAAACGCATAATCATAGCCCAGCTTGATTATATGCAGGTGCTTTTATTGAAGAGCTCTGGGAGTCCGGGCTACAAACCCAAATCAGGCTCTGACATGAATTCGGGATGAACATGTTTTTATACCCTTTTCATTATATAACTACATGTTAATCATTAGACTTACATTGTTCTATTGTACACATTGATTTCACCCAAGCATGAATTGTTATAATTATCATCAAACCCCCCAAATATCGCTTCTCATG